>JAKCWG010000952.1:0-128184 GCA_021464415.1 Lonicera japonica
TAACCTCCCTTGAACAGGGTTCTAGCTTGGATGGTCCGCTACTCTTGAGCCCTCTCTGAGAATTGGTTGCACTTTGTTCCGCCAGCTCCTACGGAATTCTCCATTTTTTCAATTTTGGGGTGAAATACAACTCCTCGGATTTCTAAACCGTAACATCTCGGTTATGAGAGGAGTGCATTTACCATTGAGCTTAGAAGTTCATATGCATAGTAGAGGTAGTCAGGTGCCTCAGAAAACCCACACGGCCACACCCATCTAAGTCCTCTCCATTCCAGCAAAGGTGGGGTGCTCCTTGGGGATCTGTATTTGTTGAGGCCTAAGACATCAAGAGTTATTACTTATTTAATCTTGGAATTTCTATTGAATTGTCTTGCAAGCAGGCGTTTGAATGCAAAGCTGGAAAGTGATTTAATAAACAACTAATTTTCATGTGAAGTTGGAAAAGAGATGATCTCCATGGTATTTTTGACCATGCTTGTTGGTGGGTGGGTAGCGGGTCTAATGTACCTGCTAGATTTTCTGATTTTAGGTGGTGGGATTCTGTAATTCCTGAGATCTCGTCTCAGGTTTCTGAGGATATGTTAGGGAGGCCGAAATTTAGGTTCTGTTGATTGGTTTTTGTTCCCTTTTATTTGTTTTCTTTTCCTTTTCTCAATAATAGGCTTTGTGCCAATCTTATTAAAAAAATATATACATATATATAATGTACTTGTGTATGTATAAAAGCATATATTAGATATATTAGTATGTAAAGTTATGTTAACTCTCCTTTTTTGTCAGCCTTGTCTATAATGTAGTGCTTGAAGTTTTGGTTTTCGTCTGATCTATTCCTCCTGATACTCCTTGTATGGTAAAATCCGTTATGTGTTTTGTATGCAGATGGTGTTGGTATTAATCCTCAGCAAAGTGCAGGTAATTTTGCTCTTACCATTATAATTTGGTCTCGTTAGATTAGCTATTTCTCATTTATAGTTGATAACACATTTTAACATGTACCACTGTTTTTGGCCTGTTAATCTAATGTGCTCAGTTTACAACCCACCAAAGACCCATTAAAGCATATATTCAATTTTCAAACCCCACCAAAGACCAATGTTTTTATATTTTGTTATATATATACACGCTAGGCTAACCTGCACAGATGAGGTGTATGCGACTCAATTATATCTAGTTTCAAACAACAAAATATTTTAAAAATGATAAGTAGCCTATTGGGTAGACTGTAAACGTAATGTCTATTTTGCTTATGTTAAATGTACAAATCCTGTTGCAAACATATTTTTTATTGAAAAGAAAGAATTAAGGGCAAAATAATCAATTCAAAAATTTGACACAGCTTCACTGCGGTTGAAATCTGCCTTGCTTTATATAATGATACATATGCACACACAAATGGCTTCTCATATTACGCTCCTAAATTTAGTTGACCTTTTATTTTGAAAATTGTGTTTTGAAACGATTACTGAACAAAATTAATGCAAAATTAATTATTATTAGTATTTAATGGATTGACATCCGTACCCTTTAGATTCATCTTCTTTTTTATCTCACAGTGGTTGCTAGGCTTCTTCACTAACAACCACTGGCAACCACTGGCCACTAGCCCTGAAGCTCCAACAACCACCGCCAGACTTCTGGACACCTTACTGCGGCCCTGGTGGTAGTTGTTGGCAGTGGCAAAATATATATATATATTTTCTAATAAAAATGATTAAGGGTATGTTTGGTATTTTAAAAGGAAATTGAATGATAAGTAGCACAATTTGGTTTGGTAAAACATAGTCCCTTGTTTTATTTTTTATTGTAAAGAGTACTGTGAATTTATACTTGCGATTGTGAGCACTATTGTTTAATATTATGTCTAAATTGTTATGCAGTAATTATTACTTTACATAATTGTTGAAAATGGTGAATTCTCGCAGGCAATGTATTCCTCAAACACGGATCAGAGCTACGCCTGATCCCTCGCGATAGAGTCGGTTCTTCTCATTAAAGGATGCTCTTCTCTATTTTCAGGTTGAGAGAGAGAGAAGAGTTGATATTTGCTTCTTTTGGCTATTAATGATACTGTAATTTTATATATTTCAATCGAAACTCAAATAATCATTATAATAGACGCTTCCTTTTTTACTTGAAAATAATTATTTAAATAAATGGGCTGCCTATATTCATTTATAGCTCATTTTTCAATCATTCTACTGTTTTGTTCAGACTCTAGAGGAATGTTTTAGGAGATAGGGGTGAATATGTTTCTCTTGGTGATTAGTATCTGATTTAAACTAACATATTCATGTTTTATAAGCCATCCTCCTAGAAAGATTTATCTAAAGTTCAAAACGATTGAGCAATTTGTTTCTATGATTACTCTTATATGGACAGGAAAGAAAATGTGGATCTCCCTTTGTCCAAGATTATTCGCATTAATCTTGCATTATCTAAGAAATCATCAATTTCAATGCAATCAATGGTCGAGAATAAAATGTATCTAGTCCTCTTCAGAAAATAGAGCTAATTGTGCACGTCCCAAAAAGAAGGGTTGATTCTTAATTTCGACAGTTAGTATTTGAGTGTACTTTGGCAGATTGTTTAGAGCTGATACTTATTTAGCAGTGGAGTTAGAACCTTGCAGATTGCATTTGCAGCACTTTTCCCTTGCCATTGCGATTAGTTTCGTTCGGTTAAAAAAAAGAGTGATATTTATTTATTCATTACAACTATTGTAACGATAAAAGAAAGCACAAATGGTTGGACACAAATTCTATAAAAGAATAAGACAAAAAATTCATTTTCACACAAACTATTTAAATTAATTATTCTCTTGCAACTTGTGAGGTGAATTCATTAAACTACAAAGCCAAATAGCACTTGAAAGTCAAGTGTGAGTTTTAAATAATATGACTAAAACAGAGGTAGAAAGAAAAAAGACCCGGTCTCTAAAAGAGTCGAAATAAGAAAGGGCAGAGTGGAAATGGTCTTCTTTTCTCCCAGTTGTTTATCACTTGGTTTCCACGGCTTTGATGATGACAAATTGTTAGCATTTTATTATACTTAATACTTTATATTAAAATCACAAATTTGATTCACATGGACGTGATGTTCAACACTATGTTGATAACACAGGTGGGAACGACAATAGTGATGGGTGGATTGCACTGTGCACTTGAAGATTCGTCTTCCCCTCTCCATGGTAGTACGTTACTTCTTGTATAAAAGAAAACCATGTTTAAGAGATACGATACATTAAAGTTTGAGGATCCAACCTAAGGTTTAGATTTTGAGAACAATACTATATTAAATTTATGCATAAAGCAAGTATAGAAATGGATTACATATTTATACTCTCAAACATTTTAATGCACTTCAGTGTTCGTTATGTACAAAAAAATTGGTACACATATTTTCATGAGTTTTTTTTTCCCCAAAAAGGAGCAGGTCCCCATATTTTATTTCAAAAACTGAACTTGCAGCTTCTCGCATATCTTCACGAGTTTGAACAGCCTTGCGTGCTTAATTTAACTGCCCCTGCTTCTCTCTCCAACAATCTCAGGTCCATCGAAAACACGATAGGGAGTCTCCAAATCAAGTCCAGTTGTGCACGTAATCGCCACTCCTACGGCCATCGCAGCTCCGGTATTCACCAGTTTCTTAATCGAAGAGAGTTTCTTCACACTTGTTTCTTCTCCAAATGAGTATTCAAGTGTAACCACTACTTTTGTAACCCCTTCATCAGTTTTCAGGGGCAAAGCTAGCCTTGTGTTGCCTGCTGAATTTTTCAAAATTAATTACAATCAAAGTAATGATTAAACAAGGATTTCATACTTGAACCCATAACCTTAAACATAAAACGAACACATGTTTTTATCACTCGACTAATACCATTAAATGTGCTTATTTTAATTTAAAATTTATACATAATGTGAAGACTAAGTATTATATTGTACACGCATCGCTTGTGCCATGGATGAAATACAAATAATTTAAAATGAAAACGCTGTGCTTACCAAGCCTCACAGCTTGCATTTTAACTTCATTTACCATAACTCTTAGGAGACACCATATAATGACATGCTTTGGGGATAAACTGATGTGCCACATATAAATTTGCGAACACCAATATTTGAGTAAATTTTATTTATGACCCAATTTACTAAGCATTATATCCACGACATCTAACAATGTCTCCGGCTTGTGTCCCCGTAGAAGTACTTCTCTATTTTCGATTATTCAAGTACACAATATTTTTCCCTAAAAACTAAAACTTTTTGTTAATATTATTATAGTAAAAAAGAAGGTAGTTGCACACCTTCCTTTCCTTTTTGAAAATAAAATAAAATTAAATATATAAAGTTGTCACAACATATGTTTCTCTAGCAACGGAGTCTAGATCGAATTTTTCACAAAGGTTGTGATCGACTACACAGTGACGAAAGTATTACCTTCTTCGACAGCAGATTCAAAAAGTTCATTGATGGGCCGGTAAACATGTCCGAGGCGTTGGTCACCGCGCACACGATCAGCGTACAACTCGACAAGGAGGTGGAGGCCTGAGTGTCTATGAATTTGTTTGGCGGCTATTATGATGAATTCCATTTGGTGGTTCCACTCGGGATTCGTGTCGGTCGGAGTAGTTTGTACTTTCTTGGCTGTCTTTCTGTCTCCAATGGTGACTTTGGCATAAACTTCACTTTTGGAATGCTTGCTTACATTTTCTACATCAGTGGCTGAAAGTAGGGTTAGCTTTAACTTCCTGCACACAATGAATTCACTCATGTTTCAAGTGTGCAAGTGTGGTTGGGAGGGGGTGAGGGGAGGGGTGTTGCCGTGTTGGGTTTCATTGGCTGTGTTTTAATTTAAAATGAATGCTCAAGTAAGTTGAATATCTATATTTATATATATTAAATACATGGCACACCCGATGCTTGTTCAATAGTATATCTCTAATGTTATTTATTTTCCTGGTACATATTAAAACAACATGATAATGTTTGATCAAATGGTTAAGTTGCATATTACAAATTAAAGATCAGAACTTAAATCTTAGTAGACTTATTATTTATTTGTCGTAATTGAGAAATATATTTTAATAGATACATCAATCCTTCCACACGCGTCGCTTTTAATAATATAAAACATAGATATGTATGCATAGATATTGCAATAAAAATGTCAACCCTAATTTCTCTATCAAGTATCAACTAGGAAGAGAAATATATTTTTTTCCCTTCTTACTTTTCATTTAATTTTTTATTTTAAACTTGGGAGCCCTTTATTTGTGAGCAATACTTTCCTTGCGTTACCTACGATTGTAACGTTATCACGGTCGGTTAATTAAACCTAAATTAGATAAACAAAGGAGCATTAGATTATTCATTTAGTATGTCATTAAAGTTAACAAAATCAAGTATTTTATAATAACTATTTTTTCACAATAACTTAAATTGTGGGTATCACTATTTTGATTAGCTAGATATTAATCATATTTTAGTTTTAATTAAAGAAAAGTTGGAGTAAAAAAATATTTGTGGGTGTTGTAAATCTGACCAAGTTCAAAGAAAATAGAATCGGCCAAAATCGGTAAAGTTGGCAACCAGATTTAACAAAGGTGGTGGTAATGAACAGTAAATCAGCAAAAATGAGAATGGGTTTTTGTTGGTATGGGTAGGTTCCCCCGGTGACTTTTATACCCGATCTGGCAGTACGTCCTCCCGGAGTGTGTGGTTGTGTTCTTCACTAAAAGGTCTAATGGCTGAAAATACAATTTAGAGAGTGAGTAAAGAGAGAAAACTTGCGTAATAGTGAATTGGCTCCTTCCTGCTAAGGGTTTATGTTGTCATATTTATACAATTTGGATAGGGTTTGGTGAAATAGAAAATTACTATAAAAGGTAAACTTGATCACTACTCAAGATTATAGGTGTTCACAACCCTGCTCACACTGGTAGAAGTGGATATTTCCCATTATCTATCTTCCAACCCAGCTACTCCTTATCCATATTTTGACAATTAGTGACTGGGCTGACTTTCTGTTATCCGAACAATGAGAATCCTCAACCTCATCGGCCAGAAGGCATTTTGGCCGACCAGAAGCTAGATCTTGTTCTAAGACAGGCCCACAATATGTGCACTGGGCTTAGGCCAAGGCCCATGTACAAAATTATCCTCCCACATTATTCAAATATAAAGTGATATGATTATACATATATATATTTTACTATGTCATTAAAGATACTCTAATGTCCGCAAATTAAATGAATGTCCATTCTAAAACTAGCATATAATTAAAATAGCGTGACATACTGAACCAAAACTTTTATACCGATTCCTGAAGATTAAAGTAATTTAAAGGCTCCGTTTCTATGTGATTGTGAAAATATTAAAGGAGATGAATAATTTAGTTTGATTCTATTCATTTTGTTCTAATTTTTTTTTAGTAGATATTTTTTATCATATGAATTATTTTTTACTCACCACCCAAAAAAATTTATTCCATGATTTTTTTTTAAGGATCCGTTTGATAACAATCTTGAAAATGATAATAAAAACAGTTAATTATTTTTGTAAAAAATTGAAAAATAAGTTGAGGCCTAGTGAGATGTTTTCTTAGTTTTTAACTTTTTCGCCGAAAAAAATTTCTTTGGGGATTGAGTAAATTTATTTTTTTCCATAAAAACTAATTAAAGATGGAGGACATTTATTTATAAAAATGATTATAAAATAGAAAGTATCTCATAATATACCTTAATTTATTTTTCATCTTTTTACATAAATCAACTGTTTTTATTTTTTATATTATTATCAAACATAGTTTAAGACGACAAGTAACCATATCATTCAAATTAAATCCTTTTAACTTTTCGTAAGTGGTGACTAGTGTATTGCACCATCCCCTTTCCTTTTCTTTTTCCCTTGTAACTGGAAATAAGGGTCTTGTTCATTGAGTACTAGCTTTGCCTCAATATACAAACTCTATCAAACATGTTTAGAGGGTTGATACTTTAGGAATTTTAACCGGGGAAACGTGGATTTCAATTTTAGTTTTGACAAATTTTCAATTGCCTAAAATAAAATAAAAATTCAAGCCCTAGATCTTATTTTAGCAAACATTTGAATTTTTTTATAAACACTCTTGTGTATATGTATATCATAAAAATTACAACATATAATATTTCATGCACAATAAGAAGATACGAAAAATTAGTGGTAGAAACTAAACCATGCCCTTTTTTAGTTCGAACTGCAAGCTTCATTAAATTAATCTTATCTCCTTAATTAATAGAAGAGAGTTGATTTTTTTTTGGCTGAGTTGGATTTTACAAAATGTGGTCGCATTACCTCTTTTGTTTTTTCAAATTATTATTATTTTTATAGAAGCCCACAGATTGGTTTGTGCGATATTTTCTATTAGACATTAATTGGACTCTTTTTGGTGGCCTATTAATCATATAGGATCGTGGGGTACGTACGTCCTTTTATTGTTTACAGTGATTAATGTAATAATTATATGGTTAAGTGCTTAACCACACATTTCGGAAGAGCAACTACATTTCGCAAATATTTAGGTCCAATTCAAATTATTTTTCTTTTAATAAATTCAAATTAAGAAATCTAAATAAATTTATTAATACAGTTTTATAATAAACTCTGATGATTCATATCATTTATATATACATATAAATGTATTACAAGTGGGGTGGGTAAATATCAATAAATCATAGGAGCAAATTACATAAATAATAATTAAATCTCCTTTCTCGTTTTGATTACACACGTCAAAAGATTACCTTACGCAACAAATTAAGAATCCAAATCACAACAATGTTTATTACTTTGGTCAGTATATCAGACGGCCAGGAGAGTGGTAATGATAGGGAGAGTTGATAGGGAGAGTTGATTCGTTTTTAACATGATTGCTCAAATAATTAGGATGCTCATTTAAAATTATAAATTAAAATTGAGTGCTTAAATAATTGGTATTAAAATAAAAAATTAAAGATGCGTTTACCGACACCTTTTTAATACATAAAAGAAAAAAGAAATGAAAAAAGATTCAGCCCAAATGTCAGTCTTCCCTCGTTCCTTGCATTGGGATCACAGATGGAACTGGGCCTAGGCCCAGAGGGATTCAGCCCAGTCCAGCCCACTAGCCCAGGATTCCTGCACTATCATTCTGGTAGTCAGTCCAAACATATCAAAAGCAAAGATCCACCAACTTTCACAATTATAAGAAGAAGAAAGTAAAAAAAAAAAAAAAAGACAAATAGTAGCATTTACCGAAAAGAGGGTTTTATTTGGCGGTTCGATTATAATTTAAAATTTTCTTTTCCTTATGTGAAAAAATGGGAAAAGAAAGCCAAATCCCTAATTTAAAACTTCAACTTCTACTTTATTTGTATATCAACCAACCCTGTAATTTTAAATAATAATATATATTATTAAGAAGAATAAGAACATGAATAATAATAATAATACGAATAGTTAACCTATATAATATAAATCTAATATTTAGATTCGTATAATCTTATAATTTATTTTTACAAACACAATTTGTAATTTAAGATGTATTAAATTAGAGTTTTATTTTGTGATAAACGAAGTAAAAATAAAATAAAAATATCCTGTAAAAAATTAATACCACACTTTTCTCTCTTTTTGTATACACACCATTTCAGAACTTTCATCAAATATGCCAAAGTATTTACAATAACAAGTTGGGTATATAACAAACTTTTGTTATGGCAGCTTAGGCGGGTTAAAAATTATACATATCCATTTCAGTGTGAGGACTTCATGGCACCCGGGGGGGGGGGGGGGGGGGGGGTTGGGGTTCTACAAAATAGAATGAAACGAAAGGTCTCAAAATTTACTGATTACCGTTTCTTTCTTATTTTTGAAGGAAAAAGGTTGAAGCTATGAAGCTGACCTTCTTCGTTATTAGAGAAAGGGAAAAGGACTTTTTCAGAAAAAAAAAATTCTAAAATAATTAATTTTATCAACTACTAAGCAAAACTTTTTTCAGTATTTTGTTTTTTAAAAATGGGAGAAATATTTCTATGGTTAAACCAAAACAAGACAACTTTTTTTGTTTTAAAATTTTTCTCTTCATATAGCCCATCCCACTAAGAACCTGCTCTTACACCTAATTTTAAATACAATTCACAAGTGTTATCAACTCGTGAGTGACAGGAGTGAGCAGGCTAGTTTAATTGATATATATCCATAGGGGGATTTAAGGGAGGACCGATCTGGTTTGTAGTCCACCCCAAAATAATTAGAATACTAATATAAGAATAGCCCATTCCAACCCAGTATAAATTGTTAGTTCATTAATTAGATAAAGAGCTCTTATAGATAATCATCTTGTAGCTTTAAGTGGTAAGTGCTTCTTAAATTAAATATGAGGTTGTGAGGTTAAATCCCCATGTAACTTTGTGTTTTATGCTATAAACCCTTTCTTCTAATTCCCTTTTTCTTTTGTGTTTTCTATTTTTTTCTAACCCTTTATCCCTTATTTTTTAAGTATTTATGATAAATTAATGACTAACACTAAATATTGATTATGATTATATTATTATTAAGCTTTAAATTTTCAATGTTATTAATGTTAAAATTTTCACAATAAAATTTGATTTTCTATTAATATATTTATTAATAAGAAGCAGTTTAGTAACGTAGCGTAAAAAAAGAATCACACAATTTTTTTTAATAAAATATTTGCGACAATAAAATTCTCAATAGTTCAATTCTTCAATTAAATTTTCACAGAACCCTTTTCACAGCTTATTTTGACCTTATAAAAATCTTAGATCCGCCTTTATATATATTCGAATTCAAGAAAGATCCCAAATTTGAGTTTCATCTGCCAAGGGAAGAAGAGGGGGAGTGATTTTTGTTGTTATTATAATAAAAGGGAAGAGACTTAATTAAATCTTCCCTTTAAAAATGAAAAATAATGGGACAAAGCTAATTTTCAAAAAGACAATTACCAGTCGTTTGGCGATGACTCATGTGATTGAATGAAAAGAAAAAGTTAAAACTAATAAAAAGTAATGTAGCGGTAACAAAAATAATGGGACAAAGCTGACTTTCAAAAAGACCAAAATTGAAAATTTAAATAAACATAAGTTAATTCTTTTCTTAAGGAAAATAAATGCTAGTTTAGACGATTTCACTTAGGAGGGTGGAATTATCTTATTTTGTTTGGATGAAATTAAATATAATTCTATCCGCTTTATTAATTCGACATTTCAAACATATCCTATATACTAGATGAATTGCGTTAGCTATTTAATGAATAATATATATTTTCTCACTCTCAAATCAAAAGTACATTATTTTTATTTCGTTGTGCCTCAATCCACCCTCGTAACATGCTATAGCTTTTGAGGCTCAAGCCTTTACGGCTTTGCTTTTCTCTAATCCACTACTTATTAAAAGAAATAATGGGATATTGAAATTAAAATGGGTTGCTTTAAAATAGTTTCCTGCAAAAGCAACAGGGAATAATATTTATAAATTAAGGGCCTACTTTTGACGAAACTCCAAAAGAAGTGCAACATTAATTTTATAGTAGATTTTCAAATTGTAATATTTTATAGTATAATGCAAAATTAAGTTAGTACTGCATGTTTTTTAGTATATTATTATGTTTAAGTGTTTAATTGACTTATCTTTAAAGTTATTTTAACAAATTACAAATTGAAATCCATTTATTAATAAACACAAATGATAATTTTTTTGAATTATGCAAAATTAAGTTTGTACTCCTTTTTTATAATACATTACTATGTATTGAATTTATTTGACGTTATTTTAGAGTAACCTGGGTGACACATAAAAATATATTAGTTAAAAAATGTAAATACATCATGCAAAGCAAATTTGCATTAAATTTTTTGAATTACAAAGCTAAGTTTGCACAAAACATAATTTTGGTCAAAACCCTTAATTAAAAACACAATTAATAAACAAGCCATTTTTTCAGAATTTTTTTTTAAAAATAGGCCCTTATTTCAATAAATACTATTTTCTGTATTTTTTGCGAAAATCATTGTCATATCAAATTTTTTATCCAATTTTCAAAAGAAAAATATTCAAAAGCAACTTTTAACCAATTATTATTTATCATTTTTTCTCTCTCTAACTTTACATTAAATAAATTTAAACAAACATCCGAACAAGGACTTTTTCTTTCTTCTTATCCTTTCTCGACAACTACATTCTCTTGGAAGCTACTACTACCCAAGTTATAGTCAAGTTGTTTACGTTGATTAATTTTATATTCACGTAATAGAGTGACGTTAATACTTAGGTCAGCAGAATATCTAATATATACAATATTTAAATTCAAATGAATACAAAAATAAAGTTATTTGGTGGATTATTATTATTTTTGATACAAGTGATATACGGATATATCTAGGATTCGAATCGCGAGAAGAGGAGAAAGGGATGAAGGTGCGGCTGTTCGAACTTGAGATCTCGAGACTTGCACGTTCACTCTAGTGTCCGAGTAGATATTGTTACTTTCTCTTGAACCATAGTAATATTATTTGATCAGATCGTTGAATCATTTATTTCTCTCGAGGTACATACCAATACCTAATATGGGTAGAAAGATAGAATCGAAACAAATAACTCTCGCAGTCCAGAATAAAAAACATAAGAATTTGGAGCATGAAATAACTTTACCATTTGACTAGTCCACTAGATGTTGGATTAATTATTATTAGATACTTTTTTTATGTGCACATATTATTTAATTTATAATAAAACAAACAAAAATAGAAAATGGGTTTTTTAAAAATAAAATAAAATAAGAAATCAATATCATTAATAAGATTCAAAGCAATACAACGAGAATGAAGGATTGATTCGGAAAGTTTACAAATGTCGTAAATATATAGACCACATCAAAGTTCCTACATTTCAAGAGTACAGACCTTAGAAAAGCAGTGAACATAAAAAATAATTACTCCACACGTACCCCTAGACAAAACAATGAAAAAACAAAAGTTCATCCAAATAGATCGAGCGTTCATCAGCGTCAAAAAGTAAACAGCTAGATCAAGAAAAACAAAAAAAACGAAATACTCAAAATAATAAATACAGATTTTTGTAATTTTGAGTTAAATCTTTATTCAAAATAGCACAGATCCACTAGCCTCCATTTAAATTCATGCTGCTCGAGAAAGATTAGATGAAAACCTCGCTCATATATCTAAAATTGGTCCGAGATCCATAAGATTATTGCAATCATTATTTAGGTTTAAGTAGACTCAATTTAATTATTAAAACGACGACTTATCAAAGCAAAACTGAGACATAAAGTATAACCTAACAAATATTTAAAAATTAAAGATATTAACCATGAAGCAAACTCATATATATTAACAATATATTCTGTCCACTTAGAACCAGTTGCGCCCTTTTCTATTGCTATATATTATTATATTTGTATTCGTTTCTCCCCCTTGAATCGATTATATAATATACAAAGACCATAAATAAATGGATAATGTATTACACTTATTTTTACTGTTGTAACACTTAATCATACATAAGTTCCTTGTGATTCTCACAGTTACACAAAGATCCAATAAAAAACAAAATTAATGCAAGAGAATTTTATTTTTTTCCAACCATTGGGTGTCTTTCAGTCCAGCTTATACGTATCTCGAACTAATCTCCTTCTCAAGTCGTTCAAAATAAACTATTTATACCGGGATTAAAAAACTCACGAGACATTATTTGCAACTTAATTGACTTCAAAAAATTGTTTACTCAGCTCAAGACTTCCAACTTGAAATTTGTTATTTTATGATGGTGCATTAACTTCCGGACCTCCGTGGCAGAGCCACTTCCTTGGGGTTTGTAATAGAATTTTTATTTTTTATTTTTGTGTTTAGTTGACAAATTAAGTTTAATTATTAGTGATGAGGGCACCTTTAAAAGTTTATTTCTCACAGCACCAATTTTCTTACTATTTCAACGATAATTTCAGCAAACGCCTTTTTCTTTAATTGTTTGATAAAATAATAAAATATTTTAAAGATTTAGTATTTAAAGTTTATCGAAAAATTAAATATTAGTAAGCGTGTAAGACTTGAAAATATACTACAATAATATATATATATATATATATATATGTATATAAGAAGTTATTAATTAAGTTGATCAAAGTAACTCTTTGGTTTAATTTTGAAAATTCATATGATTTTTCTTTTTCTATTTGAAAATTCATATGTAAATAAATAAGATATAGTTGGCCTAAAAACGTTTATAATTATATGGATATAGATAATGTGGTCGATCAATTCCGGTGTGTTCCCTAACATTTTTGTTTGAAATGCATGTTTTCTCTTTCACATTTACAAATGCGCCCTTTTAATTTTGAAGCAAAAAAAAAAGGCATTATTAAGTTAATTTCTCCCGTCTAATAAATTTATGTGTAATGTTGCATTTACTAAAATTTGTGTATAAAACAAGTACTAAAATGCATTACATTATTTTATTATTTGCAAACGTACACACATTTAATAAGCTTTGATACTAGGTAGAAAAGTATATATTGGTACACATCTTTTTCCATAGATTTTTTATTCCACCCCATAATGTAATTATCAAATTTATAGACGAACTATTTGTAATTGAGCCTTATTACAGGTACGATGAGTGTAATTTATCCTAAAACATTAGTCAGTCAACTAATTAATGATCGAGGAAACTTCAACAATGTTTCCCTGCAACTACTACAAGTATCACTACCACCTTTCATATTATATAGAAAACAACTCACTCATTACATAGAAGAAAAGCTCAACACTCAACTCTTAAAATTCAACATTTAGAACACAAGAACAAATGGAGTGCAGACTATTTGAGCTAACCCTAATTTCAGCAGTTGACCTCGAAAATGTCCGAAAACTATGCAAAATGAAGGTCTACGCACGTGTTTCGATCGGAGGTGGTGATAGGAAAAACGAGATGCGCTCGCCTGTTGACCAGCACGGGCGGACCAATCCGGCTTGGAACTTCATGATGAAGTACACGGTGGGTGAGGCGGCAGTGCAACACCACGGGGCCACCCTAGTGATAAAGTTATATTGCAAAAGGAAGCTTGGGGATAGGTATGTTGGGGAGGTGCATTTGATGGTGAAAGATCTTTATGAGTATGCTTATAGTTGTGGAGGTAGTGCTGTGGTGAGTTATCCAGTTCAAAAGGGGTGTGTGAATTCACAAGGGTTTTTGAAGTTTTCTTATAGGTTTGGGGAGAAGGTTAGTATTGATAAATTAATATTGGCCGAGAGTTTTGGGGCTTGGACTTCTTCTGTTGTGTAGATTGATTTCTCTCTTTCTCTCTCTCTCTCTCTCGTTGTGTAAATGTGTAAAAAGCAAAAGTAGAAAGTAGTTTTTTTCCCCCTTATGCTTGTCAAAGTGAAAAGTTGTGCAATATGCTTTTATTATTGTACCTTGTTCTGGCAATAGCCATATTTACTTTGAGAGAGAAGTTACTTATTTCTTGGCCAATCATCTATGTTAATCACTCAATTAAACTATATCACACGGTTGAAAAATGTACACCTATTATTAAGACTACCCATCTATAATATTGCAAGTGCTCGAGTGTGCTAGTGGTTCTTGTATTTTTAGTCCAAACCTTTAGTTTTATTTTGTTTTATTGGGCATGTTTTTAATCCCAATTTTGTATAGTTATATGTTATATATTCGTATGTATCAACATGCCATTCGCGACAAAAAAACACAGTATTTATAATCGTACACGAGCTAGCTAGTGCCACTATAAAACATCTCTTTATCGCTGTGAGGGGCGGAGTTAGATATTTCTTGAAAGGGGGACAAAGTTAATATTAGACTCTATTTGATAATATATATTATGAAAAATGAAAAGAAAAACACTTAATTTGTGTGAAAAGTTGAAAAATAATTTGAAGCATATCTCCATCTCGTGGTCATTTGTATGAGTAAATGTCCATCATCTTTCATTTTTTTTTGTAGAAACTTTTTAGCTCAAACACCAAAGAATAATTTTTTTTTATGGAAAAAGTCAAAAAGAAAGAAGACATCTCACCATATGCCTCAACTTATATTTCAACTTTTCACAAAAATCAACTGTTTTTGTTATAATTTTCCATATTGTTATCAAACAGATATTTTTTTTAAAAAAAATTAAAGCTGGAAATTAAATACCAATATTATTTTTTTTCAAGATTAAGGGGGCAAGAATAATAATTTTTAAAAATTAAAAGGGGACAAACTTAAATAGTATACTTACATGTATAAATTTTAAAATAATTATAAGAATAAAAATGCAATTTTTAAAAATTTAGTGCCACAATCGCCCCCTTTCTTTGAACATCCCCGTCACTGATCACCGTTATTGTTTTAACTTCTGCTCTTTATACTCAACAAGTCCTCACCAAATAAATAAGCTATTCCATAATACTATAACAATTTTGGGCATTAAAAATGTTACACGTATTAATTAACACATAACCCGGAAAATAAAGAAATACTAAATACGTGCAAAATCATTCTTCTTTGTTCTTAATTAAAAGTGTTGTCTTTCATCCTTAACTCATATTGACGCTTGTATAAGACCCGTAGATTACAAATATTAATAGGTTGTTGGTACTTATCGATAGGTATATTGTTTTTTTATTGGTGGTGGTTATTTAAATATATTAAATGTTGTTGGTTGATGTGAGATTCGTTTCTTTAAATATTTATTTTTCAAATCCATTGAACTCAACCTTCTATCTATCTACAAGTATGAGAGAGATGTTATTTTTTATGCACCTTTGCAATTACTAAATTATTCTTCGTTGCTTCACAAAATTACCACTTGAAATTAGATTCAAATGTGCGTATAACAAATCAAAACAGTAAATAGAGTTTTTTTTACAGAGCTTTTGTGAGGTTTATTCTGAGTAGAGAGAGGTTGAGAGGGTTCAATTAGCTAGGGTTTGTCAAATTAATTTATAGAGTAAATTATTGAGAAATTTATGAGATTTTAATTATCGATTGATCAATATTTTCCCATTTATGTTGTGAAAAAAGAAATAAAAAGGTAGAAGCAAAAAAAAAAATTAAAGAAAAAATTGTTGTCTCAAATTATCATTGAAATAGTAGGATATTAGGTAACGGATTATTGTTGTTGTAACGCTCCAGTCTCACACCGGTGTGATATTGTCCGCTTTGGACTACGTAGTCCCACTCACCTTTACGGTTTTGTTCTTGGTAGGGCTACATGATCCCACTCACCCCCCAAAACGCGTCACACCAGTTAGGTACCAAGGTGCACATATATGGGTTTCAAGGACTCCCCCACTTTCCGATGTGGGATTTACATCCTCCCATTTTGTAACGCTCCAGTCCCACACCAGTGTGATATTGTCCGCTTTGGGCTACATTGTCCCACTCACGCTCACAGTTTTGTTCTTGGCAGGGCTACATGATCCCACTTACTCCCCAAAATGCGTCACGCCAGTTAGGTACCAAGGTGCACACATATGGGTCTCAAGGACTCTCCCACTTTCCGATGTGGGATTTACAGTTGTTATTATTATTGTTATTGTTATTGTTATTGTTATTGTTATTGTTATTATTATTGTTATTATTATTGTTATTATTATTATTATTATTATTATTATTATTATTATTATTATTATTATTTATGGGGCTCTAAGAGTCTAAAACCTACTGACACAATTTGAATAAGGGAGGAGTTTTTATTTTCATAGAAAACGTGTATGACAATTTTCTAATATTTATAAAAGCTATCTAAAACTTTTTAATTCATAATATGGCACTAGATAATATAATTACTAAAATTTTAAAGTAATCACTCATCTCAAGTCTCTCCTTGCCATAGCTATCTAAATCGTAATTGCAATTGACAATTACTTTTTAATTTTAAAATTAGCAATACTGTCTAGATATTTAATACATATATATATATATACATTATCTATTTAATTTTTAAATTCCAATTTGGGTAGCATAGGAAGTATGTGCATTTTATTAAATGCTCAATTATTTATACTACACTGTAACATATGTTTAGCCAAAAAACAATAAGTAACCATTCTTCATTTTTATCAAAGTTATTCCACTTTCAATAAAAAAATTGAATAGTGTACGTTTGTTAATAAAAATAATTAAAATTTTGATTAAGCCTACCATAGTTAAAAAATATATATTTAATTACCATCAGCGGCCAGTACTCACTGTTAGACGACCGTCGAGTACCAGCAACCTTGCTACTGCTCCTTTGGTAAGGCCAGCCTAGCGGTCACCTTAAGCGAGGACGAAAAACGAAAGATATCTTGGATTTTTAGAACCTCTCAATTTGGAACCATAAGAGTTATATGAATAGAATAAAACTAAATCAGTGGCTTTTTCGTGGATGTCTGAGAATTTGTTTGATCCATATCCACTATCATTTAGTTGGTGCTGAGTTATATATATTAAGCAAGTTAATTGGGAAGGAATTGTCTGGTCTAGTGCATTGTGATAAGTACCAATTGCAATTAAGTATGGTAGTTTGTGACCAATACTTCTTCATTTTTTTTCTTTAAGACTGTATGAATCTTTATTTATGTATAAAGACCATATAACTATGAGAGCTCTTGGTGGTTGTACCTTGTTTATTCTAAAATCTTTCAACATATTCTATGTATACTTAGATTGATTGACCAATCCCCATTAGAGTTTCTCTAGATCTACAAGTCGAGACAAAATTTTGTCTTCCCAAAGTATTTCATTTCAAATTCCTTCTTCAAATAGTTAGCAGTTTTCTCAAACTCTTTAGGAGTCTCAGTTAATGTATTCATATAAACTGCTACTGATGAAAATTTTTTTGAGGAATTGTTTGTAAAGACACATGGGCAAATGTGATTGTTTTTATTTCTTTCCTTAAACAAATATTTGCTAACACGATTATTCCGCATTTTTAATTAAGTCCATATAATTAGCGTCTTAGTTATATCGAGTATGTACTTTTTGATTGTACAGTTTCATATATAATATTTCAACAAATGCTAAGATAATTATCATATATCCAAAATTTATATATTGTTCTATAATCAGGAGGAATAAAACGCTCATAATCAATCCAAGGTTTCTGCACGAAACCTTGTGCCATAAGTCGTGTCTCATATCTCATGAATAAATTATTCTCATTTCTTTTCCTTATAAGCACCTATTTGTAACTTACAGAGTTAACATCTTTTGAGGTTTGTACTATAGGTCCAAATGCATCATGTTTATTCAGAGACTCAAATTTTGCCTTGATGACAATTTTCCCATTTTGGCCAATGTTTTCTTTGCTGAAATTGGTTTATTGTACATGGTTCTATATCATTATCATCATTGCCCTTTGTTATTTCAATAGATACTATATATGCAATTATGTTATCGATGACCTTTACTTTTCTATTCCACATTTCTTGTTAAATGTAGATAGATCTCTTTATTATTTGGTACCGATGCCTCTTCAGGGGTTTTTATAGTCTCTTCAAGGAATTATGTATTTTTCAAGACAATGACCTCTTCTGGGGCCTTAAAGAGAGAGGACTTTATAATGACCCTTTTTTGAATGAAATGGGAAATCTCTCCAGGAGTGTTCTTAAGGCATGATTACTCGTTTTTCCTCTTTCAAATAGCTGAGTCTTTGGAAACTATATTTCGTCCACACTTCTAGCGTGGTGCAAATTTATTAGTTGCCATATTTTGATTTTTGTCTTGCACGGACACTAATTTTGGCAGGTGTCTTTATAGCTGCCACATGTGACATTATTATTTTTACTGCATCATTGAATCCATCGATAATCTATTTCCAATTTCTTGTAAAACACTGTTCTCCATACTTTTTCTCGCATTATGATATACATGAGTCTAGATAAAACATAGTATGATTGTTTCAGTATAATTCTCCCCGTTCTTCTGGAATAGATTGTTCTATAAGAACTTTCTTTTATCCCCTAACGGTAGGAATAGTGTATCATCAAAGTGTGAATATGCAAAACGTACAATAAACATATCTCTTACCATTGGTTATAAATACTAGGTAATGGAGAGTGAATCAAAGCCAATATGAACAACACAACCAAATTTGGGCAAATATGATTACTAGTTATGCTAAAAAATATGCATGATAGTTTGTGGGTCTAATTCTAATTAGCTTTCATGCAATACAATATGTATCCAAGTAATACATGTAATATAGATTACATGAATAAAAGCATTGTAATAAGTTGAAGGCGTTTAATTAATGTTTTTACTAAACTATTTGGGTGTCGACATGTGGAATTGGTTGTTCAACATCTGTAGTTATTGAAAAATAATTATCAAAAACTTTAGAATTGAACTTGTCCGCAATGTCAAGTCTTATAGACTTAATAGATTAATAAAGAATTAGGCATCAAGTTTAACAATGTATGCTAATAGACGTGCAAAAATAGTGTATATATATAGTTAAAAGAAGATTTACATTATATTAGCGGGTGCAAGCACACTTAGGGGGCTTATAGAGCCACAAATATGGTCTTGTATTATTTCAAGAAAAATATGTCAATTCAAATAAAAAAATTATAATAAAATAATTTAGTGACTAGTTTACATTTGTAAACACAGGGTAGAAAATACAATTAATATAATCAACTATTGATTAGTCAACTGGTGCCCATAAGAGTTGTTTATTATTTTCGTTAACACGGTAGTTCCAAGGTACCTACTTATCATGACAAAGAGTTAAGATCTTAGGATCACTAAATTTTGAGGTTAATTTACACTTTTGGATCATGATTTAGTGTGATTCAACATTAAATAATGTTGTACAATAGAGACCTGGGGAGAAATGTAATGCCCGTATTTCCATTTGCGAGTTGGTCATTCCATTAAGCCCGATTAAGGCTTTATCACCGTTAGATTGTGAACATTAGCTTCCGAGGCTCTCGTATTTGACCTGACACCTCTAGCATGTCATATTAGATATATTAAGTTTTGGGATCAATCGATTCATTATTCGGGTGCCCTGGATAGAAAACGGGAAGTAAATCGCGTGTTTTGAACTTTTCGAAAAAGTTAATTTTGGCCAACTTTGAGAGGCCACAACTTCTTCATCCGGGGTCCAAACGACTCCCCGTTTACGGCCACGTCTTCATCTCAGTCTCCTATACAACTTTTGTGTTTTGGACGAGACCTAATTCTCACTCCCCGATGGCCAAAATTGGGCGTGAAGTTGAGCCTGTGACCAAACAGTAAAATTGTGTGCTGTGAATAATGGAAGTCGACTACATGGGTTTTTATGTAGTCGACTACATGCACCTGAGAAAGATTTTTATATTTATTTCGTCCCCTTTCCTCTTCATTTTAACATATCCATTGGAGAGCTTCTAGAAAGAGAGAGATGGAAGGCGATTTTGGGGGCTTTACAAGTGATTCAAGACCTTGATCTAAGCTCATCCATTATACACCATTCTCTACTACTATTCACATTCTTCATCCTCAAATTCATCACCTCCATGGCTAGGGTTTCAAGAATTTGGGGGTTTCGAACTTGGAGCTTCTCCATCTTGATTTCGATATGATTCTTCGAGGGATTAACCCTCAATAGGTGGGAACAATAGTATTTAAATGTGTTTTCAACTTATTACAAACTATTTATCCCAAATTCAAGCTTAAGTGATGATTTTGTATAAATCTCATACAAATGCACATGCATGGGGTTTAGGGTGAATTATTCTTGATGTTTGGTTTGATTTGGACTTGAGATGAGTATAAATTATGGATTTTAGACGAATCCCCAATTTCTATGTTGTTTTCGGATAGTTTGGTATAAAACCTTCATATACGGATATGATAGTGAACTGTACGCTATGGTACGTGTACTTACTATACTATATATGGTTTTAAAAATATGTTTTGGCCTTGGTTACCCATATTTGTGATATTGTTATTGTACTTTGGTTGTGGTTTAATATTTATGAGTTTTCTTACTTATTTAGCCAGTCCGTAACTATATTGGGCAGGATTATAAGCCTCTTATGTATAAACAAATTATTATGATCTTCAGGGGAGGTCCACATAGAACATATACACTATGAAAACTAGACTATACTTGGCTTGGTGCCATATTGACGAAAATCTTATAGTACCTCCCAAATGCATGATATTCTTAACCAAGCCACTAGTTGACGGACTTGGCGGGCCTAGTCCAAGTACAACAACAATACCACTACATGTTCTATAATAAGCATATGTACACAAAACTGGAGTGAATATACATATATATATATATATATACGAGTTATACAAATACATATAGAATATATGTATATACATACCTACACAAGTTGAATTCTATGCTCTTATGATTTCCTTGATTTGATGAGTTTATTATTCTTTGGATATTGTTTGGATTTGTTATCGGATGGCCACACCGTTCGTACCAGGTAGATACTTGGTTATTACCCGTAGCGTATAGCCTTGGTGGTTACGTGAGTTTATATTATTGCCTTGGGGCATTCTCCGTCTAAATGGACCTAGTAGGTGGTCCCTGCCTTGGGGGCAGAAGAAACCAAGTTCGATCGCAATCCGTGTGTACATGTAGATAAAATCCTAGACATGATGTTTATGTATGATTGATAGATTTGGTCGCGGTGACTTGGCATTTTATGTATAGATGAGAGTATTCAGCCTCCTGATAGATGAGAGAGGGGATGCAGTCCTAGGATTTATAGCTCTCCCGATGGATGAGAGAGGGGATGCAGTCCTAGGATTTATAGCTCTCCCGATGGATGAGAGAGGGGATGCAGTCCTATGGGAAGCTAATGATAAATACTTGAGATATGAGAAATTTGTATATGTGTTTTATCGTATTTCCGGTGGGGAAGCATCTTTATGCATTGCACGAAATGATTTCCTTGCATGGGCAAATAAGAAGTATATTATATATATATATATATATCTATACCTATGGAAAATATTTCAAGGATGGATATCATATAGAAACACCCCACATAAACAAAACTATTTTCATTATATTGCATAGCATGGCATGCATGGTTTTCTAACCCATTTTTATATATAAACTCTTATAGTTCCCATTGAGCCCGTTTGGATCTCTCCCATTTTCCAACTAGTTTTGTAGGTGTTCTCGGGAATGGTACGCATACAAAGTCTAGTTAGCTCTGATGGCCTCTGATCACCTAAGTCGTTTGGAAACGACTTGTATTACTCCTCTTAGATAAATTATTGTTATTTTTAACCTATTGATGTAAAGGCATTGTATTATATATATATACATTGTTGTAGTTGAGGTTGTACTTATGTTCTTTGGAAATGTGGAGTGTTTATTAGAAATGGTTTTATTTACATATTTTTACAGGTTTTGGTTTTATCATACGAACAAACTCCACATGTCGGATTTTCCTTAAAATGACTACGTCACTTGTATATATATTTTTTATGAAAAGCCTACAGTTTTTATACCATAACACCCGTCGTCGCGTACGACATCGTGACTAACCGAGTCCCGGAGGTAAAATCCTCTAAACGGGATTTCAGGGCATTACAAGAAAACACTAAACTTTTCTAGTGTGACCGAAACTAGATCTTCCTCCACCGATTACTAGATTGGACAAATGATATCACCTCAAAAAAGTCTTGTTAAGCCGAACCATGCTTAATTGAACTACTGAGTCAAACGCCCACGCCACATATGCTCCACGAATAGAGAAACCTTAGTAACAAACTTAAATTAAGTAGAGAAGTTATTTAGGGCTAGCAGTATGTAATGGGGGATGTTTACTGCCGAAAGAGACGCCCAAAAAGATATAAAGAGATGAACTATAATCCTCTAATCCAAACGTAATTATGCCCCCCACCCCCTGCTACACTGACAACCATCGCCCTGAGTTTCCACCAAGGCATATGCCATCGGATAGCACTAAAGTTCTCTGAGAATCACAATGTCTAGGCTGAAGAAGACATGGTCAAAACACTAAAAACTGGATGACAGAAAAAATGAGTAGGGTTGTCAAGCTGCACAGAGTTGAAGCCCATTGAATAAAAGTGCTCCAACAGCCACATGTATAATAGATGCGGACTTTCCTTGAAGAAAGCCGAGTACCCCTCATGAAAAGTGTTCAAGACATTTAATGTTTCGACCAGGATAATGGACACTATAGACTCCTCATTTTTGGCTTGATATATCATGTTTAGGATAGTCAGGCCAACTCGAGTAGAGTCTGTCACCAGTAGTATGTCAAAAAAAAAAAATAGATTAGGGTTGCAGCAGTACGCCCCATACTATATGAAGATCTATCCTCACAATGATCGAAGAAGTTCATTATGTGATGCAAATCTAGCAGCCCTTCAGTAATGAAATAGTCACAAGTCGCCTGAGGAATTGATAATAGCACAATCAGCATATCTCAAGGGCCAATTTTTTATATTGGAACAGCCATGGGGAGCCTCGTATCTGAACGTAAGAGCCAGGAAAACTCCACGTAAGTCAGGCATAGCTCATCTACACTAAAGCAAAAAAGAAGATCCCTGGGAGTCTAGAAGATCGAGGCACCTTTAAAAAATGAGAAATCAATGGGCCAAATACCCTATTCCGCTATAGTACTAACATTATTGAAGTTTAAGATGTTCTCAGAGGACAATAAGGCATCCTAGGCTTTAATATAGGAGAAATCAAAACTAGTGCAGTAATATGACATTTCTTTAAGGAAGTGGGCGAAAAAGGTAAGTGTGAGGGAGAAAGAAAGAAGATGGGTGTATTTATAGGAAAAATGGGACACCTGTACTTGTTTGTCGCACGACAAACACTCTTTCCTCAGGGTGAAAAATGCCCAAGAGTTACCCTATAAATCTCAACACTAATAACCATAAAAATCACCACAGTCACCCTTGATATAGCAATCCTCTTAAACTTAAGCAATTCCTCCTATAAAATCACCAATGATCTCCCAAACAAGACAACCAATGGCTGACGCAGAACATCAAGAGCCCTACCTAGAGAACGATCAATACAGTTCCGACAAGAGCTTCAAGACAAATTCGCCGGACAGCGAGAGGGAGAAAAGCAAGAAAAGGACCATGAGAACGGAGAAGGAAAATGTGATGAGATATTTATCTAGTGGTCGGAAGGATGTGATGTCATATCTGCGTTGGTGATAACTCCATAAAAAAACTCAAGAAAGGGATATAGCCTATTCTGGAACATGCTCTGACTATCAAAGCGAGACGCATCAAACTACACAGAAAACAAACAAGGGAGATCGAAGACACAAGCACGCAAGGGTATCACCACATGGGGCAGAGGAAATAACAACACATTACATATAAAGACCTAGCAACTATCTGGTGGGATACTAAACATTTTGTTGCCACTATTAGTGTGCTGCGAATGTGGCATGTTTTTGTGGACCCTTAACTCTCATCTACTAATGTATCGTTCCCCCTTGGTTATGAATATAATGTTATGCAACTTTATTCTACAGTGCAAAATATTACATTGGATAACCAAATAAGATAAATTTCTTTACAAATGTGGGTCATTATCTAACCAAAATCCATCATAATGAATCATTGCTTTTGCGCATATACAAAATGTAATAGCTTGCTACTTGACTGAGTATTCAGTGAAGTTTGGTTTCTTTTAGTATTTTATTTTATCCAGTAAATTTCCATGTTATAAATTCTTAATTATTTTTGACTAACTCGGTTATTTCTTTATAGTAATAAGGGGCCATTTTTCTCGACCCTCTCCAACCCCTCATTAAGTCTCTTTTGCTGCTGTAAAGATCCAACAGCATACATATTTTATGTTGCCATTTTGTTTTGTGTTGATACACAAATCTTAATTTGGTTTTGGCTTTCAGTTTGATGGAATTAGGATATACTTACATACGTACATATCTCTCTTTTGATGGGTTGTATAGATTGTTGCAGGTGTTTATACTTCAAAACAAATCAAAAAACAAAAGTAGGAGAGAAAAAAGATTGGTGACAGTATCTCTTTGTTTTGATAGAATAGAAGAAAAAATGGATGTATCATAGTTCTTCTTTTGAGTTATATAGTCTTATTTGCAATTGGTCCAAATTTTTCTTCTTTTAATTTTGACCGACTTTTATTTATAATTCTTGAGTAGTTGATGGTACCATTTTCTTTCAGGGAAAAAAATGATAATAACATCATTACATATTATTTTTAATTGTATTAGTTTTACCAGTACCATTAGTACATATTATTGTAATCCTTCTTACTAGTATTTCTTTACCACACATTACCCACAAATTATAACTACAATAACAAGTTAATGTCTGAACCAAATCTAATCATGAGATTCAAAATGGCTAGTTCGAGTGAGGAGGGATTCTTTTTTATTTAAAAACAAAGAGGAGATAGAATGTATCTCCAACTTTAATTTCCATTGATGAAAACAAAGAGGAGATACAATTTATCTTAAACTTTAATGTCCATTGAACACTTTAAAGTATCCTATACTATTTTTTTTCTAACCAAAATCTGCCAAAACAAACACCCTGAAGAAATCACTACTAAAAGTTTGTCTAATCTAGATTAACGAAGATTCCTAGTTAGGATCTGATTGTCAATTTCATTTGACATAGCCAAATGGACTGCAATAGCCAAAGTTCAAGAACTAACAGATCTCCCAAAGCCATTTCTCACATGAACAATACACTCAAAGATACAAGTACTCCATCACCGGAAGATTTCATCCTCTAAAGGCTTTTTCCTTCAATCAACATTAGCAAACTTCACTTCATTTTGCCACTTGGTTCTACCCTTGATCTTTATGTTGCTTCTAAACTTTCTTTCTTCCATTCTTTCCATGTGAGTAGCAGCCTTGGCAAATAAATATGCTTTTAGAATAAGTCGTGGTATAATCTAATATATAGTACCATGGACACACCATTTCTTTGTTAAAGTGGAGCATTAATGGAGGCATATCCACATTGATTTGAAAGAAAATTGTTTAACTAAGGGTCATTTTGAACAAAACCTCACCATCGTTATCACTCTTTTCAATTAATAAAGTTTTTCCATTCTAGCAAATTGATTAATGAGATCAGTATATATACATAAAATACTAATTAATTAAGCAATGATATATGTAATTAACATTTTCTTCTTATAGTCGACTCATCATGGTTTGACCGCAAATAACTCGCACAAAGATATTTGATTTTAAAAGTTAATAATAAAGAATTAGATAAGGTAATGATGACCAAGCATTTTTTATTAACAGTGGTTACTTTTTTGATTATACATAGAACATTGTTTGATAGTACTTAGGAACTCTATAATGCGTCAAATTAGTGGAAGTGAACATAATCAAATTAATATTATATTTCCATAAGTCCAAAATGTATCTGTACAATGAAAGTTCTCAAATCACCTGAGCAGCAGAAGCCTCCTCTGTTTGCCTCTTCTTACATAAGTGATTATGGGAACAAAGAAAATGTTGTCATGACTTGGCTTGTATAGCTGGTTGGGAGTAGGATAAGCGGTTAGAATATGTTCAATTGCAGCTGATGTTGACGGAACACTCGATTCTAGCTGGCTGCAAGCAGGAGAAGCAGGTGGACTATGTTCAATTGTAGGTGATGTTGACGGAACACTCAGTTCTGGTTGAGGCTTTGCTACTTGAGGCTGGTTCGTAGCAACTAAGGTAATGGAGGCTTATCCACATTGATAGGAAATAAAATTGTTTAACTAAAGGTTGTTTTGAATAAAACCTCGTTATCGTTATCGTTCTTTTTAATTAATAAAGTTTTTCCATTCTTGCAAACTGATTAATAAAACAGTACATATATATAAACAAAATACTAATTAATTAAGCAATGATATATGTGATTAACATTTTCTTCTTATGGTCGACTCATCATGGTCTTCCACAAATAACTCTCACAAAGATATTTGATTTTAAAAGTTAATAATAAAGAATTCGATAACGTAATGACAACTAACCATTTTTTATAGCACTTAAGAACAACGTGTCAAGTTAATTGAAGTGAACATAGCCAAATTAATATTATATTTCCATAAATCGAAAATGGATGTGTATAATGAAAGTTCTCAAATCACTTGGGCAACATAAGTGGTTATGGGATCAAAGAAGACTTTGTCATGACTGGGCTCGTATAGTTGGCTGTAAGCATGCAAAACTGCTGGAATATGTTCAATTAGAGATGATGTTGATGGAACACTCGATTCTGGTTAAGGCTCTGTTACTTGGGGTTGATTCATAGCAATCTAAGTATTACATAGATCAAAAGAGAGTCCTGAACATTGAATCAAGAATTTGTATGAATTGTGTATTGTTAACTGTGAGTGTATTTTAAATCAATTGGAAGAAAAATTACTGACCTATGATTATGGGACTAAAGAAGACGTTGTCTTTTTAAAAATATTTTGTTCAATTTCCATAAACCCAAAGGGGTCCAAGGGCACCTCTTTTTTGTTCTAAGTATACCGGTTGTATGGTCTAATGAAACTTTAATAAACTTGAAAACATTTGTATGATTATATCAAACAATGAAGAAGAATCAACATAATACATAAAATATAAATCAATATTTGAAAAGATCATACTGGTTACTCAATACTAGTACTTCCTCATTGAATAGCTGATTCCACGTTTTGTGTTTAACTTATGGTTGTTGCTGCTACTAAACAGGTTTATCGACAAAATCAATAAAGAAAAGAATCAATTCTAGCAAACTTTTATTCAAGAAGCAAGTTTGAGATATTTTTTTCCCATTTCTTTAGGGCCCGTTTGGTCGTCCTTCAAATTGTAAATTAGATAATTTACAATTAAGTAATTTACAAAATTTTCATTTATTAGTGTTTGGTTGTGTAAATTGAACAATTGTAAATATGATAATTCAAGTTGATTCACAAAAACTCAAATTAAGTCTTTTCAAGTAAAACTTGAAATTGCCTAATTCTAGAATTAAATAATTCATTCCAACTCTATTTTTTGAGAAGATCTAGTTTCTACCTGTAATGTTGATGCATCTAGACAAAATTTTAAATAAAATAGAATAATAGAGAACATGTTTTTATTCTAACAATCGGAATTTCTCATTTAAGTTTTTCAAACACTACTTGAATTATAATTGAATTATTCATAAATGAGCAAATTCACAATTCTTCAATCGAAAATAAACTAATTCTAAAATTAGGTAATTTACGCAATCAAATGGGCCCTTAGTTTTTTAATTTTGATCAATAAAGAACTAAAAAAAATTGATCAATAAAAATAATGTTTTTTTTATTTAAATAGAAGTTCATTCTTAAAGAATATATCAAATATCTAAAAATGAAGTAGAGAGAAAGAAAGATTCTCCTCTCACTCTCAACTAAGAAATCAGCTATGTCATCCACAACAAATAAACACCTTAAGTTACTAGTAACAAGAGCAATAAAACTAGAAAAAAGAAAAGAAAAAAGTTTCGTGTTCGGACCTTTCTTTTCCCATGCTCTTGTCTGTTGCTAGCTACAAAGCCAACCATTAAAAAAGGAGGAATCAGTGCATATATTAATATGGAAAATATAGGGCAATATAATGCTACTAAAACGCCTATTAAAAAAAAATGAAAATTATACTAGAAGTGGTACTTACATCCCTTCCATGGTTTGTCACCATTGACAATAAATTTTTTTCCCTTTGATCCCACATTTTCTTCCACGCCGCCATCCGTCAGTGTTTACTCCAGTCAGTAGGAGCCCCTCCCTTTTATAGTTTGTCACTTTACAATCATCTCCCCCATGATCTCTTCTCGAAAAGCAGAGAAATTCAAATTATTTTGGGCACAACTCAGGACAATGATATACTGCCTGCACAAAGCATAATAGGATTGTGTACAACAATCCCATGCATTGCTACCCTTCCAAATGCTCGAGAAGGAAATCTTTGTCTAACTTTTTATATAGTTCCCAAACAATCTATAAGCAAGGGATCAATTTGAAAGTTAGCATAAAACTTTCAAAGTTCAAAAAAAAAATAATAAATTACTTCATCAGGTTATAGACTCTGCAGAATGCCATAAATATTCTTCGAGTCTCTCCCACTATGATTATTATCAGAGTCAATATGAAACTTCATAGCCCAACCTTGCGTTAAGGGGAAGTTTGTTGAACAATTTTTAAGATGTTCCTAACAACCTCTTTGGTAGAGTTGTAGATCCCCATCATGTGCATTCCAAGATGTGGGACACGCTGTATCAAGAAAAATACAAGGAATTAGAAAACTTACCAAAATATAGCTCCGACGAGTGCTACATGACAAATTCGTCAGACAGTGAGGGAGAGAAAAGCCAAAAAAAGGCCATAAGATCGGAGAAGAAAAAGGTGATGAGATGATGCGATGTCCTTTCTATGTTGGTGATGGCTGTATAACGAAAAATAAGAAATAGATAGACCTTATTTTGGAACATGCTCAGAGTACTAAGGGAAGACGCATTCAAACTACACAGAAAATTGGCAAAAGAGATTGCAAACATAAGCACGCAAGGATAACATCGTAGGGAGCAGAAGAAACAACACATTACATATAAAGACCTAGCAACTATCTGGTGGGATACTAGACATTTTACTGTAGTTATTGGTGTACTGCGAACATGGCTTGTTTTTTTGGTCCCTTAACTCTCATCTACTAATGTGCTATTTCCCTTTGGTTATGAATATAATGTTAATGCAACTTTATTCTGCAGAGCAAAAAACTACATTTGATAACCAAAGAAGATAAATTTCTTTACAAAGGTGGGTCATTATCTAACCAAAATCCATCATTATGAATATGAATGCCCCTGATGCCCAACTTTAGACGTTTTTTATTCTAAGACAAAATCACATGGATACAAAATCACATTCATGCAAATGTAACCTATATATTGATATTTATATAATTTCAGTTTCACCAAACAACAAACAATTGCTCTCCTCATAATTAGATTACTAATTGATAGAGCATTCATAAGGTTTTGTTATGAACCATTACTTTTGCGCTTATACAAAATTAGTAACTTGTTAGTTAATTGAGCATTCAGTCAAGTTTAGTTTCTTTTAATATTTTAATTTATCCAGTAAATTTCCATTTTGTAAATTCCTAATTGTTTTTGACTAAGTTGGTTATTTCTTTATAGTAATAAGTGGTCATTTTTCTTATCCCTCTTTGACTATCACCAAGTCACTTCTGCTGCTGTAGAGTTTTAACGGCATAAACATTTTCTATTGCCATTTTGTTTTGTGTTGATACACAAATCTCCAAGCATAATAGGATTGTACACGACAATCGCATACGCTACTGCCCCGCCAAATGCTCGAAAAAGAAATCATTGTCCAACCTTTTGTATAAGGTCAATTTGAAAGTTAGCATAAAATTCCAAAGTTTAGTATAAAAAAAAGAAAAAAAAAAGCAACCACTTCATTATGCTGTAGCCTCTGTATGATGCCATCCAAAATATAAATGTGCAAGCTTTTATGAAAGGCATTTGCTTACCATTAAGGATAATGTATGCCCTATAAGACAAGTAATACTCCCTTTGTACCACTCCTTTAAAAACATATGGAGGTGTGCCAACATGGCAGCCCCTGCATGCATACCATGAGAATGGAGAATGAAAATGTGATGAGATATTTATTTAGTGGTCAGAAGAATGCGATGATGCGATGTCCTATATGCATTGGTGATGGCTCTGCAACGAAAATCAAGAAAGGAATAGATCTTATTCTGAACATGCTTGGTGTACCAAGGCAATATGCATAAAAGTACAAAGGATACTAGAAAGAGAGATTAAAAAAATCAGAATAAGACAGAAACACCATAGGGAGTAGAGGAATCAACAACATATTACATATAAAGACCTATCAACCATTTGGTGGGATACTAGACATTTTGTTGCAGTTATTAGTGTACTGCGAACATGGCTTTTTTTTTTATACCCTTAACTTTCATCTACTAATGTGTTGTTTTGCCTTTGTTATGAATATAATGTTAATGCAACTTTATTCGGCAAAGCAAAAAACTACATTTTATAACCATAGAAGACAATTTTATTTACAAAGGTGGGTAATTATCTAAACAAAATATATCATTATGAATTTGAATGCCCATAATGCCCAACTTTAGACTTTTTAATTCCAAGACAAAATCACATGCATACAAAATCACATTTATGCAAATGCAACCTATATATTGATATTTATATCATTTCAGTTTCACCAAATAACAAATAATTACTCTCCTCATAATTAGATTGCTAGTTGATTGAGCATTCATAGGGTTTTGTTATGAACCATTGCTTTTGCGCTTATACAATATTAGTAGTTTGCTAGTTGATTGAGCATTCAGTCAAGGTTAGTTTCTTTTAGTACTTTAATTTATCAAGTAAATTTTTGTTTTGTAAATTCTCAATTGTTTTTGACTAAATAGGCTACGAGTGGCCATTTTTCTCAACCCTCTCCGACCCTTCACCAAGTCTATTTTGCTGCTGCAAAGTTCCAATGGCATAAACATTTTTTCTTGCCATTTTGTTTTGTGTGGATACATAAATCTCCAAGCACAATAAGATTGTGTACGACAATCACATGTGTTGCTGCCTTGCCAAATGCTCTAGAAGGAAATCCTTGTCCAACCTTTTATATGGTTCCCAAACAATTTACAAGTAGGGGGTCAATTTGAAAGTTAGCATAAAATTTCAAAGTTCAGTATAAAAAAAACACTCACTTCATCAGACTGTAGCCTCTGTATGATGCCATAAATATTCCCCGAGTCTTTCGCACTGTGATTATTATTGGAGTCAATATGAAGCTTCATAGCCCAACTTTGGGTTAAGAGGAAGTTTGTTAGATGGTTCTTTAGATAGTCTTGCAACAACTTCTTAGTAAGGTTGTAGATCCTCATCATGTGCATTATAAGATGCAGGATGCGCTCTGTTACAAGAGACACAAGGAATTATAAAACCATCTAAAATATAAATATGAAAACTTTTAAGAAAGGCATTTGCATACCATCAAGGATAATATATGCCCTGCAAGACACGTAACACCCTCTTTGTACCACTCCTTTGAAAACGTGTGAAGGTCTGTCAACATGGTAGCCCACCACACGTACCGTGAGAATGGAGAATGAAAAGGTGGTAAGATATTTATTTAGTGGTCGGAAGAATACGATGATACGATGTTCTATCTGCATTAGTGATGGCTCTATAACGAAACTCAAGAAAAGGATAAACCTTATTCTAGAATATACTAGGAATATCAAAGCAAGACGTATAAAACTACATAGAAAAATGGCAAGAAAGATTAAAGCCATAAACATATGATGGAAGCAACATAGGGAGCAAAGAAACAACACATTACATATAAAGACCTAGCAACTATCTGGTGGGATACTAGACATTTTGTTGCAATTATTGGTGTGCTGTGAACAAGGTTTGTTTTGTTTTTGGACCTTTAATTCTTATCAACTAATGTGTTGTTTCCCTTTGGTTATAAATATAATGTTAATGCAACTTTATTCTGCAGTGCAAAAAACTATATTAGATAACCAAAGAAGATAAATTTGATTACAAAAGTGGGTCATTATCAAACCAAAATCCATCATAATGAATCTGAATGCCCGTGATGCCCAACTTAAGACCTTTTTTTTATTCCATGACAAAATCACATGCAGAAAAAATCACATTCATGTGCATGCAACCTTTATATTGATATTTATATTATTTCAGTTTCACCAAACAACAAACAATTGCTCTCCTCATAATTAACTTTCTAGTTGATTGAGCATTCATAGGGTTTAGATATGAACCATTGCTTTTGTGCATATACAAAATGTAGTAGCTTGCTAGTTGATTAAGATTTTAGTGATGTTTAGCTTATTTTATCCAGTAAATTTTCATTTTGTAAATTCCTTATTGTTCTTGACTAATTAGATTATTTCTTTACAGTAACGAGTGGACGTTTTTCTTGACCCTATCCTACCTTTCACGGAGTCTCTTTTGCTGCTGCAAAGTTCCAACAGCATAAACATTTTATGTTGCTATTTTGTTTTGTGTTGATACTTAAATCTCAAAGCACAATAGGATTGTGTGTGTCAATCGCATGTGTTATTACCTCGCCAAATGCTAGGGGAGGGAATCCTTGTCCTGCCCATTGTTTGGTTTCTTAACAATTTATAAGCAGAGGGTCAATTTGAAAGTTAGCATAAAATTTTGAAAGTTCAATAAAAAAAAGAAAAAAAAACACTCACTTCATACATGATGCTACAAATATTCTTTAAGTATTGCTCATGATGATTATTATTGGAGTCAATATGTGAACCTTTATAGCCCAACCTTGCGTTAAGGGGAAGTTTGTTGAACAATTCTTAAGATAGTCCTACAACTGCTCCTTGGTAGGAATGTAGATCCCCATCATGTGCATTCCAAGACGTGGGACGCGCTCTATCACGAAAAACACAAGGAATTTAAAAAACCAACCAAAACATAAATATGAAAACTTTTAAGAAAGCCATTTGCTTACTAGAAAAATCAGCACGATCACCCCTTGATATAATAACCCTGTTAGACTTAAGAAATTCCCTTATAAAATCACAAACAATCTCCTAAACAAAATAAATAATAATCGACGCAGAACAACAAGAGCACTACCTAGAGAACGATCAATATAGGTCCAACAAGAGCTATATGACAAATTCATCAGACAGCAAGAGGGAGAAAAGCATGAAAAAGACCACCAGATTGGAGAAGGAAAAGGTGATGAGATGATGTGATGTTCTTTCTACTTTGGTGATGGCTCCATAACAAAACTCAAGAAAGGGATAAACCTTATTATAGAACATGCTTGGGGTACCAAAGGAAAACGCATCAAAACTATATAGAAAACTGGCAAGAGAGATTGAAGACATAAGCACATGAGGATAACACTGTACGGAATAGAAGAAACAACAACACATTACAGATAAAGACCTGACAACTATCTGGTGGGATACTAGACATTTTGCTGCAGCTATTAGTATGCTGCGAACATGAGACTTGTTGTTTTAGACCCTCAACTCTCATATACTAATGTGTTGTTTACCCTTGGTTATGAATATAATGCTAATGCAACTTTATTTTACAGATAAAAAAACTACATTTGATAACTAAAGAAGATAATTTTGTTTACAAAGGTAGGCCATTATTTAACCAAAATCCATCATTATGAATCTGAATGCCCCTGATGCCCAACTTTAGACGTTTTTTATTCCAAGAAAAAATCACATGCATACAAAATCACATTCATGCAAATGCAACCTATATATTGATATTTATATCATTTTAGTTTCACCAAACAACAAACAATTGCTATCCTCATAATTAGATTGCTAGTTGATTGAGCATTCATAGGGTTTTGTTATGAACCATTACATTTGCGCTTATACAAAGTTAGCAGCTTGTTACTTGATTGAGCATTCAGTCAAGTTTAGTTTCTTCTAGTATTTTAATTTATCAAGCAAATTTCCATTTTGTAAATTCCTAATTGTTTTTGACTATGTTATTTCTTTATTATAATAAGTAGCAATTTTTCTCGACACTCTCCGACCCCTCACCAAGTATCTTTTGCTATTGCGGAGTTTCAACGGCATAAACATTTTTTATTGCCATTTTGTTTTATGTTGATACATAAATCTCCAAGCACAATAGGAATGTGTGTGACAATCACATGTGTTGCTGCCCCGCCAAATGGTTGGTAAGGAAATACTTGTCCAGCCTTTTGTATGGTTCCCAAATAATTCACAAGTATGGGGTCAATTTGAAAGTTAGCATAAAATTTCAAAGTTTAGTAAAACAAAAGCAAAAAAAAAACACTCACTTCATCTGGCTATAGCCTCTGTATGATGCCATAAATATTCACCGAGTCTCTCGCAATATGATTATTATTGGGGTCAATATGAAGTTTCGTACCCCAACCTTGCGTTAAAGGGAGGTTTATTGGACGTTCTTAAGATAGTCCTACAACAGCTCCTAAGTAGGGTTGTTGATCCCCATCACGTGCATTCCAAGATGCGGAATGCGCTCTTCCACAAAAAAAAACACAAAGAATTAGAAAACCATTCAAAATATTAATGTGAAAGCTTTTTTGAAAGGTAGCTTAACATTAAGGATAATGTATGCCCAACAAGACACATACCCCTTTTTCACTAATCCTTTAAAAACATATAGAGGTGTGCCAACATGACAGCCCCCCCACGCGAATCATGAGAATGGGGAATGAAAAAGTGGTGGTCGGAAGAATGCGATGATGCAATGTCTTATCTGCATTGGTGATGGCTCTACAACGAAACTCAAGAAAGGGTTGACCTTATTTTGGAACATGCTCGGAGTACTAAGGCATGACGCATAAAACTACACAGAAAACTAGTAAGTAAGATTAATAGGAATGGCAACAGGTCGGGTATGGGGCGGGTTTGGCTATTACTAAACCCGCTTAACAAGCATATCTAGGAGCCCGACCCCGCCTCGCCCCAACCCGAATTATTTTTATTATTTATTTATATATATATAATAGAGAAGGAGATGTGTTAATGTATATATAAATGTGTTAGTGTAAAGATCTAATGGCCCACATTTGGTCAAAACATGTCTAGTTTTTTTTTTTTATTAAAAAACAATGTATATATAATTTTTATATTAATATATTTATATATATGCAAGCAGGTCGGGTTGGGTCGGGTTTTTAGAAGGCAAAACCCTAACCCGCCCCATCCGGGTTGGGTCAGGTCGGAAACTCGCCGGGTTGGGTTTTTTTGCCATCCCTAAAAATTAAAGACATAAACAAGCGACGGAAACACCATAAGTATCAGTGGAAACAACAACACAACACATATTAAGACTTAGCAACTATCTGCTAGGATACTAAACATTTTGTCGCAGTTGTTGGTGCGCTGCGAACATGGCTTGTTTTTGTGAACCCTTAACTCTCATTTAATAATGTGTTGTTTCCCATTGGTTGTAAATATAATGTTAATGCAACTTTATTCTGCAGTGCAAAAAACTATATTGTATAACCAATTAAGATAAATTTCTTTACAAAAATGGGTCATTATTATCTAGCAAAAATCCATCATAATGAATTTGAATGCCCGTAATGCCCAAATTTAGATATTTTATATTCCATGACAAAATCACATTCTTGTGAATGCAACCTTTATATTGATATTTATATCATTTCAGTCTCATCAAACAACAAACAATTGCTTTTCTCATAATTAGCTTGCTAGTTGATTGGACATTCATAGGGTTTTGTATGAACCATTGCCTTTGCGGATTTACAAAATGTAGTAGCTTATTAGTTAATTAAGCATTTAGTGAAGTTTGGTTTATTTTAGAATTTTATTTTATCCAGTAAATTTAATTTAATTTTGTAAATTTTAAATTGTTTTTTACTAATTGGGTTATTTCTTTATAGAAACGAGTGGCCATTTTTTTTGATCCTCTCCGACCCCTCACTAAGTCTGTTTTGCTGTTGTAGAGTTCCAACATCATTAACATTTTATGTTGCTGTTTTTGTTTTGTGTTGATACTCAAATCTCAAAGCATAATAAAAATGCGTGTGTCAATCACATTCGCTGTTGCCCCGCCAAATGCTATGGAAGGGAATCCTTATATAGGTTTTTGTACTATTCCCAAACAATTGACAAGTAGGGGCTCAATTTGAAAGTTAGCATAAAACTTTCAAAGTTAAAAAAAAAACAAAAAAAAAATGCACTCACTTCATCAGGCCGTAGCCTCTGAATGATGCTATAAATATTCTCTAAGTCTTTCCCACGATGATTATTATTGGAGTCACTATGAAGCTTTGTAACCCAACCATGCGTTAAAGGGAAGTTTGCTAGACGGTTCTTAAGATCGTCCTGTAACTACTCCTTGGTAGGGCTGTAGATCCCCATCATGTGCATTCCATGACGCGGGAGGCACTCTATCACAAAAAACACAAGGAATTAGAAAACCAACTAAAATATAAATGTGAAAACTTTTAAAAAAGGCATTTGCTTACCATCAAAGATAATGTATGCCTTGCAAGACACATAGTACCCCCTATGTACCACTCATTTAAAAACATATTAAGGTGTGCCAACATGGCAGCCCCTCACACGTACTTATTGAACTCCTCCATCTTCCTCAACAAATGAAGAAATATCAAGGGAACGATCGCAGATTTATCGGGACAAACAACTGACCTGAAGATGTAGAGCACGCTTGCCCTAACACAATACATTAATTTTTTCTCATCTATATTTTTCAGGACCTATGCAAAGTTTTCCCTAAGTCATGAAAGCTTTACAATACCTCAATAGGCTTAGAGCGCATGAATTAAAACCATTATATTAGATAAAGGACATAAACTAGATCTTCCTTCACCAGTTGCCACATTGAATGAATAAAATCAGCTTGAAGGGGTTTTGTTATAGCGAACCGTGCATAATTGAACAATCGAGTCAATCGCTCACGCCACATACGCTGCACATATAGAGAAACATGAGGAGTAACAAGCTTAAGTTCAGAAGAGAAGTTGTTCAAGGCTAGTTGTATGTCTTAAGGGATGTTAAATTGCCAAAGAAGATACCCAGTAAGATAGAAAGAGTTGAACCACAGACCAGTAATTCGAAAGTAATTCTGCCCTCCCACACCGACAACCATTGATTTGAGTTTCCACTAAGGGATATGTCATCGGGTCACGCAATAGTTCTACGATAACCTCACCATTCAGGCAAAAAAAGACATAGTCAAAGCACTAGAAATAGGACGACAAAATAAATGAGTAAGATTGACAAGCCGCACAGAGTTGAAGCCCACCAAACGAAAGTGCTCAAATTACCACATGTATAACAGATGCAAACTTACCCTAAAGAAAGCCAAGGACCACTCATGAAAAGCTTCCAAGCCATTTAGTGTTTCGGCCTGGACAATGTGCACTATAGACTCCTAATTCCTGGTTTGATATAATACACTTAGGATAGTCAGGTCAACTAAGGTAGAGCCTGTCACCAGCAGCATGTCAGGAACAAAAAAAATTAGGACTGCATTAGTACACCTCGTACAATACTAAAATCTATCCTCATAATAATGAAAGGAGTTCACCATGCGATGTAAAAATCGAGCATCCCTCCAGTAATGAAATAGCCGCAAATAGCCTAAGGAATCAATAATAGCGCAATCAGCATTCTCATGGACCGATTTCCTCTATTGGAACAAGTATAGGGAGCCTGTAAAGCTCATTTACGCCAAAGCAGAAAAGACGATCCATAGGACTCTAGAAAATCAAGGCACCATACAAAAATGAGAAATCAATGGGCCGAACACCACACGTCGCTAGAGAACTAAAAATACCAAAGTTTAAGCCATTATTAAAGGACACTAAGCCATCTCAGGCTTTGATATAGGAGAAATCATAATTAATGCGGTAAGAGGACATTTTCATCGAGGAAATGGGCGAAAAAAATAAGTGTGAAGAAGATAGAAGGAAGATGGGTGTATTTATAAGAAAAACGGGGCAACTGTACCTGTTTGACACAGGACAATCACTCTTTCCTCAGGATGAAAACTACCCCAGAGTTCCTAACAAATCTCAATACTAATAACCAGAAAAATCATCACGATCACCCCTTGATATAGTAACTCCTGTAGACTTAAGCAATTCTTCCTATAAAATCACAAACAATCTCCTAAACAAAACAACCAATAGTCGATGTAGAACAACAAGAGCCTTACCAAGAGAACGATCAATATAGCTCCGATGAAAGCGACGTGACAAATTCGTCAGACAGTGAGGTGAGAGAAGCAAGAAAAAAACCATGAGAACGGAGAAGGAAAAGGTGATAAGAGATGCGTGTCCTTTCTACATTGGTGATGGCTCCGTAACGAAACTGAAGAAAAAGATAAACCTTATTCCTGAACATGCTCGGAGTACTAAGAGAAGGCACATTAAAACTACAGAGGAAAATAGCAAGAGAGATTGAAGACTTAATCACTCGAGGGTAACACCGTAGGGAGCAGAAGAAACAACAGCCAATTACATAAAAAGACTTAGCGACTATCTAGTGAGATACTATACATTTTATTGTAGTTCTTGGTGTGCTGCGAAAATGGCTTGGTTTTTTGGACCCTTAACTCTCATATACTACCATGCTATTTCCCCTTGGTTATGAATATAATGTTAATGCAACTTTATTCTGCAGAGCAAAAAACTACATATGATAACCAAAAAAGAAAAATTTCTTTACAAAGGTGGGTCATTATCTAACCAAAATCTATCATTATAAATCTGAATGCCCCTGATGCCTAACTTTAGAAGTTTTTTATTCCAAGACAAAATCACATGCATACAAAATCACATTTATGCAAATGCAACCTATATATTGATATTTTCATCATTTCAGTTTCACTAAACAACAAACAATTGCTCTCCTCGTAGTTAGATTGCTAGTTAATTGAACATTCATAGGGTTTTGTTATGAAAAATTGCTTTTGTGCTTATACAAAATTAATAGCTTGTTAGTTGATTGAGCATTCAGTCAATTTTAGTTTCTTTTAGTATTTTAAGTTATCAAGTAAATTTTCATTTTGTAAATTCCTAATTATTTTTGACTAACTAGGTTATTTCTTTATAGTAATGAGTGCCATTTTTCTCCACCCCTCTGACCCCTCATCGGGTCCCTTCTGCTGTTGCAGAATTCCAATGGCATAAACATTTTCTATTGCCATTTTGTTTTGTATTGATATACAAATCTGCAAGCGCAATAGGATTGTGTGTGACAATTGCACTCGTTGCTGCCCCACCAAATGCTTGGGAAGGAAATCCTTATCTAGTCTTTTGTGTGGTTGCCAAATAATTTACAGGTAGGGGGTTAATTTGAAAGTTAGCATAAAATTTCAAAGTTATGTAGAAACAAGAAAAAACAAACAATCTCATCATCAGGTTGTAGCCTTTGTATGATTCCATAAATATTCACCAAGTCTCTTGCACTATGATTATTATTAGAGTCAATATGAAGCTTCGGACCCCAACCTTGCGTTAAGGGGAAGTTTATTGGATGGTTGATAAGATAGTCCTGGAACATCTCCTTTATAGGGTTATAGATCCCCATCATATGCATTCCAAGATACAAGACACGCTCTATCACGAAAAACACAACGAATTAGAAAATCATCCATAATATAAATGTGAAAGCTTTTAAGAGAAACATTTGCTTACCATCAAGGATAATGCATGCTATGTAAGACATGTAGTACCCCCTTTGTACCACTTATTTAAAAATATGTGGAGGTGTGCCAACATGGCCCTCCACACGTACGTATCGAACACCTTATTCCTTCTCAACAAACGAAGAAACATCAATGGAACAGTTGTAGATTTCTCGGGACAAACAACTGACCTGAAGATTTTAGAGCACGTATGCCCTAAAATAATACAACAATTTTTCTTCATTTCAGTTTTTCGAGACCTCTGCAAAATTTTCCCTTACGCCATGAAAGCTTTACAGCACCTTATACGTGGGCTCATAGCCCATGAATTGAAACCATTGCATTAGATAAGGGATGAAAATTAGATCTTCCTCCACCGGTTATCAGATTGAACGAATGACATCAGCCCAGAGGTTTCTTACCCATGCTACATACGCTTCACATATAAAGAAACATGAGGAGTAACAAACTTAACTTCAGAAGAGAAGTTGTTTAGGGCCAGTGGTATGTCCCAGGGGATGTTAAACCGTCGAAGAAGACCCCCAGGAAGATAAAAAGAGGTGAACCATAGACCATTAATCCGGACATAATTTTTCCCTCCTACACCGACAACCATTGCTTTAATTTTTTCACCATAGGATAAGCCATTGAATTGCGTTAAAGTTCTTCGATAACGACATCGTCAAGGCTAAAGTAAACATGGTCATAGTATTAAAAATAGGATGACGAAGTAAATGAATAAGGCTGCCAAGCCGAACGAAAGTAATCCACAACCACATGTTTAACAAACGCGGACTTACCCTGAAGAAAGCAAATGACCAATCATAAAAAGCGTCCAAGCCATTTAATGTTCGGCTAGGGCAGTGGGCATTATAGACTCCCAATTTCTGGCTTTATATATCATGCTTAGGACAGTTAGGCCAACTCTAGTAGAGCCTATTACCACCAGCATGTAAGAAACAAACCCTATCTAACGTGCTACGGTTTTTGCAATTTCAGCCAAACGAAACATTAGATTTATCTGATTTTTTAAAATGTTGTTACCCATGGTAAAACCTACCTACTGACCAAATTTAAATTTTTTTGGACATCAGGAAGAACCCGTTGGATTTCCTGATATGAATTCCCGTTTTTTTGAATTTCCAGAGACCTGGCTATCAAATCGAGCTGATTTTTGAGTATGTTACTCCCTGTATTATTTCCTAACCCTCCACAAAATTATAGGACAATCAAAGGTCAGGAAGTATCGATACGCATAAATCTAGGAAATCGGCTTGGAAAATGTTTGTCCACGGACAAACACCCTAAGGTGTTTATCTACACGACACACAAGGTGTGTGTTGTGTGAATACACCCTTTGGGGTTTTTGTCCGTGGGCGGTTTTTTGTAATTCTATTCAAACAGTTTATCAAATTAATCTGATTTTTTAGTATTCCCGATAATACAACTTGTTTACTGACCAAATTGAGCTCATTTGTAGTTTGGGAAGTTTACCTTTTGATTACCCGAAGTGAACTCCCGTTTTTTTTGAATTTTTAGAGATCTAGCATCGAATCGGGCTGATTTTCGGATATATTGCTTCTGATGACATTTTATAATAACCCTCATAGTTTGAAGATGATCAGAAATTGGGAACTCTCCTTACACAACTTTCCAGAGGATTTGATGGTTTTCAGTTCTGGCAATTTTTTGTAATTCTCGTAACTCCTCATCCGGGTATCCTTTTGGCTTCTTTCTTTGACCTGTATCACATGTATATAAAATGTATGCATCTAGGAATGCTCCTGCATGCATGCGTACTCATTTCCTTAGAGATTAGGATTCTTGTGAGGGTCGTAAAATGAGTTGTTCAAACCTACCTAGAGAACGATCAATACAGCTCCTACTAGAGCTTCAAGACAAATTCATTGGATAGTGAGGGGGAAAAAAGCAATAAAAGGGCCCTGAGAACAGAGAAGGAAAATGTGATTATATATTTATCTAGTGGTCAAAAGAATGCGATGATGTGGTGTTCTGTCTGCATTAGTGATTGCTCCATAATGAAAGTCAAGAAAGAGATAGACCCTATTCTGGAACATACTCTAACTACCAAAGCGAGACGCATCAAAGTACACAAAAAACTGGAAAAGGAGTCAAAAATGAAAAATTAACAGGCCAAACACCCCATGCTGTTAGAGGACTGAAAATACTGAAGTTGAAGTAGTTCTCAGAGGACCCTAAGGCATCCCGGGCTTTGATATAGGAAAAATCCAAATTAGTGCTGTAAGAGGACATTTTCTTCGAGGAAGTGGCTGAAAAAGGTAAGTGTGAGGGAGAAGGAAGGAAGATGTGTGCATTTTTAAGAAAAATGGGGCACCTGTACCTGTTTGTCTCACAACAAACATTATTTCCTTAGGGTGAGAAATGTCCAGGAGTGACCCTATAAAATCTTAATACTAATAACCGGAAAAAACACCCCAATCAACCCTTTAATATACCAACCCCCTTAGACTTAAGAAATTCCCCCATTAAAATCACTGATGATCTCCCAAATAAAACAACTAATGGCTGATGTAGAACATCAAGATCCCTACCTAGAGAATGCTTTTTTATAGTTTCAAAAAGAGCTTCTAGACAAATTCGTCAGATAGCGAGGGGGAGAAAAGCAAAAAAAGGACCATGAGAATGGAGAAAGAAAAGGTGATGAGAAATCTATTTAAAGGTTGTAAGAATGTGATGATACGATGTCCTACTTGCGTTGGTGATGGCTCCATAACAAAACTCAAGAAATCAATAGACCTTATCCTGGAACATTCTTGGAGTACTAAGGCGAGACTTATAAAACTACACAGGAAACTGGCAAGATAAATTGAAGACATAAGCACGCGAGGGTAACACCATAGGGAGCAGAGGAAATAACACATAAGATATAAAGACATAATGACCATCTAGTGGGATACTAGAAATTTTGCTGCAGCTGTTGGTGGGCTGTAAGCATGGCTTGTTTTTGTGGACCTTAACTCTCGTCTACTAACGTGTTGTTTTCCCTTGGTTATGAATATAATGTTAATGAAACATTATTCTGCAGTGCAAAAAATTACATTTGATAACCAAATAAGATAAATTTCTTTACAAAGGCAGGTCATTATCAAACTAAAATCCATCATAATGAATCTGAATGCCCTAGATGCCTAACTTTAGACCTTTTTTTATTCCAAGACAAAATCACATGCAGACAAAATCACATTCATGCACATGCAACCTATATATTGATATTTATATCATTTGAGTTTCACTAAACAACAAATAATTGCTCTCCACATAATTAGATTGCTAGTTAATTAAGCATTCATGGGGTTTTAATATGAACCATTCCTTTTGCACATTTAAAAAATGAAGTTTTGTTTCTTTTAGTATTTTATTTTATCCAATAAATTTCCATTTTTTTAATTCTTAATTGTTTTTGACTAACTAGGTAATTTCTTTATAGTAATGAGTGACCATTTTTCTCAACCCTTTTCGACCCCTCATCGAGTCTCTTCTACTGCTGTAAAGTTCCAATAGCATAAACATTTTATATTGCCTTTTTTTTGTGTTGATACACAAATCTCCAAGCACAATAGGATTGTGTGTGACAACTGCATGCGTTGTAGGCCCGCCAAAGGTTCCCAAACAATTTACAAAATATGGGTCAATTTGAAAGTTAGCATAAAACTTTCAAAGTTAAAAAAAAAACACTCACTTCATTAAGCTGTAGCCTCTACATGATGCCATAAATATTCTCCGAGTCTCGCCCACTATGATTATTATTGGAGTTAATATGAAGCTTCATATCCCAACCTTGCATTAAGGGAAAGTTTATTGGAAGGTTCTTAAGATAGTCTTGCAACAGCTCCTTCGTAGGGTTGTAATTCCCCATTATGTGCATTCCAAGATGCGGACTTGTGCTCTATCGCAAAAAAGTACTACAAAATAAGGAATTAAAAAACCAACCAAAATATAAATGTGAAAGCTTTTAAGAAAGGCATTTGCTTACCATCAAGGATAATGTATGCCCTGCAAGACACGTAGTACCCACTTTGTGCCACTCCTTTAAACACATATGGTGGTGTGCCAAAATAGCAACCCTCCATGCGTACCTATTTAACTCCTCATTCTTCCTCAATAAATGAAGAAACATCAAAGGAATAGTCGCTGATTTGTCGGGACAAACAACTGACTCGATGATGTAGAGCACGTATGCTTTAACATAATATAGGGTTTTGTATGTGGTCTTTCACTGATGCTACCTATATGTGTCTAAAAATCGAAGTAAGTTCATGAAACAAAGGAGAACACAACAATAATGAACATGTAGGAGAACTAGCAACTTACAGTCTTCATCACAGCCTTGAAATGGATGCAGCAAACTTGTAAGTGAGGTCAAAATTTCAAACAACACCACTTTCCAAATAAACACAAGGATTTACAAGTAACAACAGGTTGAAAACCAATAAAAAAAAGAGTTTTGTCGTACTACTAGAAACTAAGTGCCAGAATCCTAAAATAGCAACAAGAAAGGGATAGGTTTATGACCAAAATCCAAGAATTTCAATTGATTAAACCAAATTCAAGTTAATTCTAGAAATCCTAGAAACTAATTAACACAAAGCAATTCCAATATATATATGGAGAGAGAGAGAGAGAGAGAGAGAGAGAGAGAGAGAGAGAGAGAGAGAGAGAGGAAAAATCAAAGCTTACTGTGGAATCAATCCGAAATCGAAGCAAATCCGTGAAGAATGGAAGTGAAAAGTTTTGAGAGGGTTTAATTTGAAGTGTAGTAAGGTCTTGATCGATAAGGCTATAGAGAGGGGGTTTGCATTTTTAGTTTATTTTTTTAAAAACCGAAGACAATTAAGGGCCTTTTTGTTTTTGCCCAATTTTTTTTTAATTGTTTGGTATTTAGCCCACTTCTTTTTGGGAATTAGTGACTATCCTAAAAGTGTGAATAATTATGAATTTTATTATTTCTTAGTGTCTTAATTTTTTTTTGTTCAAATCGATATTTTTTTAAATTTTTTTTTTTGCTTGTCCTAATATTTAAACAAAATATTTCAAATTCCACATTTGAACCTGAAAATATGAGTGGTTGGGTCCCACTGGGTGTGCTAAAATATTTGCTCTGAGTTTGTAAAATGCATTTTAATGATGAATAAAAAAAAATTATATAACAAAATTTCATCGATACACTCGGCACAATATTATTTTTTTAGAATTGATGTTAATTTGATAAATAGTGAACAAAAGTTGATAGACGAGGCTTTAATATTGACGATCTAGGGTCTACTTTTAAATGCTTTCTGTATTTTGCACTCCTTTTTCTTTCTCATTTTCAAAATCAATTTTTTTTTTTTAAAGTTTGCTCATCCTGATATTTAGACCAAATATTTCAAATTCCACCTTTGAACATGGAAATATGAGTAGCTGCATCCCACTAGGCGTGCCAAAATGTTTGCTTTGAGTTTGCAAAATGCATTTTATCAGTATATAAAAAAAATAAATTTTTTATATAACAAAATATCATTGATATACTCGGTACAATATTAACTTTTTAGATTAATGCTAATTTGATAAAATGTAAACAAATCGCTTGAACATGTAACACATTTTTATTTTAAGACCAATACAATATATACATATTATCTTTTCCAACTAAACAACATGGAATATTTGATTATACCTACCCAGAGCCGGCCCTGGGGCAGGGTTGGTAGGGCGACTGTACAGGGCTCAAAATTTTAAAGGGGCACAAATATTTGTTTATATATATATATATTAAAAAAATACAAGTTTTTAATTAATAATGAAACTTTCTAAGAAAAAAGGCTTCGAAAGTTCTAATCGTGTGTAAGAAAATAGTTCTTTTAACTCTTCTTCAATCTTTCTTCCATATTCAATCTCAATCTTTTCATGCTACTAGATTAAATTAGAGGGGTACAAATATTTTTTCTTTTATTCATATTGATTTTAAAATAATAAGAGAGAATTTGATATTTAATTGTAAAGTATTTTGTAGTTGTAATGTATTTTTTGTACCATGTAAATTCTTATCCTTAAAATAAAATTATTTTTTAAATATATACAAATAATTTATCTACTTATAAAGAGGGCATCTTTTAAGTTTTGCCCAGAGTCTACAAATGGCCAGGACCGGCCCTGTACCTACCTTCATAACCACTCTTCTGCCAATAAGTATCTAGAGGAGTTACATTTAACGCCAACACAAATTAAAGGAGTTACAAAAGTATGCATCGGTGCAACGGGCCGGTAACACATTTCATTTTAAGACCAATACAATACATACATATTAGATTTCCTAATTAAACAACATGGAATATTTGTTGGCATCGTGCCCTAATTTCTTTGCCCTGAATCCTTCTCTCAGTCTATCTGCCCGGGTTATTCAAGCAGTCATAAAATTTAACTTTGACTGAACTTACATTACTAAAGTAGACAAAAAATAGTATGTGAAAATAATTTATTTTGAGCAATGGTTGGCTAAGCTTGGCACTTTTTACTATGGAATTGAGCCAGATTAACGCAGGGTATGTGGGAGCGTGATTCCATGCCTCTACAACTTCCACACTTCACAAAGGATCTGGCTAAGAGGTGCCAAGAAAATCCCAGGAAGAGCATATAAACCATGTTTGATCTAGTGGAGATGGAGGATGACGAGAGGCGAAAGCTATTGCAGGTGTCGGACTCTCAGTTGATGAACATCGCCAAATTTTGCAATCGATTCCCTAAAAAATTTGTTTCCTTATATCTCCTCTGTAATTAGGGGCGGAACCGGGGGGACAAAGCGGACTAAGCAGAGAGCAAAATTTTGAGAAACTTATTAGCACTATTGAAAAAAATAATAATAAATATTTGCCCACCCCTTTGTTAAATTTTAGCCCATCCCTTAGCACAGCTCAAATATTATAAACCCACTAATTTATATAACTCTCTTAAATTTATATAACTCACTATATGGTTATACTTTAAAATTTTTTTTTTAATTTTTTTATCTATTACTATTAACCCACCCCTCGGAAGAATTCTGGGTCTGCCTCTACGGTACTACCTTACTTTCTCGCCTCAAGAAATAACCTGTGCTTCATAGGTGGAGAAGTACGAACTTCTTCCAATACAGTAGGGGAAGAAGAGCTGATAAGAAGGTTGTTCAGTCACCAGTAGTTCTCATTTGAGAACCCCAAATGCACAGACCCGCATGTTAAAGCAAACACCTGCTACAAGCCCACTTCTTGAGGTAGTTGCTGGGCAAAATTTAGCCTGACCAGTAAGAGGTTTTGTTTTTTGCCAGTAGGCTTCTTCAAGTAATGGTTGATGTTATTTTTAGCAATGGTTGGCTAAGCTTGGCACATTTTACTATGGAATTGAGTCAGATGGTGACGCAAGGTATGTGGGAGCGTGACTCCATGCTTCTACAGCTTCCACACTTCACAAAGGATCTGGCTAAGAGATGCCAAGAAAATCCCGGGAAGAGCATATAAACAATGTTTAATCTGATGGAGATGGAGGATGAAGAGAAGCCAAAACTGTTGCAGGTGTTGGACTCTCAGTTGATGAACATCGCCAAATTTTACAACCGATTCCCTAAACCTTTTGCTTCCTTATTTCTTATGTGCTTCCGTACTTTCTCGCCTCAAAAAATAACCTGTGCTTCTTAGGTGGAGAGACAAATCCTACATGGCTGTGTAAATTGGGTGTGTAAATTACACAACAATTTTACACGAGCTATGGTGGCATCTTTTAAACGGCCCCATTAGAGCAACACAAAATTTATTCAATATGTAAATTTTACACAATGCAGAGTTTGTTAATGAGGCCAATCGACATCTCGGGGACCCCACAAAGACCTTCCAGAGGAAAAGATAAAACAATAAGTCCGCAGTTGGTACTAATCCTTCAAAGGTAATTCAAGATGTTGATGAGGGCCATCGGTACGACATGTGGAAGAGGAAACAAGTCGACTATAACATCGATTTGAAATATTTTCACAGCAAACATCATTAATCAATTGAAATCTTTGCTCAAATACTGTTTTTTCAAGATTCAATTGCATGTTGCAGGCGGATATAGTGCAAAGGTTGTTCATGTTTATCGATTAGGTGGCGATGAAAATCGATATATTTAATCTATTGGTGGAATATTCTTAATATTTTGATTTTACTAATAATTTTCTACTACATATTGAATTTTTCTTATTTCAGGTAAACTCTTTCCTCAATTTAAGTGTACCATTTTTTTTTCTGTTTTTGCAATTTAATATCGCTGTCATTCAAATTTGTAAAATAATAGTGCAATCTACAAGTGTAGCATTTTTGGTATCCAATTCTACATTTAATGTGAATTGAACAATTTTGAGCTTCTCAAGAAGGCAATCCAACAGGTTGTCATTTTTCACTTTAGAAAGGAAGACCCTCTTATTAGTTATAAGATCACTACAGTTTTTAATTAGCTTATCTTTGGCTCTATAAAACTGAGCTGTACAATAAGGTGAACCATATACCCCTTCGAACATTTCCAGAACCCTACATATATAATTGTATATTCTCAGAAGAATTTTTTACAAAAAATATTTATAAATAGGAGAGAATCACATTAGCAAAAAAAAAATCTATCTCCTCAATTTAAGCCAAAGGTACTATATATAATTAAGAACTAGCTTGGAAATGATGTACACGTCATGGCAGGGAAAGGAGAAGAGTTTTTTACGAAACTTATTTATAAATAGGTGAATAGCATTAGCAAAAACAAAATCTCTCTCCTTAATTTTAGCCAAAGATACGGTAGAAACCCCCATTTATCGTGCGACAAACGCTTTTACAGATGTATTTTTCTGGCACACATGTCCATTTCTACTATAACGCCACCTTTTGCACTGTTCTTACTGAATTCCTTTCACTTTTGCAGGGGCCTTAGGGCCATTATTTACATCACTCTTAACCCTGTTTGAATTACGCATGCATGGTTTGATTATCCCTAAGTTATCCATGTATTTTTACGCCATGTTTTAAAGTGCTGTCTCGTAAATGGTTAAGGATTCAAAGAACATATACATATTAATAAAGTAGAATAAAAAAATAACTATCTATAAAGTTTTAAAAAAAGCTAAAAAACCAGTGTTATCAAAATCCCAAAAAACCATTCATCAAACAAAAAAACTAGGTACCAAGCATATGTCTGAAAGACTAATGAAATGTGCATGTAACTAAGAAAGGCAACAACAAAGCTAATCAACCTGAGCAAGCTTCGACACGCTCTCACTATCATTGGAAGCCTCTGTCTCCTCCTGAGACCAAGTAGTCTGAGATGGGTCTGCGATCGGAGTAACTTGAGAAACCTTCGCTGCAGGGGTTGACATAGGCCGGATAGTAGAAGACCGAGAACTCCTGGAAACATGACTACCACTCCTCCGAGACGCCGATCTCAATTAGGTAGAAGCCACATAATTGTCCATGAGCAAGGAGGCCTCTATCGCACTCTAGTAATCATCGGCGTAAGATAAAGGATCTCGACCTATGTACTGAAGCAGGCTCTAATTGTGCGGGGAACGTGCACATAAATCTTGCAAGTCAGAAGCTCAAATACCGACAATCTATTATCATAAGAAGGGAGGACCGTTTAGCATAATTGACAAAGATAAAAAAGGGAATACAGGCTATAAGAGATTAGGAAATAAAGATATACCTCATCCCAACATGCCTGCCCATGAAACTAAAGGTGTCATCGGGAAAAGGGACCTCTGGGACCTCGTAGCGATGGAGACCTATGCTAGCATATAGAATATCCTAAGGAAAATGTGAAGGTAAAACCACAGGAATACTCGAACCTGCCTGGGCAACAACTAAAGTGGACCCACCCTCCTCACGAGTTGGCACCAGAGAAGGCCTAGAAGAGGAAGCCTCTACGCTAGGGGAAGGAGCCGGAGGGTGCATCATTATCGAAGGTAAATGATTTAGAATGGCATATGTTGCTCCTCCATATGTACCGTTTGAGTTGGCTGCTCAAAAGTTGGGATCGCTCATCCTCCATTACCCCCCTTAGGATCACCACCATCACCACTAGTAGCAGGAGGCACCTCCTCTCCATCAGGATCATCATCGTCTGAATCTAGCACGTTGTCCATTAAATTCGGGACTGGTAGTATGACACAAGATAGTCCTTAGTAAATGCAACTGACCCAGAATATAGTTAGGATCCCCTCCCAAGGCCCTGTGTCGATCGTAGAAGACCCAACCTCGTGAACCTTTGGCCTCTCTCATTAGATACAAATTTGCGAAAACGCCATAATCACCCTCCTAAGTGAAAGTCATAAAGTACAAACCATCGACCAATGGTAAGACCTCAACATAACCAATCTCGCCAGTCCACTGCATCAAGACAAGGGAATGCAACGAAACTCGGGGCCACACAGCAGGGGTATGTTGACTAACCACTTGCTCGCCCAGATGGAATAAAGGACCATACACATCCTGAATCAGTCGGCGGGTCCTTGAAGCAGTCAAAGCTTGAGTATAACCAAAGTGTGGGCTAAGATCTCCCCAGGGTACCCACTCAATTTGTGGAGAAGAATGTCATTTATCAGTCACAATATATGTATAAAAGCAAAGTGGTGCAAAGAGATAAGGAAGGGAGTAAAGGGATTCACATGCTCCTTCAGTAGGCCCGTCATGGCAACAATACTGGTCTCTTATACCCTGTACACATATGGAGCTTGATAAATCCCCGTAATGAATCGGTGAATTAACAGGAACTAATATTCGTTTTCAACCAATAGGTCCACCTAAGCAAGACCTTGCCTGGTGTAAGCTACAAACCAAATTTGAAAGTTGGAAACACAAGAGTATCAACATAGTTATGTATAAATAAAGAAATAAATTGGGGAAAATATTAATAGAATAGAGATTTATACCTCCCAAAGCAAAGAAAAAGCCTTGAGATTCAGGGCCAAATGACGAGAAGCCCGATTCATCACATTATAGAGAATGGCCAAGATAAGACTGCCTTAATCATAGTCAAACATGGTGATAAAGTCCTTGAGGTGAGGTAGCCACCATAGATGGGCTGTGTCCCCACCATGCACCTCAAATAAATTAAGGCATATTAATCAAAGCAAAATATGAGTATACTGGTGCATCGCTTGCCTGGTCATGTTCCCCCTATGACTGTCACACAAATAATCTCCATCGCCAGACGCGATACCAAAATAGCACGAGAAATACTATTAACTGGACTACGTCTCTCCGGAATCCACCCCAAGGAGGCTAAAATACCCTTAGGAGTACGGCGTAAAAGAACGTTAATCTGAATATAAACATTACTAGAAAGGTATCCTAGTCAAAGCATAGATATCCAGGGCCTAAAACGATGTAAGAAAAGCGAAAAACCCTAAAGTGGCAGAGCTCTATCTCCCAGAGAAAGAAAGAGAAGAAAGTTATAGAGAGAAAGTGAATGAGAGAATAAGGTAACCTAAGGTCACAAGAGAAATATATAGGTGGACCCATTTGTCATGCGACAAATAGGCCCCCCACCGAATTGGTGCACAACAGACTCCCCCCCATCCCCTAGTTTTTTGGCCATTTTCTCCTATTTTTCTAGTAGGGGGACTTCCAAGGTGGACTTCCAAGGTGTATTTTCTTGACTTATGTACCAAATGAGTGCCTACATGATGACATTGTATGCGTAATTCTAAGCCATAGCTTCTATTTTGAGAACGACGGACCAGATAAGGAGTCTGTGATCTCTAGAAGGCTGGGAAACCAATAACGAGAATGATAGAATATCAAAATAAGATAGAAATACAAAAAAATTGAAAGAGTACAAAAGAGAAAATTCCGCATGAATTCCCCAGAGCAAGTAAGAGAAACATAAATGTATAGAGTGGCAGGCAAAACCACACCAAGAGTGACAGCTAGGCCAAACAGCTCAAGGCTTCGTCTTGGGTGAGTAAGGCTCCTAATCAAGCCAAATAGGAAAAGAAACTCCTGGCAAAAACAGAAAAGGTAAGAAAAGCTACTCCGAACGAGGGAGAGATAAGGACATTGAAAAAACAGAAACGACGTGGTCTCTTAAATCTCCTCAAAATAGCCGATAAACATCATATGATCAGAGATTTCTATAAACCAATTTTCATTTCCAGAAGAAGCGGATTATAAACAAACGACCAAAATCACTGATAAGCACGAAGTACGAGACTCGAGAAAATTAATTATGAAAAATCCCCTTTCAAAATAAAACATGTTTTCAAAATTTTCGAGAACCGATAAATTCTGCAAATACAAATAAGATAAACTTTAAAAGTGAAACTCTCTCTTTCTACAACTCCTTAAAATGAACATTTACTATTGTAGAGAACATAATCGATCAATAGATTTCAACATCCTAACTTGAGACGGATATCACTTAGGAATCTCCAGACCACAAAGTCCTTTCCACAGGTAAGATAAGAAGCACATACAAGCTCTTTCTACAGGCAAACACAGTCCTTTCCATAGGCAAGATAAGAAGCAAACACAAGCCCTTTATACAGGCAAACACAAAGTACTTTCCACATGCATGATAAGACCACAAAGTCCTTTCCACAAGCATGATAAGATGCACACAAGCCCTTTTACAACAAACACAAAGTCCTTTCCACAGGCATGATAAGAAGCACACACAAGCCCTTTATACAACAAACACATTGTCCTTTCCATAGGTATAATAAGACCATAAAGTCCTTTCCATAGGCATGATAAAAAGCACACACAAGTCCTTTCTACAAGTGACCACAAAGTCCTTTACACAAGCATGGTAAGACCACAAAGTAAAGTCATTTTTACTGGAAAACTCAAGCCCTCGTCCGAGGCACATAATCATTCCCCACCAAGAATCCCTAGTGATGTCCAGATGACAATAAAACATGATTGAAACAGGGGAAAAATCACCCAAATTAGGGTTACCAGAACCAAGGATTATAGAATAATTATATAATTATAGCAACGTGCTATTAGGTAGGCTAAACTCGCAGTCTGGTCTAGCGAAAAGTATTACGGTCAACCAGGATCCACGATTTTCCTTTGGCTATCTCAGAGCAGTCAAATCTCAGAGGCTTTCCTCCCGTGGAACATGTTTTCTAAAAACCTAGAGCTTTATCAATTACAAGTGTTGAGTCTTCATACATTCTTTATAGTTCTTGCAGGAGCCATGAATCAAAGTCTCTTCAAGTCACCTCAAATCATTACAAGTAAGGATCTTAAGTCGATAGGGTCTGTAGACAACCCAATTCTCGACCCCCACAAAAACCCTAAAAAGCTCACAGAAAGGTCACATTGAGTCTGGAACTCACCTACACATTAGAGCATGCTTTAGGGGAGTTTGTAGTATAATGAGCCTACTAGATGGGTTTATCGCACGACAAAACTAGTAAAACACAGACCAACCACTTTCTGACACATTAATTTGTTATAACCCATCACTTCAGCAGTGTGTTGCACGACAAACGACACATTTTTATGGTATGTTGTGCGACAAACCCTCTCTAGCATTATAAATAGGCCTGCACCCCCATTGGTTCAAGGACAAGATTTTGACCTTGAAAATTTTATTACTCCCACCAAATTTTTGACATTTTAAACTATCTTAGGTTCATTTTATATTTTACTAATTTTCGAGGAATATTTGAATCTCATCTTGACATCCTAGAGTGTTATATATGGGAATCAAATCACAGAAAATATCTGAAGAAGAAAAGCTGGTATCCGCCAGAGGTTTCTCTGTTGTACTATATTTTTTCTCTTTGGTTATTATTATATCGTCGGGAAGGTAACTAAAATTTCTTCTAGAAATTTACATTATATCTATATATGTATTTTCAATTATCTGCAATGTAGACTTTTTATATTTATTGTTCTATCCGCTTTCAAGTTGGACAAAATTATTGTCAAGTTATTTATATTATACCGTTTTCAACAGCCTTCTTTTCAAAACACTGATAAATTCATTTGTAAAACCAGATGAAATAAAGTCATTATCGTCCGACTAAAACCAAGCTTTCAAAATTAGGACTAAAAGACTTTTACCTAGGAATTCAACCCAGATATATTTTGTCTTCCATATAAATTGTAATGTATATAATACATTATCCTCAAGAGTTCAATTCTATATTAAATCAATTCCGATAAAGATCCCATATTTTCTATAAATAAGCCAAACAAGATAGTTAATATTATTATTTGAGGAAACAATACCGATTCAATCTCATGATTTCAAAATAGATAAGATAAACTTTTGTCACTAGTAAATAGACTTTAACGAAAATCAAAATATCAGATCATGGAATATTAGTAAAAGATTTCAACATAGAATAAACATATAAATACCATTAGCGACCGAAAGGGCGGTGTGGGTGCTTAACACATTTTCAATCTGTAATATAGTTCTTAAACCCCATAAAATCATGGTTTTGTAGACAACTATGTAAGAAAAATGCTTATTTGTAGCCTTTTTCCTTACACAATCCTTTCATCCGTTTTCTCATAAAACGTACTGACGATTCTAAATGACCATTCATGCATCTAGAATTGGATAGAGGGACACACAAAAGAAATTATCATCTTATAGAAGCAAATGAATCAATGGAACTTCTTCTAATGCTTTAGACCCCCAAACTTAAAATTAGGACCCGGGGGTTGCATTTGAGGATTCTCACACACTAATCAAAAGGAATTGATTGTGCTAATTGACCGCATATAAAACAAGAAAAAAAAGAGGCACATTTCTTTTCTTGTCTATATACAAAATTGTAATAAAGGATAATTAATTGGATTTATAAATAAGAGGTAATTAACCAACAACTTTCAACTATCCAAAATTAAAATAAATTCAAAATCTAATCGGAACTTCAGGTCCAGATTATTTATGAAATATAATATTCAAAATTTATAAAATAATAAAAGACAAAATAAAATAATATAAATCATATATCATAAAAGAAAAGAAAAGAAAACCATAAATCTGACCTGTATGAAGTGATTGAAAAATTGCGGTGCATGCTTTCGAACTGGCCTCCAAGAAGAAGAAAAATAACTAAAAATGTCAAGCTTTCACAATTGCCAGCCTCTAAGAAGAAAGACAAATTTTAACTATAGTGGCTTGCTTTTGCAATGGCCTCGGTCGAGTTGGTAGCATGTTATAACAATAGAGAGAGAGAGAGAAAGAGATTTATATCTAAATTTGTTCCAAACCCGACTCATTAAGGAGATATTTAGATCATTGAAAATCTATGGTAAAATTCAAAGTAACCAGCTAGTTAAAAATAATCCGATCGAAACGATGCAGGTTTTAACTCAGCCTGCCTGACACAACCCACCATTATGCGTTGTAATATTATATTGTGTTTGTAAGGTATTTAAAGAAAATGTTATATTTGGGCCGAGACAAGTCAAACGTATTAAATTTACACGAATTTGAACCCAAGCAGAACTTTTGCCAAATTTTTGTTGTGGAAGTTATTCCCACTTTAGTTTGTAAAAAAAACCACAAACCAACTTAGAAGATATTCTAGGCCATAGGATATATATAGCAAAATTTAATATGCGTGAGCTGCCAATTGTAAAAAAATGTTGACCTAATTGGTGTTGGTTGAACCTATATCTTTTACTATACGCATAAGTGCAAACTTGACTTGTCCTACTATGACTCATGCTATGTCTTAGAATAGTATGATCGATGTTATAAGGGTATTTAATTTATATTAGATTGGATCGAGGTGAGTTAAACAATTAATTTTTGGCAACCTAAAACCCTACCCGAACATGTGTCAGCTTTTAGTTGTGGAATTCATATCCGACTTATTCTTAAAAAACTCATTCCAAACCTAACTCATTGGGGAATTAACTAAAACTGTTCAATATATATGTAGCAAAACTCAATTCTAACTAATAATTAAAAGATAAGGAAAAACCGTTAGAAATATATTGTAAGATGTTGTATATAAATGGGGGTGCTAGTAAAAGCACCCTTAATTTTCATTTTTAGCACCCATTTTTTAAAGCACCCATATTTAATTTTAAATTTCTCACAAGCACCCTATAAGTAAGAGAACCCTATTTAGAAAAGCAAAAAGATAAATAACATGGACTTAACTTTAGGAGAAAAGTGATCTAAACCAAACCAAATTGACATTGTTCTTGCCTATTAATTTGGAAATAGCTTCTTTTAAATAACAATGTTTGGCAAGAATGTTTTCTTGTGCAAACCTTTTTTTTCCCTATATTAATTTTAAACAACTCATATGCAATAATTTAATGAAAGTTATTGATATTATTGATATTATGTAGCTCAGTTTTTTTTTGGATTGAGAAATGTTTATTTTATACAACGAATTTTTGTTTGTAAGTACCAATTTCCTCTTTTTTTTCTTTTAATTATTTTTAATATTTATTTTTCTACCAATATGGCAAAAATTTGAACAAGAAAAAAGTGAAGTTAGGCTAACCAAATTTAGGAATTGCATGAGATGCACTCTCCTCGATCGCTTTATACAATTATGATTGAAAAAAGGGATAATACTTTGCATATAGGTGCCTGTAAAAGAAATTATTAATGTGCATGATATTAAAAGAAGTGTGTTAAAAATGGTTTTTAAGGTTGTTCTTACCGGCAATAGCAAAAAAAATAAAAAAATAAAAATAGAGTGATTCAAGAAAACAAATAGGCAAAGTCTATATAAATTACGTCGTGTAATTTTGTTTCATTATTGAACTGTGAAGATAAAAGACTGCGAGTTGCAAATTTTTCATATTTTTTTAATCTTGGTTTGTTCACTAATATTTTTTTTCTCTTAAGGACATTTTTTTTACTTTATAATAAAAATATAAATGTCAATAAAGGAAAAATTGCCCGTTGGAACCATATTAAAATCCCTCCAAATTACTAGGAAGTTGATTTATAAAAAGTGTCCTCTTATAAAAAGTAATTAAATCAGTAGGAAAATAAAATTAGATAAGTGTATTAAATGAGTTTTTTTGAAATAAAAATAAAATTTAGATAGGTTTTAAACATTTTTGTATATATTGTTGAGACCATATCAATTATGGGCCATTGGATGAAAACATAAATATTCAAGAATAAATCCTAACAACCAATCGGGAACCTAAATAATTTTATTTTTGTTTTATTAATAGACTAATAATGCCCGTGCCTACGGCATGAACAAAAAGTTTTTTAATTTTATTTTAAAATGATTGCTTAAGGATGGACATAGGTCGAGTTTGGGGTACCAAACCCACTCTCATTCACTTGAAAATATGATCAACCCAATCCCAATCACAAACCCAAGTCAAAAGAGTCTACTTTTAAAAAAATGAGCGTTGTTTACTATATAAGCCGAACTTGCTCACCTTAACCCTCATAGGCCTGTAATTATATGATATTAATTATCAGAGTATTTAGATGAAAAACATATATGTAAATCGTCATATGATTTAGTCGGCTAAATTATATTTACGTGGGCAGGAAGGATTTGTGTAAAAGTGTAGTGTAAAATACATAACCGATTTACACTATCATGTCAGCTGTCTCTTTCTACAATCTTTGTATAAAACTTTAAATTGTAATAATTTTTAATATAAAGTATGGATTTTTATAAAAATTATATATGTGAAATATACTACCCAAGACAAATAAAATAAGATCCATTGTGATATAAAATTATTTATAAAAAAATAGTAAAAAATTATGGAAAATTAAATCAAATGGCATTTAATACGTGTTGCTATCTTATTGTTCTTTTCAAATTTTTACCCAAGATTTACAAATGTATCAATGGAACATATTTTTTTTAGGCTTTACCTTTTATGTAAAAATAAATAATTTGAAGAAGTTTGAAAGACACCAATATTCAATAATAAATTAATTAAACATACAATTAGTATTATGATTAATGGAAAAAGATATAACACAAGAATTTGTAAAAGTTTCAAACACTTCATATCTATAATAAATTAAATATGCAGTCATAATTATCTTAGTAATTACCATTATGCAATCTCAATTCTAAATCGTCGGATTAAAATATAAAGGTTCAAATTAAATCTTAACCACTAGTTGGGAAGATAAGTTGAGTCCTTGAATATTAGGATTGAGCTGATTTATCAATAGACTATATACGCTGGGCCTTTGGCACTACTTTATCAAACATGCATCAAGTTTTTGTTGTGGAACACATGGTCAAAAGGACCTGCTTGGCTGTCCTAAATTTGTCTCGTTACATAAATATCTTAGGTTGTTGGATTTTTATTAAAAAATTCAGTATGACCAGTTGGTTACAAGGAACTCGACCCAATCGGTGCAGGTTTTGTTTTGAAAATCTTCACTTGGGCCGTTTCTATATGTATAAGCTCAAACTCGAGTTGTCCAATCTTGACCCACCTCAAGTATTGTAATCTATATTATAAAACACTATCTTTGACTAAAATTTTCTCCAAAAAGTATAAGAATCTAATGGTTAAAAATATGCATGTTATGGTGTGCATTAATTCTATACCATTGAATGAGTTTTATACACACATCAAGATGTCACATCAAAGTTAAAACACTCACACAAATAATATACACATAATAAACTCTCACATACTAATAATTTTGTCTACATTAAAAATGCCATAACTTAAAATAAAAAATTCAAAATTTAATAAAAATTTAATATTTAAAATCTACTAATCAAGATCAATTAAACAAGATCCATCATGACTATATAATTATGCAAAAAAAAATATCAAGAAAAATTATTGTGTAACATTTAAGAACGTACGCTATGTGTTAGTACATTATTGGTTATCTCAATTTATCATTTTTAGGACGTACGTTACGTGGTTGAATTATGATTAAAAGACTCTTTAAAAAATAAAAATAAAATCGGTGTAATCCAGTATACTTTTAGTTTTGTCAGCATGAAAATATATTGAACTTTCGTTTTCGCTGTTCACAACGTTAGACTAAGAAATTTATATTGAACTTTCATTTCGCTGATCAGTATGAAGATATATTGAACTTTCATTTTTCTTGGTCTAGACAATGGGCTCAAAGTAGACTCATTGACTTTGTCATTACATGGATGGATTATAATTAAAAGACTCTTTAAAAAATTTAAAACAAGTATGTTCAATCCGGTATACTTTTAGTTTTTTTAGCATAAAGATATATTGAACTTACGTTTTAGTTCTTCACAACATTAAACTAGATTAGACAATGGATTCAAAATAAACTGATTGATTATGTCGATTTAAATTCATCACACGTTGATTTTTTTATCCTATTATCATTTTTTTTATTTCACCGTGCCGGATGGCACGGATATACCCTAGTTATATGATATTATAAGAGTATTAATTTACAATGAAACTATTATATTCACCTAAAACTTGTGTATGTATTGCTTGCAAAGCTCCCACTTAACTGCATTGAGATGTTATAATCGGTTCAAATGAAATGGGTTAAATTTACATGAATCAGAATTCGACCCAAACTTGTGCCAGATTTAAGTTGTAGAACAAACATCTGGCTCAGTCTTAAAATAATTTGTCCTAAACCCAACTAATTTAGGAATATTCTAGTTAAGATGGCAAAGGTTCTGGTTTAAGGCTAGTTTGGCAAACTTGAATCCGACCCACTTAATTATAAGCCCGATCTAGACTCGGTGCAATTTTTACATTGAAAAATCTGAACCTGAGCCACTTGCTAGAACCTAAAATCCCTGACCTATTGTAATTATAGGGTATTATATGAAGTTTAAAGGGGGGAAAAAGTAAATTCGGAACGGGTTAAACTAGTTTATTTTACATATACCTAAACCCGACCCAATTAAGAAAGGACCCTTCCTAATTCTATTCCTTAGAATATCTATAAGGAAATTCAATATACATGACATTTCGATTAAATAGGACACCACCCAATTGGTGGTGCAGGTTTGTTTTGAAAATTTTGAACCCACATATTTTACTTTATGCATAAGCTCAAACTAAATTTATCACACCTCCGGATGTTGTAATTATATAATATTATAAGATATTTTAAAAAATATATTATATTTAGGTGTGGCTGAACAAATAAAACGGATTACTCTAATAAATTATATATATATATATATACATGAAATAACATTATAGTTCAAGTCCATCTATATAAGAGTTGGAAAAATAATTTGGTACATTTTAAAATTATTGAAACATATTTTAGTAATAAAAACTAATTTATGAAAATATTTTTTCTACTAGTATTTAATAATTCTTTTTTTGGAAAACTAAGAGTATCTCCAACTGGTGTGTAATTTTTTTTGTGTAAATCTTATATGTCAAGACACTTTTACATAGAACTTGAAGTGTGAAACAAATATGCTCCAATGGTAAATTTTTAAACTTTTGTGTAAATTTTGAATGAACCAATAAGATAATTATGCATATTAGATATCATTTTATGCAATTTTTAATTATTTTTTCTTAAATTTTGGTATACATAATATTATAACAACAATGTATCTTGATTTGTTGGTCTTCATGAGTAGATTTTAGATAAATAATTTTAAAATATATGATTTATATTAAAAATTATTACTTTTTAAAGTTTTACAAAATAATTGAGGAAAGAAAAAGATGACGTGGCAGTGTAAACTTGGGTTGTATTTTACACATTTATTTTACACAAAATCTAAATTTTAAAGATTGCTGGAGCTAAAAATTTTTACAAGTTTTGTATATTTTAATACACAAAACCTAAATATACATTACTGTTAGAGATACTCTAAGAAATGCATATGTTCCTAATTTTGTTCATATTTTAAAATTTTTAGTAATTAGATAAATATGAAACAAATTAGAATTTGGATTTGTTTGAAACACTCTTGACGCCGCTTAAATAGCGCGTTGCGATAGAGCCCAAGTGCAGGCACGTCAAGTTGTAATATAGTCTCGGAAGTCCGAGTGTCGAACCACAGGGATAAGTGAAAAGGAATGGAATGGATTACGGATTAAGTGGTTTTCAGATTTTGTGTGAGTTGGATTTGTTGTGAAACAACGTAAATGTAAAACGGTTGCGAAAATTAATAAGAAAGCACTAAGGTAGGTGGAGATTAGTTACGATTTAAGAAACGGTGATCATTAGCTCATACTAAGATTAGAACACAAGGATTCTCGAGAAATGGGGAATGTTGGTGTATCTCTCAATAGCAAAGGGTGCGACGCTAGGCGACTCATTCCCGAATTGAAGCTATATCAAGAGAGAGACAAACGACATACCACCAAAGACGAGGTTATCATTCCTACCTCTTAGCTACGGGTGTGAAGCAAGGCAACCCATTCCCGATGAAGCTAATCCGAGATAGATATGACAAACTCATCATAAAAAGATTTAACATTAAGCAAGTGTGGTAATCTCATGATTTAAAGAATGAAAATTAGAAAGTGAATCCTAACAATGGAACGGAATGAAGTTTATGGGATAAATTCGTCCACTCATCGTTTATCACTTATGGTAGAAAATAAAGAGTCTAAGTATCACACAAAGTGTAAGAAGCACTCAATATATCAATAAATGAATCAAAGATAAGCTAAACAAATTTATAATCCATCTATGGAGTTTTGAGAGCTATTCATAAATTCTATGAAGAGGGAAAAAGCTCCATGGATGGGGAAAAAGACTACAAGCTTTCTAGAACCATATAAATATGTTATATGCTCATTAACAACCAAGAACTAAATATACAAGGCATATAAAGTCTTAACTTAATATGAAAATACCTAGAAAGCTTGAAATAATGGAAGATATGATGAAGAAGAAGAAGATTCACAAATATTTATCAAACTTTAAATATGGATTGAGCCATTAATCACCAAAAATCATATCACAATCAACCTCCGTAACCTTAGTAATAGACTACTCCATAATAGATGCAAGAACAAATATTATAGATGAAGAAATCATTCTTACAAATTAAAATACTTACAAGGAAAAAATGAAGAACAAAGAACAAGAGCTCTCTCTTCTCTCTCCAACTTGCAAGTGTTTTCAAACTAGATATCTTAGCCTAGAAGCTAAGAGAAATAATATATATTAAAAGGTTGCAAAATATCTAACTAAATATCTAAAATAGCTTGAACCACTAAAATAGCCCATTTTTGGTGTGAAATGGACAAGTTGCCAGGGCCATGATCGATCATGGTTATGCCCATGATCGATCATGGGAGTGCTCTGCCAGAAAATCTTGCAACCATGATCGATCATGGCTTTGCCCATGATCGATCATGGGTCTGGAACTTGTTCACTCAGCACTTTGCAAGCCTCCGAGCTTACTCTTGATCACTTCATGCAATGCCATTGTACTCCAATCCTACAAACACATGGAATTCTACAAAATACACACCAACTTGGGCCATGTTAGATACAAAACTCGCTAAGGCATTAATCTCGAGATAAGTGGATAATTAGGCAGAATTAAAGCAACAAATGCGTTAAGCGACTCCGGGAAGGAGTTTAAACATGACAATATTATGCATTTATCAACTCCCCTCAACTTATCTCTTGCTAGTCCCTTAGCAAGACAAAAATATAAAAATTACAAAGACACTATGCTATACAACAAAAATTGTTAACTTCTAAGTTCCCAAAGAAGACGAGTTGCATCTCGTGAAGGTTTTCAGAGATGATACCTACAAACATCAGAAGTTTGATCATGATGAATGACGAGAATGAAGATTCAAGTTTCAATTTGCAAAGCAAGAGGCATTACTATCAATTTTCCAGAACGACGGACTTTCGAATGATCATCTAATTCGCCTATCTCCTTTAGAACACAATCCCATATTCTCCAATGGTCACATACTAGACTTCGATTCAAACAATTCGATATAAACACAAAGAGTCATAATCATTCGAGAAGGAAGAGAGAACTTTTTCAAAAACAAAAGCTCAAAGATTTATCGATTCTAAACACTTTCTTTATCTTTTACTTGGAAATTTTTGCTAAATTAGATCAGGGCAGTTTTCATCTCTATGAGGGGCAGCGGTCTCACTTATCGAATTTTCTCATTACTGCTCATTCATTGGAGCTTGAAGGAAGCTATTCACCCTTTCCCATATGGTAACCTTTACCCATCCGTAATATTAGACAAAGAGACTTCAGATTTAGTCAAGTGAAGCTTTAAGTCAATATTAGGATAAAAGTCATCCAAGTTATCAAAGTGCTATGCTTTTGTCCTCTCATTGGAGGATCTTTTCGAAAGAGCTTCCATTATTTTTGGACAAAAATTTCTCTTCTCTCAATGAAAATAAATCTAAGTGTTATTACCGAATTGAAAACAACCGAAGCAATCTAGCATGTGGAGCATGAGAATATAACGGGATATGAGACTAAGTGGAGCAAGGCAATTTAGATTATCATTCAAATTCCTATCTAGATCAAAGAATTCATGCCAAAAGCTAATGAAACAATAATCTTCATCGAACAAAATATCAATCAATCATCAATTTTCAAACTTCTAAAAAAAAATTGAACAAATCTCTTCTACTAATGGGAATGACTGATAGCAAGCCAAACAAAATAAACACAAAAAAACGTACCCCCCTCCACTTGAAACACACATTGTCCTCAATGTAAAGAGAACAACAACAACGCACGGAAGGGCTACAATGGCTTTGCTCTCCATGAGACAAAAATAAGAGATAAACAAAAACTATTCACAAAACGGGTTAGAATTAGAATTCAAAAGCAAAAACTATAATATTCAATCATTAAAACCAAGTTCTAGAGTTAACATCAAGTCTCAATTCTAATACAACCCAAAAGAAATAAAATAAAACTAAGCATAAATATAGGTACTTAAAGAGTTTTCAGGCTATCACATCATCATCACATATCAGAAGGTGGGGGTGGTGGAAAACGACCATACAACGCCTCGAACTGCTGGCGTATGAACTCCTGCTGGGTCGTCATCTGAGCTGCAACTCGTGCCTCGACCTGGGCTGCAATATCTGCCTCCAAACGGTCCTGACGCAATACCATAATCTCTACCCTCTCGTTGACGCTAGCAAACCCGGTCTGCATCAAAGCAGTCATCTGCTCAAACTGCTCTCTAATGAACTCCCTATTGTCATCCACAGGCCCAGAGCTTGCCCTTCTTCTACGCCTTGACTGACCCGGAACATCCGCTCCTGCTTCCTCTGCCCCTTCTTCTTCGCTATCCCCCTGTTGTGGTGCGGCTGTGGAAGAACTTGGCCTATTTCTCAGTTGTCCGGCGGCTCTAGCCTGGGTGGACCTGTTTATCGGGGCCCGCTGTATCTTTCTGACATCGGTGTCCCTTTCTTGGACACCCGCCTCCAAACAAATGCGGGTCAGAAGCACACCAAATTTTATCGTTTCGTTATGGGCTACCGTGTCATAGACTTTCATGATTTTTCGCATTATGTAGCGAACCAAACAACACGGCCTATTGCGAGCAATTACATATAGAACATAGGCATGATAGGTGTACAAATGTTGAATGTGCGAGGTGGGATCTAACGCATTGGCTACAACAAGCCACAGGGTCCTGAATTGTGGTGCTAAATTGTTCCCATCGAATTGCGTGCCAATCCAAGTCATTGGACGACCGGCTAAGAACGTAGCCAACTCGTCATCAGTGGGGTATATAATACGGGCTGAATGAGGGAGGTCATAGCTGCCATCCGGCAATGCCGGAATCCCCGTGACTCTACTAACAACCTCGAGGTTGAAAGGAACAGTTCTCCCACGTACGTGGGCAACATAGGCATAAGCAGCATTGGGCACACGCACCAAACTTGCTACAAATTCACGACATAGAGTGAGATTACATTGATTACCTGGTTGTCGCAAATATTGAACCCACCCCTCGTGTCTTTCGAATGTTCCCATTTGAGGGAAATCGTCCAAGGCACCAATAATCACAGGCCTCTCGATCATCACAGCCCGGTTCCTGAAAGCGTAATTCCACCAATCGTACTCCTAACGGCTACGGAACCCGCGGTACCCACCCCTCGCGGCTTGAAGCTCTTCTGGCTTGTTAACTGGAGTAATGGCAGCCATTGATGTGGGGAGAGGGGAGAAATAGAGAGAAATTTCAAAATTTTGGGGAGTAGGGCTCGAAATTGGGGGTTTGGGGTTTTAGAGAGAGAAAGAGGTGTTGATGGTAGATGGGTTTGGAGTTTGGGGGTGAAATTGAGAGTTTATGGAGGTGGAAAGGCTAGGGGAGGGTTTGATATGATGATTGTTGAAGGTTTGAAGAAGGGAGATGGAGAGAAATGGGAGTTAGAGAGAAAATGGGGCACGATTTTGGGGTTTAGAAACGGCTGCTCTGTTTTTAAGAGGGACCATGATCGATCATGGCTTTGCCCATGATCGATCATGGAAGTCTACTGCCGCAGGAAAATTTCACCATGATCGATCATGGTTTTGCCCATGATCGATCATGGTAGTGCACTGCCTCCTCAATTTGATCCCATGATCGATCATGGGTATAACCATGATCGATCATGCCTTCAACAAAAATTCTCCCATGAGATTTCTTCACTTGAAACACCTTTCCACTCCCCCCAACTTGGTCTAGCTCGATCCAATCTCGCCCAAAAATTCCTGAAACTCAAAAATACTACAAAAAACATTATTTACAGAATCGACCTATGCTTGTTAGGCATAAGTCGGGTATTCGAAAGGGGTGGACTCCTCTCGAATTGGGAATTCTAAAAATGGCTTTAAACGTTGTCCATTTACTTTAAAAACATAACCGGTTTTGGGATCCTCAACTTGCACAGCCCCAAAAGGAAATACATGACGGACAATGTATGGGCCGGTCCAACGAGACTTCAATTTCTCGGGGAAGAGATGCAGACGAGTATCATAAATAAGAACTTTGTGCCCAAGTTTGAATTCTTTCCTTAAAATAGATTTATCATGAAAAATTTTGGCACGTTCCTTGCTTATCTTCGCATTATCATATGCATCTCTTCTCAATTCCTCGATTTCATCAATTTGCAACTTACGGTCAAGCCCGGCTTTTTCGAAATCACAGTTAACCATCTTAGTTGCCCAGTATGATTTGTGTTCCAACTCTACTGGCAAATGACATGGTTTTCCATATACAATGCGATAGGGAGACATATCTAGAGTTGTTTTGTACGCAGTACGGTAAGCCCAAAGTGCATCAGTCAGTCTTAACGACCAATCCTTGCGGTTCGGGTTTACCGTTTTCTCTAGAATCTGTTTGATCTCCCTATTTGCCAGCTCGGCTTGACCGTTAGTCTGAGGGTGATAAGCGAGCGACACTTTGTGATTTACACCATACTTTTGCATTAATGATTGAAATGGTCTGTTGCAAAAGTGAGTACCACCATCGCTTATTATTGCCTTGGGCGTGCCAAAACGTGCAAGAATGTGTTCTTTCAGAAATCGGATCACCACTTTGTGATCGTTTTTCTTACACGCTTGGGCTTTCACCCATTTCGAAACATAATCTACGGCAACTAAAATATAAAGATTACTGATAAACGCATAATATTGTCATGCATAAGCTCTTTCCCAGAGACGCATGACGCGTTTGTTGCTTTAATTCTACCTAATTATCCGCTTATCTTGAGATTAGTGTCTTAGCGAGTTTTGTATCTAACATGGCCCAAGTTGGTGTGTATTTTGTAGTATTCCATGTGTTTGTAGGATTGGAGTACAATGGCATTGCATGAAGTGATCAAGAGTAAGCTCGGAGGCTTGCAAAGTGCTGAGTGAACAAGTTCCAGACCCATGATCGATCATGGGCAAAGCCATGATCGATCATGGTTGCAAGATTTTCTGGCAGAGCACTTCCATGATCGATCATGGGCATAACCATGATCGATCATGGCCCTTGCAACTTGGCCATTTCACACCCAAAATGGGCTATTTTAGTGGTTCAAGCTATTTTAGATATTTAGTTAGATATTTTGCAATATTTTAGTATATGTTATTTTTTCTTAGCTTCTAGGCTAAAAGGGGGATCTAAGTTTTTGTAGAAGTTCTAGAGAGAAGTGGGAGCTAAAACCTTGTAATTTTTTCTTCTTCTTGTAAGTTTACTTTGATTTTAAGAAATGAATGCTTCTTCTATAATTCTTGTTTCGAGTATTATGGAGTAGTCTTTTACTAAGGTTACGGAGGTGAACCGCGATATAATATTCGGTGATTTATGGCTCAATCCATGTTTAAAGTTTGAGAAATAGTTGTAAATCCTTTTCTTCTTCATTTCCTCCATTGTTGCAAGCTTTCTAGGTATATTCATAATATTAAGACTTTATATGCCTTGTATATTTAGTGCTTTGTTGTTAATGAACATACAACATATTTATATGGTTCTAAAAAGCTTGTAGTCCCTTTCCCCCATCCATGGAGTTTTTCCCTCTTCATAGAAATTATGAATAGTTCTTAAAACTCCATAGATGGATTTTAAATTTGTTTAGCTTATCTTTGATTCATTTATTGATATATAGAGTGCTTCTTACACTTTATGTGATACTTAGACTCTTTATTTTCTACCATATGTGATAAATGATGAGTTGACTAATTTATCCCATAAACTTTATTCCGTTTCATTGTTAGGATTCACTTTATAATTTTCATTCTTTAAATCATGAGATTACCACACTTGCTTGATGTTAAATCTTTTTATGATGAGTTCGTCATATCTATCTCGGATTAGCTTCATCGGGAATGGGTTGCCTTGCTTCACACCCGTAGCTAAGAGGTAGGAATGATAACCTCGTCTTTGGTGGTATGTCGTTTGTATCTCTCTTGATATAGCTTCAATTCGGGAATGAGTCGCCTAGCGTCGCACCCTCTGCTATTGAGAGATACACCAACATTCCCCATTTCTCGAGAATCCTTGTGTTCTAATCTTAGTATGAGCTAATGATCACCGTTTCTTAAATCGTAACTAATCTCCACCTACCTTAGGGCTTTCTTATTTATTTTCGCATCTGTTTTACATTTACGTTGTTCTACAACAAACCAACTCACAGAAACCAGAAAATCACTTAATCCGTAATCCATTCCATTCCTCTTCACTTATCCCTGTGGTTCGACACTCGGACTTCCGAGACTATATTACAACTTGACGTGCCTGCACTTGGGCTCTATCGCAACGCGTTATTTAAGCGGCGTCAAGTTTTTGGCGCCGTTGCCGGGGAATAAGGCAAAAGGCGGATTCTGGGTTTTGTATAAAACCATTCTGTAAGTATTTCTCTCTATTTGATTAATTTATTTTTCTCCCTTATTTTCTGTTTTATTTTGTAGAGTTCCCAAGGAGTGATTCGAATCATTGTCCAAGCCCATGCAAGGGCGATTGTTTGTGGATATTCGAATTAGCCCTCCCACATCTCCAAGAATGGCAAACCAAGGTAGAGCCGCGGATCACGAGAGCGATAATGAAGGGGAAGGTGCCAACAATGTTCCTCATGTTAGGACCATGAGAGACTACCTTCAACCGCCTCGGGCAACTTCGAATTCGTGCATTGTGCTTCCCGCTGGCCAAGCCGGAGCATTCTCTTTCAAACCGGGTATGCTTCAACATATCCCTTCTTTTCATGGTATGGAGTCGAAAAACCCATACTTGCACTTGAAAGACTTTGAAGAAGTCTGCTCCACATTTCGTGAGGCAAATATTAATGAGGATGTCATGCGTTTAAAGCTCTTTCCTTTCTCCCTAAAAGATAAAGGAAAAATTTGGCTAAATGCTCAAAGACCACAATCAATTCGGTCTTGGCAAGAACTTCAAGCGGAATTTCTAAAAAAATTCTTTCCCGTGCATAGAACCAATGCTTTAAGAAGGGCGATATCTAATTTTTTGCCAAAAGAAAATGAAACTTTTTATAAGTGTTGGGAAAGATACAAGGAACTTCTAAACGCATGCCCTCACCATGGTCACGAAACGTGGAGCCTTGTTAGTTTTTTCTATGAATCTCTCACCCCTGATATGCGTACGTTTGTTGAGACCATGTGTAATGGTCAATTCTTAAGTAAGAATCCCGATGAGGCTTTATTGTATTTTGATGAATTAGCGGAAGGTGCCCAAAATTGGAACACCTATTCCGAGGAACCCAAAGCAAAAACTCAAGGAAGGGGTGGGTTGTACCAAGTGTCTAATGAGGATGACATGGGTGCGAGGTTATTCCAATTGTCTAAGAAAGTAGAGGCAATGGAAGCAAGTAAGTTTAAGGAGGTCAACGTAGTATCCTCGAGTCAGTTGTGTGTCATTTGTGAAAATTCAGGACACACCACCGAGGATTGTCCTACCATTCCCGCTTTCCGGGAAGTCCTCAAAAATCCCGCCCAAGTCAATGCTTTACACCAGTACAACCAAAACCGTAACCAAAACGATCCTTATTCTCAAAGGTACAATGAAGGATGGAAGAATCACCCCAATTTCAGTTGGGGAGGAAATCAAAGTCAGAACCACAACCAATATAATCAGAACCAAAGGCAACAACAACAACCTCAAAACTCTTTTGTTCCACCTCAGAATCAAAATCCCAACCAAAACTTGGAAGCTTTGTTGAGATCATTTGTGGACAAAACGGATCGTGATGTGGGTGAGTTAAAAACTCAAATGTCTAAACTCACCACCGCCCTAGCTACCCAAGAGAAGGGAAAATTCCCCTCTCAACCTTTAGCGAATCCTAGAGGTCAAGTTCAAGTAGTAGAGGGAGGAGAGTCTAGCTCCAAGATAGAAGAACTCAAATCTATCACAATCTTGAGAAGTGGTAAGGAGGTAGACAAAACTATTGTTCCTAAAACCCCCAAGGTGGCGGACATAGTTAATCCCACGCATGTTGAGGAGTCGGAGGTAGAAAAAGTTGTGAGTAAAGAGAAGAAGAGAGAGGAAGAGAGACAAGGAAAGGAGGATCTTGAGAAAATCAAGAACGGAATTAAGGTCCCTTTCCCGGAGAGATTGAACCAACCATCCAAATCTAATACTGAGATTTTGGATGTGTTTCGACAAGTGAAAATCAACATTCCATTGCTTGACGCGGTCAAGCAAATACCTTCGTATGCTAAGTTCCTCAAGGACTTATGCACGACAAAACGAAGGTTGAATGTTAAGAAGAAGGCCTTTATGGCGGAGCAAGTGAGCTCCATCATGCAAGGCACGAGAGCCCCTAAGTTCAAGGACCCCGGTTGCCCCACAATTTCGTGTGTCATAGGAAATTGTAGGATCAAAAATGCTTTGCTAGATTTGGGAGCAAGTGTGAACGTACTCCCATATTCTGTATATCAACAATTGGGGTTGGGTGAGTTGAAACCCACGAGGGTTACTATTCAATTAGCGGACCGATCCGTTAAGATACCAAGAGGGATAGTCGAAGATGTGCTTGTTCAAATTGACAAGTTTTATTTTCCCGTTGACTTTATCATCCTCGACATGCAACCCGTGTCGAATCCCGCTAAGGAGATTCCAGTTATCCTTGGGCGACCATTTCTTGCTACTTCTAATGCCATAATAAATTGCAAGAATGGAATTGTGAAGTTAGCATTTGGAAACATGACTTTAGAGCTAAACGTGTTCTCTTTGAGCAATCAAAGAGACGACGATGATGATGAGGAAAGTGAACACGTGAACATGATAGAGTCATGTATCCAAGACCACTTTGTGGCAAATTTCGAATCGAAGTCAATGGAAGGTTATCTAACCACTTCCGATGAACTCGAGGATTGTATGCAAGTATTTTCCTTGTGTGACAAACAGGTTGAGTTTTTGGAGAAAGAGGAAAACACACAATCTCCCACCAAAAAGCTTGAAGGAAAAATGGATCTCAAGCTATTGCCGAGCAATTTGAAGTATGCCTTTTTGGGAGCTTCAGATACCTTCCCAGTTATCATCTCGTCCGAACTTTCGGATGACCAAGAAGGAAGGTTAGTTCATTTGCTTGGTAAATATAAAAAAGCTTTTGGTTGGACTCTTGCCGACCTCCAAGGAATAAGCCCTTTGATTTGTACACATAAAATTCACTTGGAGGATGGGGCAAAAACATCAAGGCAATTTCAACGCCGGTTGAATCCTAACATGCAAGAAGTGGTTAGGAACGAGGTGTTGAAATTATTGGATGCAAAGATCATCTATCCAATCTCGGATAGTAAATGGGTTAGTCCAACTCAAGTGGTACCGAAAAAATCGGGTCTTACGGTAGTCAAGAACGACTCAAACGAGTTGATTCCACAAAGAGTCACCACCGGGTGGCGAATGTGTATTGACTACCGTAAACTCAATGAGGCTACTCGTAAAGATCATTTCCCCCTCCCCTTTTTGGATCAAACTCTAGAGAGGGTAGCGGGTCATGAATATTACTCTTTCCTCGATGGTTTTTCCGGGTACAATCAAATTGAGATTGACCTAGATGATCAAGAAAAAACCACCTTTACATGTCCTTTTGGTACCTTCGCTTATCGAAGAATGCCCTTTGGTCTATGTAATGCACCGGCCACTTTCCAACGGTGCATGCTAAGTATCTTTAGCGATATGGTGGAAAGGACTTTGGAAGTTTTTATGGATGACTTTACCGTCTATGGTAAGTCATTCGACAATTGCTTGGCTAACCTGGAACAGGTCTTGGGAAGATGCGTGGAAAAACAATTGGTATTGAACTGGGAGAAGTGCCATCTTATGGTTACCAAGGGAATTGTTTTGGGGCACATCATTTCTTCAGAAGGAATCGAGGTGGATAAAGCTAAAATTGAGTTGATTGCTAAACTTCCTACACCGAAGAATGTCAAAGATGTTCGATCTTTTCTAGGACATGCCGGGTTTTATAGGAGGTTTATCAAGAACTTCAGTTCCATTTCCAAGCCCATGTGTAGTCTACTTCTCAAGGATGCACCCTTTCAGTGGGATGCCAAGTGCGAGGAAGCCTTTGTCTCTCTGAAGCATATGCTTACTACTGCGCCGATTATGCAGACACCGGACTGGAGCTTGCCATTCGAGCTTATGTGCGACGCAAGTGACTATGCGGTGGGAGCGGTTCTTGGTCAACGAAAAGACAAGAAACTGGGTGTGATATACTATGCAAGTAGGACCTTGAATGATGCGCAAATGAACTACACCACGACAGAGAAAGAGCTTCTAGCAATTGTCTTCGCCCTAGACAAGTTCCGATCCTATTTGATAGGATCGCCAATTGTGATTTTCACGGATCACGCGGCATTGAAGTATCTATTCACAAAGAAAGATGCCAAGCCGCGGCTTTTGAGGTGGATACTCTTATTGCAAGAATTTCATTTAAGCATCAAGGACAAAAAGGGAGTCGAGAACGTGGTGGCCGATCATCTGTCTCGACTCACTTTTACGAACAACATTGAAGAAAGCCCGATCCAAGATTCGTTTCCAGACGAACAATTATTGGCAATCTCGACGCTCCCATGGTATGCAGACATTGTAAATTATCTTGTAACTGACAAGATACCAAAGTCATGGGGCGCACAAGATAGAAAAAGGTTTTTGAGTGAAGTGGGTCGATTCTATTGGGATGAACCGTACCTGTTTAAGTATTGTGCGGATCAGATTATCAGACGGTGCATCCCAGAGGAAGAAGTGGAGAGAGCTCTATCTTTCTGTCATTCTGAGGCTTGCGGAGGACACTTCTCGGCAAAGAAGACCACCGCGAAGATTCTGCAAAGTGGATTGTATTGGCCGTCGCTTTTTAAGGACGCACAACGCTTTTGCAAGGCATGTCAAAGATGCCAAATGCTTGGAGGGATCTCCAAGAGGAATATGATGCCTCTCAACCCAATTCTGATGATCGAAATCTTCGACTGTTGGGGCATCGATTTTATGGGACCATTCCCATCCTCCTACGGTAATCTTTATATTTTAGTTGCCGTAGATTATGTTTCGAAATGGGTGGAAGCCCAAGCGTGTAAGAAAAACGATCACAAAGTGGTGATCCGATTTCTGAAAGAACACATTCTTGCACGTTTTGGCACCCCCAAGGCAATAATAAGCGATGGCGGTACTCACTTTTGCAATAAACCGTTTCAATCATTAATGCAAAAGTACGGTGTAAATCACAAAGTATCGCTCGCTTATCATCCTCAAACTAATGGTCAAGCCGAGTTGGCAAATAGGGAGATCAAACATATTCTAGAGAAAACGGTAAACCCGAACCGCAAGGATTGGTCATTAAGACTGACCGACGCACTTTGGGCCTACCGTACTGCGTACAAAACAACTCTAGATATGTCTCCCTATCGCATTGTATATGGAAAACCATGTCATTTGCCAGTAGAGTTGGAACACAAATCATACTGGGCAACTAAGATGGTTAACTGTGATTTCGAAAAAGCCGGGCTTGACCGTAAGTTGCAAATTGATGAAATCGAGGAATTGAGAAGAGATGCATATGATAATGCGAAGATAAGCAAGGAACGTGCCAAAATTTTTCATGATAAATCTATTTTAAGGAAAGAATTCAAACTTGGGCACAAAGTTCTTATTTATGATACTCGTCTGCATCTCTTCCCCGGGAAATTGAAGTCTCGTTGGACCGGCCCATACATTGTCCGTCATGTATTTCCTTTTGGGGCTGTGCAAGTTGAGGATCCCAAAACCGGCTATGTTTTTAAAGTAAATGGATAACGTTTAAAGCCATTTTTAGAATTCCCAATTCGAGAGGAGTCCACCCCTTTCGAAGACCCGACTTATGCCTAACAAGCATAGGTCGATTCTGTAAATAATGTTTTTTGTAGTATTTTTGAGTTTCAGGAATTTTTGGGCGAGATTGGATCGAGCTGGACCAAGTTGGGGGGAGTGGAAAGGTGTTTCAAGTGAAGAAATCTCATGGGAGAATTTTTGTTGAAGGCATGATCGATCATGGTTATACCCATGATCGATCATGGGATCAAATTGAGGAGGCAGTGCACTTCCATGATCGATCATGGGCAAAACCATGATCGATCATGGTGAAATTTTCCTGCGGCAGTAGACTTCCATGATCGATCATGGGCAAAGCCATGATCGATCATGGTCCCTCTTAAAAACAGAGCAGCCGTTTCTAAACCCCAAAATCGTGCCCCATTTTCTCTCTAACTCCCATTTCTCTCCATCTCCCTTCTTCAAACCTTCAACAATCATCATATCAAACCCTCCCCTAGCCTTTCCACCTCCATAAACTCTCAATTTCACCCCCAAACTCCAAACCCATCTACTATCAACACCTCTTTCTCTCTCTAAAACCCCAAACCCCCAATTTCGAGCCCTACTCCCCAAAATTTTGAAATTTCTCTCTATTTCTCCCCTCTCCCCACATCAATGGCTGCCATTACTCCAGTTAACAAGCCAGAAGAGCTTCAAGCCGCGAGGGGTGGGTACCGCGGGTTCCGTAGCCGTCAGGAGTACGATTGGTGGAATTACGCTTTCAGGAACCGGGCTGTGATGATCGAGAGGCCTGTGATTATTGGTGCCTTGGACGATTTCCCTCAAATGGGAACATTCGAAAGACACGAGGGGTGGGTTCAATATTTGCGACAACCAGGTAATCAATGTAATCTCACTCTATGTCGTGAATTTGTAGCAAGTTTGGTGCGTGTGCCCAATGCTGCTTATGCCTATGTTGCCCACGTACGTGGGAGAACTGTTCCTTTCAACCTCGAGGTTGTTAGTAGAGTCACGGGGATTCCGGCATTGCCGGATGGCAGCTATGACCTCCCTCATTCAGCCCGTATTTTATACCCCACTGATGACGAGTTGGCTACGTTCTTAGCCGGTCGTCCAATGACTTGGATTGGCACGCAATTCGATAGGAACAATTTAGCACCACAATTCAGGACCCTGTGGCTTGTTGTAGCCAATGCGTTAGATCCCACCTCGCACATTCAACATTTGTACACCTATCATGCCTATGTTCTATATGTAATTGCTCGCAATAGGCCGTGTTGTTTGGTTCGCTACATAATGCGAAAAATCATGAAAGTCTATGACACGGTAGCCCATAACGAAACGATAAAATTTGGTGTGCTTCTGACCCGCATTTGTTTGGAGGCGGGTGTCCAAGAAAGGGACACCGATGTCAGAAAGATACAGCGGGCCCCGATAAACAGGTCCACCCAGGCTAGAGCCGCCAGACAACTGAGAAATAGGCCAAGTTCTTCCACAGCCGCACCACAACAGGGGGATAGCGAAGAAGAAGGGGCAGAGGAAGCAGGAGCGGATGTTCCGGGTCAGTCAAGGCGTAGAAGAAGGGCAAGCTCTGGGCCTGTGGATGACAATAGGGAGTTCATTAGAGAGCAGTTTGAGCAGATGACTGCTTTGATGCAGACCGGGTTTGCTAGCGTCAACGAGAGGGTAGAGATTATGGTATTGCGTCAGGACCGTTTGGAGGCAGATATTGCAGCTCAGGTCGAGGCACGAGTTGCAGCTCAGATGACGACTCAGCAGGAGTTCATACGCCAGCAGTTCGAGGCGTTGTATGGTCGTTTTCCACCACCCCCACCTTCTGATATGTGATGATGATGTGATAGCCTGAAAACTCTTTAAGTACCTATATTTATGCTTAGTTTTATTTTATTTCTTTTGGGTTATATTAGAATTGAGACTTGATGTTAACTCTAGAACTTGGTTTTAATGATTGAATATTATAGTTTTTGCTTTTGAATTCTAATTCTAACCCGTTTTGTGAATAGTTTTTGTTTATCTCTTATTTTTGTCTCATGGAGAGCAAAGCCATTGTAGCCCTTCCGTGCGTTGTTGTTGTTATCTTTACATTGAGGACAATGTGTGTTTCAAGTGGAGGGGGGTACGTTATTTTGTGTTTATTTTGTTTGGCTTGCTATCAGTCATTCCCATGAGTAGAAGAGATTTGTTCAATTTTTTTTTTTAGAAGTTTGAAAATTGATGATTGATTGATATTTTGTTCGATGAAGATTATTGTTTCATTAGCTTTTGGCATGAATTCTTTGATCTAGATAGGAATTTGAATGATAATCTAAATTGCCTTGCTCCACTTAGTCTCATATCCCGTTATATTCTCATGCTCCACATGCTAGATTGCTTCGGTTGTTTTCAATTCGGTAATAACACCTAGATTTATTTTCATTGAGAGAAGAGAAATTTTTGTCCAAAAATAATGGAAGCTCTTTCGAAAAGATCCTCCAATGAGAGGACAAAAGCATAGCACTTTGATAACTTGGATGACTTTTATCCTAATATTGACTTAAAGCTTCACTTGACTAAATCTTAAGTCTCTTTGTCTAATATTATGGATGGGTATAGGTTGCCATATGGGAAAGGGTGAATAGCTTCCTTTAAGCTCCAATGAATGAGCAGAATTTTGAAAAATTTCATAAGTGAGACCACTGCCCCCCATAGAGACGAAAACCACCCTGATCTAATTTAGCGAAATTTTCAAGTAAAAGATAAAGAAAGTGCTTAGAATCGACATATCTTGGAGCTTTTGTTTTTGAAAAAGTTCTCTCTTCCTTCTTGAATGATTATGACTCTTTGTGTTTATATCGAATTGTTTGAATCGAAGTCTGGTATTTGAGCATTGGAGAATATGTGATTGTGTTCTAAAGGAGATAGGTGAATTAGTTGATCATTCAAAAGTCCGTCATTCTGGAAAATTGATAATAATGCCTCTTGCTTTGTAAATTGAAACTTGAATCTTCATTCTCACCATTCATCATGATCAAACTTCCAATGTTTGTAGGTATCATTTCTGAAAACCTTCACGAGATGCAACTCGTCTTCTTTGGGAACTTAGAAGTTAACAATTTTTTTTGTTTAGCATAGTGCTTTTGTAATTATATATTTTTGTCTTGCTAAGGGACTAGCAAGAGATAAGTTGAGGGGAGTTGATAAACGCATAATATTGTCATGCATAAGCTCTTTCCCAGAGACGCATGACGCGTTTGTTGCTTTAATTCTACCTAATTATCCGCTTATCTTGAGATTAGTGTCTTAGCGAGTTTTGTATCTAACATGGCCCAAGTTGGTGTGTATTTTGTAGTATTCCATGTGTTTGTAGGATTGGAGTACAATGGCATTGCATGAAGTGATCAAGAGTAAGCTCGGAGGCTTGCAAAGTGCTGAGTGAACAAGTTCCAGACCCATGATCGATCATGGGCAAAGCCATGATCGATCATGGTTGCAAGATTTTCTGGCAGAGCACTTCCATGATCGATCATGGGCATAACCATGATCGATCATGGCCCTTGCAACTTGGCCATTTCACACCCAAAATGGGCTATTTTAGTGGTTCAAGCTATTTTAGATATTTAGTTAGATATTTTGCAATATTTTAGTATATGTTATTTTTTCTTAGCTTCTAGGCTAAAAGGGGGATCTAAGTTTTTGTAGAAGTTCTAGAGAGAAGTGGGAGCTAAAACCTTGTAATTTTTTCTTCTTCTTGTAAGTTTACTTTGATTTTAAGAAATGAATGCTTCTTCTATAATTCTTGTTTCGAGTATTATGGAGTAGTCTTTTACTAAGGTTACGGAGGTGAACCGCGATATAATATTCGGTGATTTATGGCTCAATCCATGTTTAAAGTTTGAGAAATAGTTGTAAATCCTTTTCTTCTTCATTTCCTCCATTGTTGCAAGCTTTCTAGGTATATTCATAATATTAAGACTTTATATGCCTTGTATATTTAGTGCTTTGTTGTTAATGAACATACAACATATTTATATGGTTCTAAAAAGCTTGTAGTCCCTTTCCCCCATCCATGGAGTTTTTCCCTCTTCATAGAAATTATGAATAGTTCTTAAAACTCCATAGATGGATTTTAAATTTGTTTAGCTTATCTTTGATTCATTTATTGATATATAGAGTGCTTCTTACACTTTATGTGATACTTAGACTCTTTATTTTCTACCATATGTGATAAATGATGAGTTGACTAATTTATCCCATAAACTTTATTCCGTTTCATTGTTAGGATTCACTTTATAATTTTCATTCTTTAAATCATGAGATTACCACACTTGCTTGATGTTAAATCTTTTTATGATGAGTTCGTCATATCTATCTCGGATTAGCTTCATCGGGAATGGGTTGCCTTGCTTCACACCCGTAGCTAAGAGGTAGGAATGATAACCTCGTCTTTGGTGGTATGTCGTTTGTATCTCTCTTGATATAGCTTCAATTCGGGAATGAGTCGCCTAGCGTCGCACCCTCTGCTATTGAGAGATACACCAACATTCCCCATTTCTCGAGAATCCTTGTGTTCTAATCTTAGTATGAGCTAATGATCACCGTTTCTTAAATCGTAACTAATCTCCACCTACCTTAGTGCTTTCTTATTTATTTTCGCATCTGTTTTACATTTACGTTGTTCTACAACAAACCAACTCACAGAAACCAGAAAATCACTTAATCCGTAATCCATTCCATTCCTCTTCACTTATCCCTGTGGTTCGACACTCGGACTTCCGAGACTATATTACAACTTGACGTGCCTGCACTTGGGCTCTATCGCAACGCGTTATTTAAGCGGCGTCAATTACCGTAGGAGGATGGGAGTGGTCCCATAAAATCGATGCCCCAGCAATCGAAGATTTCAATCATCAGGATTGGATTGAGTGGCATCATATTCCTCTTGGAGATCCCTCCAAGCATTTGGCATCTTTGACATGCCTTGCAAAAGCGTTGTGCGTCCTTAAAAAGCGACGGCCAATACAATCCACTTTGCAGAATCTTCGCGGTGGTCTTTTTTGCCGAGAAGTGTCCTCCGCAAGCCTCAGAATGACAGAAAGATAGAGCTCTCTCCACTTCTTCCTCTGGGATGCACCGTCTGATAATCTGATCCGCACAATACTTAAACAGGTACGGTTCATCCCAATAGAATCGACCCACTTCACTCAAAAACCTTTTTCTATCTTGTGCGCCCCATGACTTTGGTATCTTGTCAGTTACAAGATAATTTACAATGTCTGCATACCATGGGAGCGTCGAGATTGCCAATAATTGTTCGTCTGGAAACGAATCTTGGATCGGGCTTTCTTCAATGTTGTTCGTAAAAGTGAGTCGAGACAGATGATCGGCCACCACGTTCTCGACTCCCTTTTTGTCCTTGATGCTTAAATGGAATTCTTGCAATGAGAGTATCCACCTCAAAAGCCGCGGCTTGGCATCTTTTTTTGTGAATAGATATTTCAATGCCGCGTGATCCGTGAAAATCACAATTGGCGATCCTATCAAATAGGATCGGAACTTGTCTAGGGCGAAGACAATTGCTAGAAGCTCTTTCTCTGTCGTGGTGTAGTTCATTTGCGCATCATTCAAGGTCCTACTTGCATAGTATATCACACCCGGTTTCTTGTCTTTTCGTTGACCAAGAACCACTCCCACCGCATAGTCACTTGCGTCGCACATAAGCTCGAATGGCAAGCTCCGGTCCGGTGTCTGCATAATCGGCGCAGTAGTAAGTATATGCTTCAGAGAGACAAAGGCTTCCTCGCACTTGGCATCCCACTGAAAGGGTGCATCCTTGAGAAGTAGACTACACATGGGCTTGGAAATGGAACTGAAGTTCTTGATAAACCTCCTATAAAACCCGGCATGTCCCAGAAAAGATCGAACATCTTTGACATTCTTCGGTGTAGGAAGTTTAGTAATCAACTCAATTTTAGCTTTATCCACCTCGATTCCTTCTGAAGAAATGATGTGCCCCAAAACAATTCCCTTGGTAACCATAAGATGGCACTTCTCCCAGTTCAATACCAATTGTTTTTCCACGCATCTTCCCAAGACCTGTTCCAGGTTAGCCAAGCAATTGTCGAATGACTTACCATAGACGGTAAAGTCATCCATAAAAACTTCCAAAGTCCTTTCCACCATATCGCTAAAGATACTTAGCATGCACCGTTGGAAAGTGGCCGGTGCATTACATAGACCAAAGGGCATTCTTCGATAAGCGAAGGTACCAAAAGGACATGTAAAGGTGGTTTTTTCTTGATCATCTAGGTCAATCTCAATTTGATTGTACCCGAAAAAACCATCGAGGAAAGAGTAATATTCATGACCCGCTACCCTCTCTAGAGTTTGATCCAAAAAGGGGAGGGGGAAATGATCTTTACGAGTAGCCTCATTGAGTTTACGGTAGTCAATACACATTCGCCACCCGGTGGTGACTCTTTGTGGAATCAACTCGTTTGAGTCGTTCTTGACCACCGTAAGACCCGATTTTTTCGGTACCACTTGAGTTGGACTAACCCATTTACTATCCGAGATTGGATAGATGATCTTTGCATCCAATAATTTCAACACCTCGTTCCTTACCACTTCTTGCATGTTAGGATTCAACCGGCGTTGAAATTGCCTTGATGTTTTTGCCCCATCCTCCAAGTGAATTTTATGTGTACAAATCAAAGGGCTTATTCCTTGGAGGTCGGCAAGAGTCCAACCAAAAGCTTTTTTATATTTACCAAGCAAATGAACTAACCTTCCTTCTTGGTCATCCGAAAGTTCGGACGAGATGATAACTGGGAAGGTATCTGAAGCTCCCAAAAAGGCATACTTCAAATTGCTCGGCAATAGCTTGAGATCCATTTTTCCTTCAAGCTTTTTGGTGGGAGATTGTGTGTTTTCCTCTTTCTCCAAAAACTCAACCTGTTTGTCACACAAGGAAAACACTTGCATACAATCCTCGGGTTCATCGGAAGTGGTTAGATAACCTTCCGTTGACTCCGATTCGAAATTTGCCACAAAGTGGTCTTGGATACATGACTCTATCATGTTCACGTGTTCACTTTCCTCATCATCATCGTCGTCTCTTTGATTGCTCAAAGAGAACACGTTTAGCTCTAAAGTCATGTTTCCAAATGCTAACTTCACAATTCCATTCTTGCAATTTATTATGGCATTAGAAGTAGCAAGAAATGGTCGCCCAAGGATAACTGGAATCTCCTTAGCGGGATTCGACACGGGTTGCATGTCGAGGATGATAAAGTCAACGGGAAAATAAAACTTGTCAATTTGAACAAGCACATCCTCGACTATCCCTCTTGGTATCTTAACGGATCGGTCCGCTAATTGAATAGTAACCCTCGTGGGTTTCAACTCACCCAACCCCAATTGTTGATATACAGAATATGGGAGTACGTTCACACTTGCTCCCAAATCTAGCAAAGCATTTTTGATCCTACAATTTCCTATGACACACGAAATTGTGGGGCAACCGGGGTCCTTGAACTTAGGGGCTCTCGTGCCTTACATGATGGAGCTCACTTGCTCCGCCATAAAGGCCTTCTTCTTAACATTCAACCTTCGTTTTGTCGTGCATAAGTCCTTGAGGAACTTAGCATACGAAGGTATTTGCTTGACCGCGTCAAGCAATGGAATGTTGATTTTCACTTGTCGAAACACATCCAAAATCTCAGTATTAGATTTGGATGGTTGGTTCAATCTCTCTGGGAAAGGGACCTTAATTCCGTTCTTGATTTTCTCAAGATCCTCCTTTCCTTGTCTCTCTTCCTCTCTTTTCTTCTCTTCACTCACAACTTTTTCAACCTCCGACTCATCAACATGCGTGGGATTAACTATGTCCGCCACCTTGGGGGTTTTAGGAACAATAGTTTTGTCTACCTCCTTCCCACTTCTCAAGATTGTGATAGATTTGAGTTCTTCTATCTTGGAGCTAGACTCTCCTCCATCTACTACTTGAACTTGATCTCTAGGATTCGCTAAAGGTTGAGAGGGGAATTTTCCTTTCTCTTGGGTAGCTAGGGCGGTGGTGAGTTTAGACATTTGAGTTTTTAACTCACCCACATCACGATCCGTTTTGTCCACAAATGATCTCAACAAAGCTTCCAAGTTTTGGTTGGGATTTTGATTCTGAGGTGGAACAAAAGAGTTTTGAGGTTGTTGTTGTTGCCTTTGGTTCTGATTATATTGGTTGTGGTTCTGACTTTGATTTCCTCCCCAACTGAAATTGGGGTGATTCTTCCATCCTTCATTGTACCTTTAAGAATAAGGATCGTTTTGGTTACGGTTTTGGTTGTACTGGTGTAAAGCATTGACTTGGGCGGGATTTTTGAGGACTTCCCGGAAAGCGGGAATGGTAGGACAATCCTCGGTAGTGTGTCCTGAATTTTCACAAATGACACACAACTGACTCGAGGATACTACGTTGACCTCCTTAAACTTACTTGCTTCCATTGCCTCTACTTTCTTAGACAATTGGAATAACCTCGCACCCATGTCATCCTCATTAGACACTTGGTACAACCCACCCCTTCCTTGAGTTTTTGCTTTGGGTTCCTCGGAATAGGTGTTCCAATTTTGGGCACCTTCCGCTAATTCATCAAAATACAATAAAGCCTCATCGGGATTCTTACTTAAGAATTGACCATTACACATGGTCTCAACAAACGTACGCATATCAGGGGTGAGAGATTCATAGAAAAAACTAACAAGGCTCCACGTTTCGTGACCATGGTGAGGGCATGCGTTTAGAAGTTCCTTGTATCTTTCCCAACACTTATAAAAAGTTTCATTTTCTTTTGGCGAAAAATTAGATATCGCCCTTCTTAAAGCATTGGTTCTATGAACGGGAAAGAATTTTTTTAGAAATTCCGCTTGAAGTTCTTGCCAAGACCGAATTGATTGTGGTCTTTGAGCATTTAGCCAAATTTTTCCTTTATCTTTTAGGGAGAAAGGAAAGAGCTTTAAACGCATGACATCCTCATTAATATTTGCCTCACGAAATGTGGAGCAGACTTCTTCAAAGTCTTTCAAGTGCAAGTATGGGTTTTCCGACTCCATACCATGAAAAGAAGGGATATGTTGAAGCATACCCGGTTTGAAAGAGAATGCTCCGGATTGGCCAGCGGGAAGCACAATGCACAAATTCGAAGTTGCCCGAGGCGGTTGAAGGTAGTCTCTCATGGTCCTAACATGAGGAACATTGTTGGCACCTTCCCTTTCATTATCGCTCTCGTGATCCGCGGCTCTACCTTGGTTTGCCATTCTTGGAGATGTGGGAGGGCTAATTCGAATATCCAAAAACAATCGCCCTTGCATGGGCTTGGACAATGATTCGAATCACTCCTTGGGAACTCTACAAAATAAAACAGAAAATAAGGGAGAAAAATAAATTAATCAAATAGAGAGAAATACTTACAGAATGGTTTTATACAAAACCCAAAATCCGCCTTTTGCCTTATCCCCGGCAACGGCGCCAAAAACTTGACGCCGCTTAAATAGCGCGTTGCGATAGAGCCCAAGTGCAGGCACGTCAAGTTGTAATATAGTCTCGGAAGTCCGAGTGTCGAACCACATGGATAAGTGAAAAGGAATGGAATGGATTACGGATTAAGTGGTTTTCGGATTTTGTGTGAGTTGGATTTGTTGTGAAACAACGTAAATGTAAAACGGTTGCGAAAATTAATAAGAAAGCACTAAGGTAGGTGGAGATTAGTTACGATTTAAGAAACGGTGATCATTAGCTCATACTAAGATTAGAACACAAGGATTCTCGAGAAATGGGGAATGTTGGTGTATCTCTCAATAGCAAAGGGTGCGACGCTAGGCGACTCATTCCCGAATTGAAGCTATATCAAGAGAGAGACAAACGACATACCACCAAAGACGAGGTTATCATTCCTACCTCTTAGCTACGGGTGTGAAGCAAGGCAACCCATTCCCGATGAAGCTAATCCGAGATAGATATGACAAACTCATCATAAAAAGATTTAACATTAAGCAAGTGTGGTAATCTCATGATTTAAAGAATGAAAATTAGAAAGTGAATCCTAACAATGGAACGGAATGAAGTTTATGGGATAAATTCGTCCACTCATCGTTTATCACTTATGGTAGAAAATAAAGAGTCTAAGTATCACACAAAGTGTAAGAAGCACTCAATATATCAATAAATGAATCAAAGATAAGCTAAACAAATTTATAATCCATCTATGGAGTTTTGAGAGCTATTCATAAATTCTATGAAGAGGGAAAAAGCTCCATGGATGGGGGAAAAAGACTACAAGCTTTCTAGAACCATATAAATATGTTATATGCTCATTAACAACCAAGAACTAAATATACAAGGCATATAGAGTCTTAACTTAATATGAAAATACCTAGAAAGCTTGAAATAATGGAAGATATGATGAAGAAGAAGAAGATTCACAAATATTTATCAAACTTTAAATATGGATTGAGCCATTAATCACCAAAAATCATATCACAATCAACCTCCGTAACCTTAGTAATAGACTACTCCATAATAGATGCAAGAACAAATATTATAGATGAAGAAATCATTCTTACAAATTAAAATACTTACAAGGAAAAAATGAAGAACAAAGAACAAGAGCTCTCTCTTCTCTCTCCAACTTGCAAGTGTTTTCAAACTAGATATCTTAGCCTAGAAGCTAAGAGAAATAATATATATTAAAAGGTTGCAAAATATCTAACTAAATATCTAAAATAGCTTGAACCACTAAAATAGCCCATTTTTGGTGTGAAATGGACAAGTTGTCAGGGCCATGATCGATCATGGTTATGCCCATGATCGATCATGGGAGTGCTCTGCCAGAAAATCTTGCAACCATGATCGATCATGGCTTTGCCCATGATCGATCATGGGTCTGGAACTTGTTCACTCAGCACTTTGCAAGCCTCCGAGCTTACTCTTGATCACTTCATGCAATGCCATTGTACTCCAATCCTACAAACACATGGAATACTACAAAATACACACCAACTTGGGCCATGTTAGATACAAAACTCGCTAAGGCATTAATCTCGAGATAAGTGGATAATTAGGCATAATTAAAGCAACAAATGCGTTAAGCGACTCCGGGAAGGAGTTTAAACATGACAATATTATGCATTTATCAACTCTCAGATATAATTAAATATGTATGTACTCATAAGAATGATATATATTACCAGAATGCCACAAAACCTACAAGGCATTTGATTAAGAGAGAACTGCTGAAAATAAATCTTAACCACCTGTTAGAAACATAAGCAATCTTTTTGTGATTTATTAATAGATAAGTTAACACCTTAACTATGGGCCAATTATTTATAATTTACCGTCTTAAAGTTGATCGATTTTACACTTTCGTCCATAAAATTTATCATGCATCATGCCTGTCATTAAAGTTTACTCCCGTTTAGTCCAAAATTCAACTAGCCAGCCGTTAGATTTTTGTATAGAAAATGCCATGCGTCACTTTGATATTCAAACATGTTAGCTGCACATGGCATTTCCCATCCAAAAAATAAACGGCACTTCGGATTCTTGACTAAAATGAAAATGAAAACAAACTATACGGATGGATATGGTACATAATGAAACTTCATGAAAAAAAGCAAAAAAGTCGTCAAACTTCATGGATGTAAAATATAAAATAATTCTTTAGTTTTTAACTGTATATATGATACATACGTGTGACTATATATTAATATACATGATCTAGGGTGCAACTATTTGTACTCCTAACATCCCCAGCCACTTTAAAATGGAGCAAAATGATTTAAAAGCATCTTAAGTTTTTTATATCGTCGAGCACTCAAAGATTAGGTGGCATGGTTTGCTAAGCGCATTTTAGATATTTCACTCCATTTTAAATTGTTACAAGAGGTTAGGGAGTGCCAATTTGCACCCTTAATCTATTATATATAGTATTAATAATTTTGTATCATTTATTTTAGTATTATCAGCACAATAATTTTATATTGACACTGACCACCCAATAATAACAAATCATTTTTTGTCGTTGTTTTCAGCTTTTGCTCTCAGTCCTCAATGACCAATTACCTTAAATTTGGGTTCCTCTCAATCACCAATTGCGTTCTTTTTACCTAGAGCACCATATATGACGACAAATATATATAAAAAATTTAAAATTATAATGTGAAGATATTAAAAAACATGGCTTTTTCTTAAGATTACGATATCTCGAGTTTGACACTTCTCATTAAACTGAAGTTAGTCTAAATTCACAAATACTATTTTTCAAGGATCTCGCGAGATGCTTTCTCATTACAAATATCAAAAAGATTATATATATATATATTTTAAAAAATACATTTTGTAAAAGAAATTTTAAAACGAGAACTTAATAATCTACAATAAATAAAAAGATGAGACTTTATTTCTCCCATTAAGAGGACTAATTAATGACAATTAGTCTAGCTAAAAGAGAGAATAAAAATTAAATGGCTCCATATATTTCTCCAACTTTTATTGAGAAATTAAATACACCTCTAAATATTCACTCTCAACTTTTGTTGTTTTTTTTTTTGGCAGGTGACGATGATGGTCCGGTAGAAATGGTGATTTGAGATCTCACGGGTGACAATATATCTCGGCCACCGGCAGAAAGGATGATAGGATCTTACAGCTCTGATACAACATTAAAATTATAGAAAAGAGAAAAATATTATTGAATTAGCAATGAAAGGGCCTTATATAGGCTTGTGTGAAACATAAATAAGGAATGCAAATCGCCTAAATAAGGAATATAGGAACAAGAGGATTTCGGGAAGATTGGGATTTGATTATACTAACTATATACTTAATATAAGATAACTTGAGAGAGAGATAGATTCAAACTACACAATTTCTCCAAGCCCCAAAGTTCTCAGCCAACAGCAACTTATCAATACTAACCTTCTCACCAAACCTATAAGAAAACTTCAAAAACCCTTGTGAATTCACACACCCCCTTTGAACTGGATAATTCACCACAGCACTACCTCCACAACTATAAGCATACTCATAAAGATCTTTCACCATCAAATGCACCTCCCCAATATACCTATCCCCTAGCTTCCTCTTGCAATACAACTTTATCACTAGGGTAGCCCCATGGTGTTGCACCGCTGCCTCTCCCACCATGTACTTCATCATGAAGTTCCACGCGGGGTTAGTCCGCCCATGCCTGTCCACTGGCGAGTGCGTCTCATTTTTCTGGTCACCTCCTCCAATCGAAACACGTGCGTAGACCTTCATTTTGAATAGTTTGCGGACGTTTTCGAGGCCTTCCGCGGAAATTAGGGTTATTTCAAATAATCTGCAGTCCATTTTTCTTTAATTTTTTTTTCCAAGTGTTAGAGTTTCAAGAGTTTAGTGTAGAGCTATTCTTCAATGTAATAAGTAAGTTGCTTTATATATAATATGAAATATAATATGGAAGGAGGTAGTGCTACTTGTAGCAGTTCTGGGAAATATTGTTGAAGTTTCCTAACAAGCAAGCTAGTTGACTGGCTTAATGTTTAGGATAAATTACACTTTCCTCACCACTAAGAAGGTATAATTAAACAAATTTGCCTATAACTTTGATAATTACATTGAGAGCCAGAGCTAGAAATTTCATTAAAAGAGACCAATTAGTACTAGTAATCCTCTTTCTTTCGTTTTTTCTTTATCTTTTTTTTGATCATTTTAAATGATTAGTACTAAAATATTTTTTCCATCTAAGGAGGTAAATTGACCCCATACTCTATTCCCCGATAATATTATATTATTTGATTTGAAACAAGATTGTTAGATAAGTATATATTAACTCAGACCACATTATCCTTATATGCATACATTTGTAAAAGCGAATATACAAGCTAAATCTTAATTTCTAAAAGAAAAATAAATTAATTAAATTTCATAATACAAATAAGTTGTTTTGATCAACTTAAAAATTTTTACATTATTTTATTTTACTGTCAAGTATTACAAAATTAAGTAATAATTTTCTACAAACTTAAACACGTACTGAACCTACAGTATATTTTATTGATTTTTTATTTTACGATTTTATGTTGTAAAAAATGATTAAAGAAAATTTTCTTAGGCTCCATTTGATATTTTGATAATAACATAGAAAATGACAAAAAACATATTTTGTGGAAAGTTGTGAAATGAGTTGATTAATGTAGTTAGATATTCATATATATATATATTTTTTCAATGGAATTTGATTTTTTTGACGGGTGAGGAAGAACAACATTTTTTCTACAAAAATAAAATAAAATAAAAAAGAATGTAAGATGCTCATAAAAATAAGTATAAAAATTAATTATTATTATTATTATTTTTCAACTTATTATCAAATAGTCTTGCAATTATTCTTAAGGGGTATGCTTATGAAATTATCAGACACAAGGGACGCGTGATCAAATGTTACGACAGAAAGAAATAAGTGTAATCCACGTAAGTTTATGGTCTTTGTACATATATTATTATATGATGATGGTGATGAGTACTGTTCTTTATCTTCATTTGATAATTATCTAATATATATAGTTATATTATACTATATTATATTAAATATTATATAATGATGGACTGATGGTGATGATAATTGAAAATCTCACTTTTAAGTAATCTACACTGGAAGTTAGCTACCAGACAAATTTTTACTTTCGATGAACTTTGTTCTAAAATTATGAAATCACGCATTATGTGTGTAAAAGGTCTAGTATATCATAAATGGAACATTCATTTCAACTATAATTAAAACTATTTCAGTCACACGCGCACATCGATCACAACATCACATATATAGAGAAATCTAGCATTATATAAATTATATATAGTTAGTTCTTTAAAAAATATGTAGAAAACATGTTACCGAGTGCTTATGTTTGTAACTTAAGTGTTAATCTCTTGAAGTTTTGAATCTCTATGTAAGTATTTATTTCCCCCTGAACTTCAAAAAGCATATATTAGCTGTATTCATTTGAAATTCTAATTTGACAAAATGAAGAAATGCTTAGCTTTTTTGTAAGCAATATTTGATTTCGTTGAATTTCATCGATCAGTACTTATTCGGATGCACCAATTAATTATGAAATCGCCCTGATAGTCATTACTTCTGTCCTAACTTGTTGGAGGAAGGGGCCTTTCCCTCTGGGGCTGGGGTAGGACAATCATGATCGAGTTGGCGGACCAAAAGCTATGGAACTTGGGTGTGGGTCTTGGGTCTTTTGATAGACGTACATCAAAATATGACCACGCTTCGCGGAGATTATACTTTAATATTTTTTGATGTTTGAATAATTAATACAACGAAAGTTACAGATAAAAGAAAATAAAGTGTGAAACTTCTTAATTAATTTTGTTCAAGCTATGTACACAAGAATAACGAATTAACACATATTCTTTAAAGTTCTGTTTGATAACAACATGAAAGGAAGAAGAAGAAAAAGAAGAAGAAGTTGATTTGTATGATAAGTTGGAAAATAATTTCGGTTGAAGCATCCTCAAAGTTTCTACTTTCGGTTGAAGCATACAAAAATGTCCCTTAAAAAGATGAATTGTGACAATCACGCGCGTTTTCTATTCATGTCGTTAACAAGGCATCCAATTTTGGACGAGTGAGGGAAAATTAGAAATTTTAAGTATGCTTCAATTGAAAATTGAACTTTAGGAACGAGCGGGAGATTCGGATCAAACTTTAGGGTTCATTTTTACTAATCAACCTTTTATCTTGGTAGACAATACAAATTAAGTGTTATATCATACAATAAAAATCTCACTCATGATTATATTAGAATGCTAATAGTCATTCTCATAAAATAATATAATTAAGTCTTTTAGTTTTCAACTTTAGCTATGCAACATTCAGACACACGTTTATATACAATGCAGATCTTGTATGGATCGGTGACGCGCCCGAAAATATTTCCGTGCTTAGGAACCCAAGTGTAGGTCGTCAAGTTATAATACTTGGTAAGTCCAAGTGTCGAACCACAAGGATAGTCGGAAAGACGATGTGGTGATTACGAGTCCAAGGCTTTGTTCAAGAGAATTTGATTGGTTGATTTTAGTTGTTGATTTTAAAGTCTTGCAATAAAAATTAAAGTGATGTATCAATTGATAAGAAAGGGCTAAGGAATTATAGAATTCATTTGCTTTGCAATGTTATGTAAAATTAATCTCATTCAAAATTTTCAATGCAATCCCTAAGTGTTGAGTATCTTACACTTTTCTAAGAAAAAGGATGTGAAGCAAGAGCAACCCATTCCCATATAAATGCCATATAAAGAAAGGGTGTAAGTAAAACTCAACACAAATGTATCTCTCATTTTTATCTTGTAACAAAGGGTGTGAAGCAAGTGCAACCCATTCCCATATAATGTCCAACCAAGATGCAAACTTGAGATACACCAAAAGAAAAGGCATAAAATTAAACTAGGCATTGAGAATTCATTGTTAGTTTCCCCTAGGCAATTGACTTGATTATGAAAATGGCCAACTAAAAAGTTTAGCTCAATAAATCATAACATTTCATTTGTCTAAGATTGGGAGGTCTAGGTGGAGATTAAATCATCCGGTTTAGACACATTTGATAAATACAAATTGAATCCTTAAGGTGATTAGTGTAGTTGATTATGGCATAAACTTAAGAGATCCTCCTTGGCAACACTCTAACTAAGAAAATATCAAGCGGCACCGGTCCCTCGGTTCCTCTTCTCTTTCCCTTTCGAACTTGAGAGGAAGTTTCCTCTTGGTGTGGTTCCCCTTCTTCTCTCTCTTGACCACCTTATTCCCCTCTTTCCATCGTATCGGCCCCTTCCGCGTCACCACCCTCATTGGTTTGTAGTCCTCGACCCCTATATCGGAATTGCCCCATAGAACAATTCATGGTGGTTCTATCTAATGGGTGCAATTGTAATCTCGTATCATCCTCCGCCCTCTCAACGACCCGATGTGCCAAGCACAAATTCGTAATAAGCACTCCCATCTTGATTCCTTCATTAAGGGTGGTTGAATCGATAGCTTCCGCAATTTGTCTTATGAAATGCCGAACCAAACAAAATTTCCGCCTTCTTGCAATAGCCTCAACCACCCGGGCTTGGCTTGGAGTTAACGTGGTGGTGTGTGATGTGGGGGTAATTCCATTGGCGACAACCAACCAAAGAGCATAATGGTCTTGGTGAATTTCACTCTTCGGAAACCTTGGTTGGTTCCAAGAAGACTCTCGGCCACGTAAAAATGAGGCCAATTCATCATGAGATAGACCATTATCATCCTCTCTCAAAGGTAATGCAAATTCGTTTTTACCAAGGGCGGGAATTTTCAATGTGGTACTAATGGTACGAAGATTCATTTTGACCCACTTGTTACGGACTCGGGCCGTAAACGAGTATTCATCATTTGCATTATCTTGAATTAACGAAGCAATAAATTCGGTGCAAATTGAGGCATTACAAACTTGAGAGCTCTTACCGAAATAGTCGATCCATCCAGTCGCTCCTCGAATGCGGTTTGATGAGGAAATACGTCGAAGGATTGAATTTTTACCGGCCTCTCGATCACCACCGGCTTGAGGTCAAAGTACATTGACCACCATTCTTGCTCGCCCTTGTTGCGAAAACCGCCATATCCCTTTCCGGAAACACTCTTTGCGGTGGGCTTGAAGAGGTGACCGTGCCTTTTCTTTGACCTTGGGTTAGTAGAGGATGAAGCCATAAGAGCTTTGGAACAAGTGGGTTTCGAAATTATTGGTGGGTTTATTAGGGGCGCGAAATTGGGGATTTATGGGGTCAAAATTCAAGATTTGGGTGGATTTGGGTGGAAATTAATGGATGAGAGTGAAGGTTATGTGCTTGAGGTGATAAATGGGTAGAATAGAAGGCACAAATCTGAATTTTTAGTGAGGATTTCGAAAATTGAGGTGGGGTGAAGGGTTTGAATTTTTAGTGAGAGAAAGTGATGGGTTTGATGATTTATGGGTAAAAATGGAGAGAGTGGTGAAGGATTAGAAGGATTTAGTGGGTGTATAGTCTTCAATGGAGGATTTGGTGGAGTAATTTTGGTGTTTGAAGTGATGAAGAAGGGGTTAATGGAGGGTGGGAGAAGATGAATCTCGAAGTGGAAGAGAAATGAGCTTTTTGGACCCAAATTTTTTTTTTGTTTTTTTTGCAGGAAATTATCCCCTCTGATCGATCAGCCATCACCTCTGATCGATCAGAGGCACGGCAGAGCACTCCCTTTTTTTTTCAAACTTTTCTGTTTTGCGTTTTGGTCCATTCTCCCTTGTTCCCTCAAGTTTGCAGTTTTTACAAAATGGTCCCTGAACTTTCCCGAAGTGTGATGATGCTCCTAAAACTCCAAAAAATAAACAAAAATTATATACAAACATGACCTACGCTTATTAGGCGTAGGTCGGGTCGCTTAGAGGGGTGGACTCCTCTAGCGTTGGAATTTCCAAAAACGATTTCAATCTTTGCCCGTTAACTTTGAATTTGAAACCCGTTTTTGGATCAACCACCGTCACGACCCCAAATGGAAATACATGCTTGACAATGTAGGGGCCGGTCCAACGAGACTTTAATTTTCCGGGAAAAAGGTGGAGACGCGTATCATAAACAAGGACTTTTTGACCAAGTTTGAAATCTTTTCTCAAAATCGATTTATCATGAAATTTTTTCGCTCTTTCCTTGCTTAATTTTGAATTTTGATACGCGTCCCTCTTCAATTCCTCCAATTCCTCTATTTGCAACATCCGATTTTTACCGGATTCCTCAAAACCACTATTGACCAATTTTATTGCCCAAAATGATTTATGTTCCAATTCAACGGGCAAGTGACAAGGCTTGCCATACACAATGCGATATGGCGACATCCCGAGAGTTGTTTTGAAAGCGGTTCGGTATGCCCAAAGAGCATCGTTTAGTCGCAATGACCAATCTTTGCGATTCGGATTTACCGTTTTTTCTAAAATTTGTTTTATCTCTCGGTTTGCAAGCTCCGCTTGCCCATTTGTTTGTGGATGATAAAAGAGGGACACCTTATGGTTTACACCATATTTTTTCATTAATGATTCAAAAGGTTTGTTGCAAAAATGTGAGCCTCCATCACTTATTATTGCCTTTGGGGTGCCAAATCTTGCAAGAATATTATCTTTTAAAAATCGGATCACAACTTTGTGATCATTTGTTTTGCAAGCTAAGGCCTCCACCCATTTAGAAACATAATCAACCGTAAGAAGGATATAGAGATTACCAAAAGAAGATGGGAACGGTCCCATGAAGTCAATGCCCCAACAATCAAAGATTTCAACCACGAGGATTGGGTTGAGAGGCATCATGCATTTTCTTGTGATTCCTCCAAGCATTTGGCATCTCGGGCAAGCTTTGCAAAAGGCGTGGGCATCCTTGAACATTGTTGGCCAATAAAGGCCACATTGTAAGATCTTGGCGGCCGTCTTCTTGGCCAAGAAATGTCCACTACAAGCTTCATTATGGCAAAAGCTTAGAACTCTGTCGAATTCGTCATTGGGAATACATCGGTGAATGATTTGATCCGCCCCATACTTGAACAAGTACGGGTCATCCCAATAGAAACGGTTGACCTCGGACAAGAATTTTCTTCGATCTTGGGCATTCCAATGGCTTGGCAACTTTCCGGTGACAAGATAATTCACGATATCGGCATACCATGGTGAAGAAGAGATTGTGAATAGTTGCTCATCCAGAAAAGAGTCTTTAATAGCACTCTCTTCAATGTGGTCGGTGAATGAAAGGCGAGATAAATGATCCGCCACCACATTTTCGACACCCTTCTTATCCTTTATGAAAAGATTGAATTCTTGTAGGAGAAGAATCCATCTTAGAAGCCTTGGCTTTGCATCTTTCTTTGTGAAGAGATACTTGAGGGCCGCATGATCGGTGAAAATGACAATAGGTGACCCTATGAGGTAAGACCGAAATTTGTCGATGGCAAAGACAATAGCCAAGAGTTCTTTCTCGGTGGTGGTGTAGTTCATTTGAGCCTCATTGAGAGTTCGGCTTGCATAGTAAATGACTCCGGGCTTTTTGTCTTTTCTTTGACCGAGGACCGCCCCAACGGCATAGTCACTTGCGTCGCACATGAGTTCAAATGGCAAACTCCAATCGGGGGTTTGCATGATGGGTGCCGTAGTGAGCATATGTTTGAGTTTTACAAAGGCTTCTTCACATTCCTTGGTCCATTCAAATGGGGCATCTTTCAAGAGCAACTTGCACATGGGTTTAGCAATGGTGCTAAAATTTTGAATGAACCTTCGGTAGAATCCGGCATGCCCCAAGAATGAGCGAACATCCTTGATTGACTTGGGGGTGGGGAGCTTTGAGATAAGCTCGATTTTTGCCTTGTCTACTTCAATGCCTTTGCCCGATACAACATGGCCCAATACAATGCCCTTTGTAACCATGAAGTGGCATTTCTCCCAATTGAGGACGAGTTGCTTCTCGATACACCATGCTAACACATGTTCAACATTGAGCAAACAATTATCGAACGACTTACCGTAAACGGTAAAATCGTCCATAAAAACTTCTAGAGTTTTCTCTACCATATCACTAAAAATGCTCAACATACATCTTTGAAAAGTGGCCGGTGCATTGCACAAACCAAAAGGCATTTTTCGATAAGCAAAAGTACCAAACGGACATGTGAAGGTTGTTTTTTCTTGGTCCTCAAGATCAATTTCGATTTGGTTATACCCCGAAAATCCGTCTAGAAAAGAATAGAACTCATGACCCGCCACTCTTTCAAGTGTTTGATCTAAAAATGGAAGAGGAAAATGGTCCTTTCTAGTGACTTCATTTAACTTACGGTAGTCTATGCACATTCGCCACCCGGTGGTGACTCTTTGGGGTATCAACTCATCATTTTCATTTTTTACTACCGTAAGCCCGGATGTTTTAGGTACAACTTGGGTCGGACTCACCCATTTGCTATCCGAAATTGGATAGATGATCTTGGCATCAAACAATTTCAACACCTCGGTTCTTACTACTTCTTGCATGTGAGGATTTAGCCGGGTTTGAAATTGTCTTGATGGCTTTGCACCTTCCTCCATCTTTCCTTCAAGCTTTGGTGGTTCCACTTGTGCATTTTCTTCATTATTCAAGAGTTCTTCCTTGTTCCTATCATCCAAAGAAAACACATGCACACATTCCTCGGGATCATTGGGAGTGTTTAGCAAATCTTCCAATGATTCCGATTCATAAGTGAAAGAAAAATGGTCTTGTACTAATGACTCTATCATGTTTACATGTTCAATTTCATCATCAAAATCATCTTGTTTGTTACTTATTGAAAACACGTTGAGCTCAAGAGTCATATTTCCAAAGGCCAATTTTACAATTCCATTCTTGCAATTGATGATAGCATTTGATGTTGCAAGAAAGGGTCTTCCCAAAATTACGGGAATCTCATTTCCGGGATTGGATACCGGTTGCATGTCAAGAACTATGAAATCCATGGGAAAATAAAATTTGTCAATTTGAACTAGCACGTCTTCTACAATTCCCCTTGGAATCTTGACCGATCAATCCGCCAATTGGATCGTGACTTTCGTGGGTTTCAACTCTCCTAAACCCAATTGTTGGTAGACCGAAAATGGCAAAACATTAACACTCGCCCCCAAATCAAGCAATGCATTTTTGATTCTAAAGTTGCCAATCAAACAAGAAATGGTGGGGCAACCGGGATCTTTGAATTTTGGAATTCGAGTGCCTTGCATTATTGAACTCACTTGTTCCGCCATAAATGCCTTCTTTTTAACATTCAATCGCCTCTTAGTGGTGCACAAATCTTTTAAAAATTTTGCATAAGAAGGAATTTGTTTTACCGCATCAAGCAATGGAATGTTAATTTTCACTTGTTTGAACACATCAAGAATTTCGGCATTTCGGGTCTCCTTGAAAGGTTGAGATAACCTCTCCGGAAAAGGGACTTTGACACTATTCTTGATTTTTTCTAAATCCTCTTTTCCAACTTTCTCTTCTTCCCTCATTCTCTCTTCTAAGGTGATCTCCTCAACTTGACTTGACTCGGCTATGTCCACCGGCTTTTTGGCCTTAGGACCTATAGTTTTGTCAATCTCTTTCCCACTCCTAAAGATGGTGATGGATTTCAACTCCTCAATATTTTCACTCGATTCACCCTCATTGATCACTAAAGCTTGGCCTCTTGGGTTAGCTAAGGGTTGAGATGGAAATTTCCCTTTTTCTTGAGTGGACAAAGCGGTGGTGAGTTTGGACATTTGGGTTTTCAAATCACTAACCTCTCTATTGGTCTTATCTATAAATTGCCGCAAAAGAGACTCCAAATTTGAATTTGGGTTTGGGTTAGTTTGGCCAAAAGAGTTGTTTTGGGGTGGAGGTGGTCTTTGTTGGTAAGAATTTAAATTTGCATTCGAATTTTGATGAGCATTTTGGTTTTCCCCCAACTAAAGTTAGGATGATTTCTCCACCCTTCATTGTACCTTTAGAATATGGATCATTGTGTGGCCTAGGGTATGAGTTCATAGCATTGACTTGTGAGGGACTTTGAAGGACCTCTTTGAAGGCCGGAATTGTGTGACATTCTTCCGTGGAATGTCCCACCTTCTCACAAATGACACAAACGGTGCTAGTACCTACACTACCTTCTCTCATTTTACTAGACTCCATGGCTTCGACTTTCTTTGACAATTGAATAAATTTTAACTCAATGTCATCACCTTTTGACAATTGGTACAAACCCCCTCTCTCGGAAACGTTTAGCTTAACCTCATCCGTGTAGGTGTTCCAATTTTGGGCACCTTCGGCTATTTCATCAAAGTACAACAAAGCTTCCTCCGGACTTTTGCTCAAAAAATTTCCATTACACATCGTTTCCACAAACGTGCGCATGGCGGGAGTGAGTGATTCATAAAAATAGCTCACAATACTCCATGTCTCATGTCCATGATGGGGGCAAGAATTCAAAAGTTCTTTGTATCTTTCCCAACACTTGTAAAAACTTTCATTTTCTTTAGGAGAAAAATTTGAAATTTGCCTTCTCAAAGCATTGGTTCGATGAACGGGAAAGAATTTCTTTAAAAATTCGGTTTGTAATTCTTGCCAAGTTCGAATGGAATTGGGACGTAGAGAATTGAGCCATATTTTGCCTTTGTCCTTTAAAGAGAATGGAAAAAGTTTTAACCTCATTACTTCCTCATTTGTGTTAGCTTCTCTAAAAGTAGAGCAAACTTCCTCAAAATCTTTTAAATGCAAGTAAGGGTTTTCGGAATCCATACCATGAAATGATGGTATATGTTGCAACATGCCCGGTTTGAGAGTAAATGTTTCGGCTTGACCCGCGGGAATGACAATGCAAGAGTTTGAAGTGCCTCTAGGAGGTTGAAGATAATCTCGCATGGTGCAGACCGGACGATTTTGATCATTGTTCTCTCCGGCATTTGACCCATTGTCTTTGTTATCCATTTCGGATGGAGTGGGTGAAGGAGAAAGATGCCTTGGGAGTGGTTCGCCTCTTGGTGGACTTATGTGAAGATCAATGTACAAGTCCCCGAGCATAAGCCCGGGAAGGTGATCTTTAAGAAAATTGCCACCTATAAAAGAAGAAAATAATAAGCAAGAAAAACTTATTCACAAAGGGAGAATAAATACTTACAAAGCGGATTTTTGTACAAAACCCGTAATCCGTCTTTCGCCGTATCCCCGGCAACGGCGCCAAAAATATTTTCGTGCTTAGGAACTCAAGTGTAGGTCGTCAAGTTATAATACTTGGTAAGTCCAAGTGTCGAACCACAAGGATAGTCGGAAAGACGATGTGGTGATTACGAGTCCAAGGCTTTGTTCAAGAGAATTTGTTTGGTTGATTTTAGTTGTTGATTTTAAAGTCTTGCAATAAAACTTAAAGTGATGTATCAATTAATAAGAAAGGGCTAAGGCATTATAGAATTCATTTGCTTTGCAATGTTATGTAAAATTAATCTCATTCAAAATTCTCAATGCAATACCTAAGTGTTGAGTATCTTACACTTTTCTAAGAAAAAGGGTGTGAAGCAGGAGCAACCCATTCCCATATAAATGCCATATAAAGAAAGGGTGTAAGTAAAACTCAACACAAATGTATCTCTCATTTTTATCTTGTAACAAAGGGTGTGAAGCAAGTGCAACCCATTCCCATATAATGTCCAACCAAGATGCAAACTTGAGATACACCAAAAGAAAAGGCATAAAATTAAAATAGGCATTGAGAATTCATTGTTAGTTTCCCCTAGGCAATTGACTTGATTATGAAAATGGCCAACTAAAAAGTTTAGCTCAATAAATCATAACATTTCATTTGTCTAAGATTGGGAGGTCTAGGTGGAGATTAAATCATCCGGTTTAGACACATTTGATAAATACAAATTGAATCCTTTAGGTGATTAGTGTAGTTGATTATGGCATAAACTTAAGAGATCCTCCTTGGCAACACTCTAACTAAGAAAATATTGAGTCTCAAAATCACATAAAGTGTAGAAAGCACTCAACATATCATTAAAGCATTCAAGGATTGGAATCTCAAATTTATGGTATTTCTATGAATATTCAAAAACTAAACATGCTTGGCAATGTAAAGTATCTCAATCATAGAAGGAATGGACATAGGCTAATAAGAAATACACAAATGTATCATCTCCTCATTAATGCTTGAGATCTATGTATACAAGGCATACAAAGTCTAATCACCTTATGAGGATTATCTTACTAGCTTATGAATGGTTGATCGAATGGAGAAGATGAAGGATTCAACAAGTATTTAACAATACTAACAATGGAATGAGAAACAAACTTACATAATTAATGCAATGCAAACTTCATCTTTTAGCCTTAGCAATGAAACTACTACATGATAGTTGTATAAACAAAAACCATTAAAGGGATTTCCATTTCTCTCAAGAGTTTCTCTCTCTAGATTTCTTACAAGTGATAGATAGAGAGAAAGTGTAGGAAAATAATATTTATCTACTTTGAATCTAGATCTAGAAAATTGCATCCTTTACATGAGGGACAAAGAGCAAATAAATAATGGGAGAGCAATGCCCAAAAATGGGTATTCTAGTACACTTTTCTAAAGAACCCAATGGGTAAGCACCTCATCCTATCTAGAAATGGAAAGTCCAGCACTTTTGGTGAGTTTCAATGCATAAAAAGGGGAGAAAAACTGCTTTTGGGTGCTGTCCTTTGAGATCTGGGAGGTCTCTGATCGATCAGAGGCTTCTCTGATCGATCAGAGGGGAGATTTTGGCTCAAAAGGTGGGCTCTGATCGATCAGAGGGCATGTTCTGCACTAAAAGGTGGCCTCTGATCAATCAGAGGCTCCTCTGATTGATCAGAGGACACTTCGGGAGACTTTTTTTTTTCTTCTCTTTTGGCTTCTATCTCTCTTGTACGCTTCCCAAAGCTCTCCAACTTGCTTCCATAGCCTGAAGGTACACTCAAGACACTAGAAAAGGCTACTTTGAGCCATGTTAAAGCAATTCTTGATATTTGAGTGTGTGCACAAGAAGTGGATTAATTTAATTAAACTAGGCTAAGATAAACGCGATAAACACAATCAAAAGAGCGTTAGCGACTACAAAATTACGCGTTTATCAATCGGCTTGACAATTTTCTTTCACTAAAATATTGAGAGATATTTTAAAAGATAAAAAAGCGTCGCTAAATGTTGGTCTGGACGTGAACATATATATTTATGATACATACATCTTCGATTAATGATATACTAGATAGTATACTTGACCAATTATTATAGCATTAACAATTAAATACCACTTATTTCAGCATTGATACCTGCAGCCAATCCTCTAAAGAAACTTGAGTCGCCACTGAATCTTACCAATAGTAGTAGAATGACAATCCCACTTGCCTAATTGAAAAGTTAGCTAATGATTGTGACCTCGTAATAAACTGAATCCCCACTTGTCTAAAGAGTTAAATTTGGATTCCGGGCTATTTAACCCTAATTAATTGCCTTTTCTAAATGAAAATAATAAAAAATAATGAGTTGGAAGAAATATTTAATATATTTTTTGTTCCACTAAACGAGTTCGGCCTACAAATTAAAAGATTGCACCATTGATGATTGAACTGGGCATCTACAGAAATGAACGGTTCAGGGACATGCATCCCGAGTTCAAACGATGGCAGGTGCAAGATTATTGTGACTAGCGGCAGATTTAAATCTACCGGCGATATTAGTCCTGCAGTGATTTTTGAACTCTGTCCATTGGTGTTTAAACTGTATCCATCAATTTCTGTGATCGGTAGATTACTAGATTTTGATTAGATTTGACTATTAACATGGTGGATTTTACTATTAACTGTGGATTTTTCTTTGTTCGGTTTTCAATATTGTATGTTAATTTTCTTACTGATATATCAAACCTTTTACACCTGCTCGAGAACCTTGACGTTTGACTTGACCAAATACCGTGAGTCTTGAAAAAGAAATTTAGGTCACAGGTTCGTGCAGCTTCTAATTATTTCTTCTCTATGTGACTAGCGTATGTCTATGATATAATTTTGCAAAATCACGTCGATCACTGGTATTGCTACTTTCAATCTGCTATTGCCATTGTAACTTATTTTCTATTGAGAGATTGCACCATTGATTATTTTTACTATCAATTTGAAAAATCTAAAAAAGATAAGCAGGACTATCAATTTGTGAAGGGCTGTATTGCTTGCATACATAACTTTTGCATTTTAAAATTTGTACATAGAGTAACATTTTTGTATTATATAGCTAGTTTAGGCAATGTGTAATTTAATTCGGAATGTGATGTAATGTGAATTTCGAATTTGATGCTGATGCAATGTGAATTGGTGTTTATTTCTTCTTAGTTTTTAGGGTTGTAATTGCAGATGTATATATATGAGAGAATTTTTTGGAAATTCCATATTTGTGATCTTTTTTTTAAAATTTCATATGTATGTTGTCACGATTTATACCTATGACAACGTATTTTACTTGTCTTAGTTTGTGACCAAGACTATTGGAGAGAAAAAATGGCACCTCATGGGCTTTTTTTTCGAGGTTTAAAACTATACTTGTCTTAGCTAGAAAACGTGACAACGGTAACATTTTGTTTCGAACTCTATACCATTTGTCTTAGTTACCATCTGTGCCAAATCCTGTATATTGTCTCAGTTATTGACCGTGACAATCAGATAACGTTATCTCAGTCCTCCACCATCAGACTCACCCATTTACCATGCTTCACATCCCCTTAATTGACCGCGACAAGGTTGTATTGGCATGGTTTCAAACTGTGGCGATTGTGCTTGTCACCGCTCTAAATGTCACAACTTCAAGCCTTGACATAGCCCTTTGTCAGGGCTTTGAATCATGACCTTTCAAGTATTTTGGTGTAGTGCAAAGTCACTTACACAACAATAAAACCCAAATCATGGCCCCATTCTCAAGATAAGGCTATGACCAAATTCGAAGCATCTAAGGGATAACTAATTAAGGGAGTCTCCTGCTTTACTAAGCAACTACACAAGATATATAAGGCGCAAGGAATTATTCTCATAATATTCTATTAGCTACTAGACTTGTACTAGAACTATCCTAATCTAGCTCTTGTACAGCCTCCTATATAAAGGATCCTAGGTCATTAACCTTAGATCATCTGAAAATCATATCAAATACCTTCCTAGAAAATATTAACAACTGGACCGATCAACTAGTTACTTACAAACCGAACTGGACCAGCTCGTTTTTATTTGTTGAGTCTCGCTTGGTCCTCAGTTTGGCTACCTAAATTAATTTTTACAACTTTGGTAAGTTAAAGCACTGAGCAGATAGTCCAAATAAAAGAAATATACAAAGGTTCATTCAGTATTAGCTCCACAAATTACTAACAATTACTAACAAGATTTCAAAAATCGACCAAAATCAACCAGTCCGGGTTGGTCTATGCGATCCGGTTTTCGGGTTGTTCGATTTTTTGCACACCCCCAATAACAACTTATAAAATAATATCAACATTTTAAGGTGCTTCTTACATCATCTACAGTATCTATTACATTATCCATACATACCAATTAGGCCGCCAAAAATCAAATGTACCTTTATTTTTGTTTCCAAAATTTATGACAATTAACTTTATTTACTATGTACTAAAATAATATTTATACTTTAAGAAATTCTCACATATTTAGTACGTTACAGTATTACATGTACTCATTCCTTTCTTTGGCATCCACATACGTTTCTGGTTTTCTCAAAGATGGGATAATATGTATTTCATCAATAACAAATAATTTATCTTTGATCCACTCCCGTTTGACAAATTCATGATCACTTATCATAAACTATGTAGGATTTAACATAACTTCTTACCAAGAAAGATTCGACAAAAATATAATTAGTTAAAAAAAAATTAAGACCTAGTCTTTTAAGAGTTTGAGAATTTGAATAATAAAGTGCAATGTGGAAGGGAACATTCTTATCTTCTTCATTTGGTCGTCTTCTTTCCTCTCACCCCTGCCTAACACATTGGTCCCCTCGGTTGATAACTAACAATTTATTAATTAAAACTAAAAATATTAGGTGACGTAGAATGAATGTGCGAGTATGATTTAGAATATAATACGTAGATGAAATAGCGCGTGTGAAGAATAATTCACACATTATTGGTCTAAATGGAAAATCCTACCATAAAATAAAGTAATTGACAACTGAATCAAATGGCCAAATAATATATACATATATATTGCAGTCCCAATAGTAATTTCTACTTTCAACATGGATAATATTGGTTAGACTGGAAATGGCAATATGTAGTATGTAATCGTTTGTTTCCCTACTGTCTAAATATGTTCTAGTCATATTTAAATGGATGTCACCTTTTGGTAAAGCAACTTTATATTTTGAGTAAAACCATAAGTGGTAATGGGTTAAAAGATTTTTCTCCATAATTATATTTAATGGAATGAAACTTTACATTTTCATTCCAAAATAAAGACACTTATTGTTCTTTACCTAAAGTACCCTTCATTCATTTTTTTTAGAATAAATTAGTCACCACCTGCCACCACCACGATCACTGTCGCCCTCCGGAGCTTCGGTAACCATTATTAGAGTGTCATCACCTCACTGGAGCTCCAGTGTAAGTACTGCCAATCTATTTTTGCACTAAATTCTCAAGCAACTAATAATACATATTTTAAAGCAAATAGATTTTTGCAGTAAATCCGCAAGCAACAAATGATACATATTTTCATGCAAATCTGTTTTTGCACTAAATCCTTAAGTAACTCATGATATATTTTTAGCACCCAATCAACTAATGATACATATTTTAGTGCAAATCCGTTTTCGCATTAAATCTGCAAGCAACAAATTATACATATTTTGGTGCAAATTTGTTTTCGCACTAAATTCTCAAGCAACTCATGATATATATTTTTTTTGCAAAACAGTTTTTGCACTGAATTCAGTGCAAACAACCAATATTATAAATTTTAGAGTAAATATGTTTTCGCACTAAATCCGTAAACAAATAAGATATAAATTTTGGTATAAATTCATTTTTTCACTAAGTCCGCAAGTAATTAAAGACAAAAATTTGAGTGCAAATTTGTTTTTGCACTATACAAAAATTATCGTCGAAGCTCCGCTATTTTTGTTGGAGGTACGACAATGGTTGTCAGAGCTTCGAAGTGACCACAGGAGCTCCGGTGGACGGCGGTAACAAAGGTAGATGGTGATGCTCAACAACCACCAGTGATAATTAGTAAAGAAATACAAGATTGCAGTAAGGGTTTAATTGATCATTCAAAAAAAGGGCCTAACATTTTAGTGAACAAAGATTTGAAAATTGTCCTTATAGCTAAAACAAATTGTGAAAGAAGTCCTCTATCTTGTTTGAAATAATAATGTGTCTTTAACTGGAATATAATTATGGAGGAGGTACTTAGAACCCATTTTCTCATACCATAAATAACAATTCAACTATTAGTATAGTTACAAATTGGTCGGTAAATGCCCATTCAACTACTGAAATGGTTATATTTTTCCCATTCCGTCCAAGTGGGCCATTAGTCAATGACAAAAAACTAGTCATGAGCCACTCACATGACCAACTTTAGGGGTATTTTGTCCAACCAATCAACCCGCCCACCACCATTTTCGTATTTTCTGCGACAGCCAACCATGATCACCTTCGTTATCGCTGTTTCCCTCTCCTATGTATTGTGGCAAACTGTACATTTAATGACGAAACTTTTGTAGTGAAAATGTGTTCTTGTCACAAATTGTTCACTTATGAATACAAAATATTTGTGAAGAAACATATTTTCGTCATGTAATGTACTTATTTAGTGACAAAGATTTGTGTTTCATCACCTAATGTATTCCTTTAGTGACGATATTTATAATCTATCCCAAAAGTTGTGATAGCTTAGAAATTGGTGACAAAATTCAAATTTTCACTAAAAAGTATTTCCTTAACGTAGTTCAAAATTTTAATAATGTAACAACCTTTAGTGACCAAAACATGTACTTATTAAATATCCTTGGATTAATATATTTCACTCGCTCTACTTGTCCTGCTTTAATTGGTAATGATGCGTTACTTTAACTTAATATATAGGTATCACATGATGAAACTTAGAGCAAAAGAATATCTTAAAAGAGAGTTTTTGAAGAAAATCAATTTAGTGACGAATTGTGACGAAATAGATATTAATCATAAAAATGTACTCAGTTATTGATGAAAATTTGTATTTTGTCACTTAAGTAGAGTATACTCGTACCATTCAGTACAGTAAAATAAATAAAATATAATAATAGGATAAAAAAAGAGTAATATAATCATTCTATTTTGAGCCATTTTCTAACATAATCTAACGTTTTGAACAATCGAAACGTAGTCAATATGATAGTTTATTTTCACATCTTATCTTTTGATCTCAAGACCAGATGTGAAAAAAATCCACCAGTCTATAAGTATGATTTGAAAATAGTCCAAAAATTGGATTGCATACCTTGAACATTCCAAAAAAATAATAGTCCAAAAATTGGATTGATGCACCTTGAACACTCCTAAAAATGATACATTGAGATGACCAGTAATGTACGAACATATGAAGTACATCCATAAATGTTACTCAATAATATTTATTGATTTTTTTACATAATTCTATAATCATGATGGATCTTGTTTAATTTATCTTGATTAGTAGATTTTAAATATTAAATTTTTATTAAATTTTGAATTTTTTATGTTAAGTTAGGGCATTTTTAATGTAGACAAAATTGTGAGAGTTTATTGTGTGTATTTTATTTTTGTGAGTGTTTTAACTTTGATGTGGCATCTTGATGTGTGTATAAAACTCATCCAAGAGTGTAGAATTAATGTATACCACAACATGCGTATTTTTTATTGTTAAATTCTTATACTTTTTGGAAAAAAAATTTGGTCAAAGATAGTGTTATGTAATATAGATATGCCAACACAAAACCCAACCATCTTGAAATAGTGGAACGTTTTTAAAACTATCACATTATTGACTCCTAATATTTGTCCACTTTCTCACGTTGATCCTTATTTATTCATTTTTGCTCATATGCAACCCTAATGTTTAGACTACTTCTCAGACTCATCTAAAAGTGGATGGCCCATTATTGTATTAGACATAATTGGCATGTATGTGTCATGACCTTGTGTCTTCTAAAGGAGAACTTTCGGTATTCCAAATCTCAAACACATAAAAGACCTTATTTCTTTGAAAAATTAGGGCTTTTTAATTGTTTCAAAGTAGTGCAACGGGAGAAATGGGAGATTTTAGCTTGTTCTATCACCGACCCATCTAAAATCCTCTCCGTGTGGGTCTAGTCGAACCCCTACCACTATACTTGACTTTGCAAAATTATTGCGTTCCGTTAAACCAAGTGCAGGCCCATCAAGTAATAATAGTCTTAGTAGTCCAAGTGTCAGTCTACATGGATAGTTGGAAAGATGTGATATAGATTATAGATTAAAGGATTTTCTGATTTTGTAAAATGGTTGATTTTTAAACAACATAAATGTAAACAGGGTTGTGAAAATACTAAGAAAGTACTATGGTATATGAAAGTTGCTTGCAAAATAAGATAAAGCGATTTCAATCTAATACAAAGATTTCAACTACGTTATTCTAAAGAATGGGAAAACATGTTATAATTCTTAATAGCAATTTGTGCAAAGCAAAGAAAATCATTCTTAGTATTAAGCCATATCAAGAGAATATATAATAAAATTCCACCAAGTATGAATTAATTATCCATATCTCAAAGCACCGAGTACGAAGCAATGCAACTCATTCCGTATAAACATTGGCGCCGATAAATTATCGCGTTGTGGTAGCCTAAGTGCAGGCGCGTCAAGTTGTAATATAGTCTTGGAAGTCCGAGTGTCGAACCACAGGGATAGTTGAAAAAGAATGGAATATATTATAGATTATACGATTTTTCTAGTTTTGTAAGTTGGATTGGTTGTGAAGCAACGAAAATGTAAAACGATTGTGAAAATTAGTAAGAAAGCATTAAGGTATTCGGGAGTTGCTTGCGATACAATAGAAAGTAATTGCAATCTCATACATAGATTTCAACACAATATTCTAAAAAATGGGGAATGTTGTGATAACTTTCAACAGCAAAGGGTGCGAAGCTAGGCAACTCATTCCCAGGTTGAAGCTATATCAAGAGAGAATATCACAAAAGTCCACCAAAGATGAAGCTATCATATCTATCTCTTAGCTACGGGTGTGAAGCTAGGCAACCCATTCCCAATGAAGTTAATTCGAGGTAAAGATAATAACCTCATCGTAACAAAGTTTTATCTTAAGCACGTATGTGAAATCTCATGGTTTAAAAGAATGAAATTTAAATAACGAATCATCATGATGACACGGAATGAAGTTTATGGAATAAATTCACCAACTAACCGATCATTACTTAAGAAAGACAATAAGGAGTCTAAATATCATGTAAAGTGTACAAAGCACTCAAAATATCGTTAAGTAATTCAAAGAGTAGATTAACAAATTTATAAATCATCTATGGAATTTAAGAACTCTCTATAATCTTTACAAAAAGGAACAGAAATCCATAGATGGGGGAAATGAGCTACAAGATTTTTAGAACCATATAAATATATTGTATTTTCATTAATCAACAAGCACTAAGCATACAAGGCATGAAAAGTCTAATCTTTAAATGAAAATACCTAGAAAGCTTGAAGAATGAATGATTTAGAAAGGAAAATGATTCACAATTATTTGACAAACTTTAAACATGGATTGAGAAATTAATTACTGAAAATCATATTGCGATTCACCTTCGTAACCTTAGTAAAAGATTACTCCATAATAAATGTAAGAATAAATATTATAGAAGAAGAAATCATTCTTATAAAACAAGAACTTACAAGAGAAAATGAAGAAAAGATACAACTTGAGCTCTCCCTTGTCTCTAAAACTTCTATGTGTAAAACTAAAAAAATCAAAACCGTCCAGCCACTCCCTTAGACTAACCCCTAGCCAATGGTGTACAAAAAACTAATAAAATAAACAAGGAAAAATATCTCTAGACAAAAATCCCCCCCAAAAAGGCTAAAAGTAGTAGTTGGTGGATGTCCCCTCCATGCCATGATCGATCATGGCCAACCCATGATCGATCATGGTGTGGTCTGCCTGATGATGATTTGTACCATGATCGACCATGGAATTCCCATGATCAATCATGCTTATGGAAATTCTTCAAATCAACACTTTTGCAAGCTTTTGACTAGCACTTGATCTATTCCTTGAAGGCCATTGAATCCTATGCATATAAACAAAACAAAAGCACACCTAATGGGACGAGATTATATACAAACTCGTTAAGACACTAATATCAAGATAAGAGGATAATTAGGCAGAATTAATGCAATAAACGCGTCAAGCGGCTCCGAAAAAGAGCTTATGCATGACAATATTATGTGTTTATCAAACATTAACTGAGATCGTGATGATATATTCATATGTAAAAGATTCAACATTAGGCAAGTATTTGTAAACTCATGATTCAAATGATATAAAATTAGATAATGAATCCTTACAATGGCATGAGACGAAGTTTCTAGTATAAACTCGTTATCTAATCGATCATTACTTAAACAAGACAATGATGAGTCTATACATCACATATAGTGTATAAAGCACTCAAAATATCATTAAGTAAATCAAGGATAAGCATCACAAGCTAGCTTATGTTACATCTACGGATCCTCAAGAATTTATTATAATTTCTACAAAGAGATGAAAAATCTATAGATGGGAAAAAGAATCACGAACGTTCAAAAACTACATAAGTGTATTATATTTCTATTTATGCTCAAGAATTAAACATACATGACATATAAAGTCTAATCATCGTATAGAAATACCTTGTAAGCTTGTATAATGTTATATTTGAAAGGGAAAAAGGATTCACAACTATTTATCAACATTTAAACACAGATTGAGAGAAAAATACTCGAAATTACATTGCAAATTTCTTCTGTAACCTTAGCAAATAGAATACTACATAATAATTGTGGAAACAAAGATTATAGAATTATACTTCATTCTTAAATAAATGTAGATTTGCAAAATGAAGAACAAAATACAATATAAGTTCTCAACTATTTTCTCTTCTTTGATCTCTAAAACCTAGCTAGTTTAGCCAACAAGTTAAGCCTTAATATATATACTAAAGTATTATAAAATATCCAACTAAATATCTAAAATAACTTAAAGCTAGAAAATAGCCTAAAAGTAGTATGAAATGGCCAAATTATAGGTAGCATGATCAATCGTGACTATTCCATAATCGATCGTGTAAGCAGGAATTTGTGTTCTGGAGAAGCATGATCGATCATGAAAACCCATGATTGATCATGTAAGTTGGAATTGGTGGAATCAGCACAAAATCACTTCTAGACTTACACTTTCGTCAATCATTTGAAACTCGATGCATTCCATACCTACAAACATATAAACCAACTGTAAAAACATGCCTTTTTAGGTCATATTAAATACAAAACATGCTAAGGAATTAATCATAGGATAAATCGATAATCTAGAAAAGTTAATGAATTAAAAGCGTTAAACAACTCCGAAAAATAGTATAAAAATGACAATAGTATGCGTTTATCAGTACCATATAGAATTGCTTGTACTAGTGATAGGAAAATCACTGTTATTTCTCTCCCCCAACAAGAGCTGCACCAGTTGCTTACCCTTCTAGCTCAGAGCTCTTATATCTTTTTAAAAAAACTCTATCTCTCTCTCTTGAAACAATTTCTCATAATTAACCTATTCCAATTCATTTCTTTAATGCCACTAACATTCTCTCCCTAAGTCTATCATAAATTTTCTATTTAAACCTATTCCAAAACATATCACTACCTTCTAAGAACTAACCCATTTGAATCTTTCTTTAAATTCCCTCAATGGGTCCCTTCATAGAAGAGTTAAATAATCTGAATCACCTAACTAGAACACTAAATCTAACTTATAATTAGTTTTCTGGCAAGGTCCCTTTTTCTAAGGGATGTTCCTAGTGACAATTAGTTTGGTTCTCTGGCATAGTAATCTCATTGAAATGAAACCTCAAGAGACCTTTCCTTGTAGGAATCACTTTATAAACAAACAATATTAAATAATACAATAACGCCAAGGCCTCCCAAAAGATTCTAACATAATAAGATTCTAAAAAATAAACCTTTGTATGTAGGTTCTTTGCATAATTAGAGACCTATTGGCCTCTCTGAAAACCTTAATCTCAGTACGTTTTTATTTCAGACTTCGTGCATGAAACCAAAAGCTCAAAATTAGAAACCTGAAAACCCTAATCCTTTAAAACTTGAACATAATGCATGTTATTGAGTTCCACTGATGATTTTCTCTTGTTTCTCTCCCTTTTTTTCCTCTAAATTTTCTCTTGCTTCCTCTGATTTGAACAATAAAAAAGCCCAAATTCTTACAAGGAAAAAGGGCCCTTATGTACTTGTGGCTTGGAATACCACAAAGGCCCCTCCAGAGACACATTTGTGCCATGCAAATGCCAATTCCATCCAAAAAGTCAACGGTACATCTACTTTAGGATGAGTTGAGAGGTGTTCTATACTTAAGGGCTGCCGATGAGCAAAAAAGAAAAATAAAAACTTCAAGGACCAACGTGAAAAACTTCAAGGACCAAATTCCTATCCGCATCAACAAATTCATGCCAAAAGCTAATAAAACAATAGTATTCATTGCACAAAATATCAATCAATCATCACTTTTCAAACTTCTCAAAAAAATTTTAAAACACATCTCTTCTACTCATGGAAATAGACAGTAGCAAGCCAAAACAAAAAATCACAACATAAATAGACATAAATAGCGTACCCCCCTCAACTTGAAACATACATTGTCCCCAATGGAAAGAGAACAAGAAAATGCACGGGCGCTACTTTGGCTTTGCTTTCCATGATACAAAAATAAGAGACAAACAACAACTATACACAAAACGAGTTAGAATTAGAATTCAAAAGCAAAAACCATAACATTCAACCATTAAAACCAAGTTCTAAAGTTAACATCAAGTTTAAATTCTAATACAACCCAAAAGAAATAAAGTAAAACTTAGCATAAATATAGTTAATTAAAGAGTTTTCAGGCTATCACATCATCATTGCATATCAGGAGGTGGGGGTGGGGGAAATCGACCGTACAACGCCTCAAACTGCTGGCGTATGAACTCTTTCTGAGTCGCCATCTGTGCTGCAACTCGTGCCTCGACCTAAGCTGCAATATCTGCCTCCAATCGATCTTGCCGCAGCACCATTATCTCAACCCTCTCATTTATGCTTGCGAACCCGGTTTGCATCATGGCAGTCATCTGTTCGAACTGCTCTCTCATGAATTCCCTAGTGTCATCTACCGGCCCAGAGCTTGCCCATCTTCTACGCCTTGAGGGACCCGGAACATCCGCTCCTGCTTCTTCTGCCCCTTCTTCTTCGTCATCGCCCGGTGGTGGTGCAGCTGTGGAGAAACTCGGCCGGTTCCTCAATTGACCAGCGGCCCGAGTTTGGGTAGATCGGTTAAGAGGTGCTCGTGGCATTTTCTTCACATCCTCATCCCTTTCATTTACTCCGCCCGCAAACATACCCGAGTGATCAATGACCCAAATTTGATTGTTTCATTGTGGGCGACCAAGTCTATTATTCTTGCGAGTCGCCCAATGATGTGACGAAGCAAACAACAGCGCTTGTTTGTTGCAATGGCATATAGTACATACGCTTGAGAAGGGTATAGGTGTTGGATATGAGAGGTTGGGTCCAAAGCATTGGCAATTACAAGCCACAACGTCCTAAGGCTATCATGCAAATTGCTCCTATCGAATTGAGTTCCAATCCATTCTGTGGGTCTACCGGCTATAAATGAGGCTAGATCGTTAGCCGATGGCTTTACATAGAGGGTACCATCTGAATAAGGGAGGTCGTGGGCGTTGTGTGGCAACGCCGGGATGCTCGTGACCTCACTCAACACATTGAGGTTAAAATGGACCGTTTTGCCTCGAACATGAGCAACATATGTATATGATGTATTTGGAACTTGAATTAAACTTGCGACAAATTCACGACAAATGGTGAGATTACATTGAGTACCTTGTTCACACAAGTAGTTAATCCACTCCGAATATCGCTCAAACGTTGCTCGTTGAGGGAAATCGTCCAGCGTACCGATGTAGATCGGCCTCTCAATCACTACCGTCCTCGTCTTGAAAGCGTAATTCCACCATTCGAATTCTTGGCGGCTTCGAAATCCGCGGTAGCCACCCCTTGCAGCTTGAATTTCAACTGGCTTAGTGGGAGGGTTAGAGGAAGACATAAAAGAGTAATGTGATGCTTTAGAAGAGGGAGAGATGAGAAATTTCGAGATTTGTTTTGGTAGGGCTCAAAATTGGTGAGGAGAGAGGGAAAGGGGGATTTTTGGGATGGTTTTGATGATTAAGGTTCGAAATTGGAAGATTTGATGGTTGATTCTAGGTGGGGAAGGATGGAAATGGTGTTTGGGGAAGGTTTGGGATCAATGGGGGAAAAGGGGCTACGGTTTGGAGAGGATTTGGGAGAAGGAGAAGTGAGAAATGGGGGTTTAAGCAACGGCGCCCCTGTTTTAATTCGCGACCATGATCGATCATGGTATACCCATGATCGATCATGGGTCATTCTGCCCAACTGAACTTTTGTACAATGATCGATCATGGTACGACCATGATCGATCATGCTGCCCTCTGCCCAACTGCTCAACTCCCATGATCGATCATGCTATTACCATGATCGATCATGCCTTTCAATCCTGAGAAAAATTTCAACCATGATCGATCATGGTTAGGGCATGATCGATCATGGACCAATCTGCCAGAAAATTTTTCTTGCTCTTCTATGCACTACCACACCTCCTGGCTCCCCTCAACTTGATCTATTCATTCCCAACGACACCCGAATCTCCAATGACAATTCCTGAAACTCAAAAATACTAACAAAAAACATTATTTACAAAATCGACCCATGCCTTTTAGGCATAAGTCGGGTCTTCGAGAGGGGTGGACTCCTCTCGAGGTGGGAATTCCAAAAACGGCTTAAGGCGTTGTCCGTTCACTTTAAACATAAATCCGGTTTTGGGATCCTCAATTTTCACAGCCCTAAAAGGGAATACATGACGGACAATGTAGGGGCCGGTCCAACGAGACTTCAACTTTCCCGGGAAGAGATGAAGACGAGTATCATAAACAAGAACTTTGTGCCCAAGTTTGAATTATTTCCTTAAAATGGATTTATTATGAAAGATTTTGGCATGTTCCTTGCTTTCCTTCGGATTATCATATGCATCTCTTCTCAATTCCTCGATTTCATTTATTTACAACTTACGGTCAAGCCAGGCTTTCTCGAAATCACAATTAACCATCTTAGTTGCCCAATATGATTTGTGTTCTACTTCTACTGGCAAATGACATGGTTTTTCGTACACAATGCGATACGAAGACATATCTAGAGTTGTTTTATACGCAGTACGGTAAGCCCAAAGTGCATCGGTCAGTCTTAACGACCAATCCTTGCGGTTCGAATTTACCGTTTTCTCTAGAATCTGTTTGATTTCCCTATTTGCTAACTCGGCTTAACCGTTAGTTTGTAGGTGATAAGCGAGCGATACTTTGTGGTTTACACCATACTTTTACATTAATGATTGAAATGGTCCGTTGCAAAAGTGAGTACTAGCATCGCTTATTATTGCCTTGGGGGTGCCAAAATGTGCAAGAATGTGTTCTTTCAGAAATCGGATCACCACTTTGTGATCATTTTTCTTGCACGCTTGGGCTTCCACCCATTTTGAAACATAATCTACGGCAACTAAAATATAAAGATTACCGTAGGAGGATGGGAATGGTCCCATAAAATCGATGCCCCAGCAATCAAAGATTTCAATCATCAGGATTGGGTTGAGTGGCATCATATTCCTCTTGGAGAGGCCTCCAAGCATTTGGCATCTCTGGCATGCCTTGCAAAAGCGTTGTGCGTCCTTAAAAAGCGACGGCCAGCACAATCCACTTTGCAAAATCTTAGCAGTAGTCTTCTTTGCAGAGAAGTGTCCTCCGCAAGCTTCAGAATGGCAGAAGGACAGAACTCTCTCCACTTCTTCATTTGGAATGCACCGTCGGATTATTTGATCCGTACAATATTTAAACAGGTACGGTTCATCCCAGTAGAATCGCCTCACTTCGCTCAAGAATCTTTTTCTGTCATGTGCGCCCCATGACTTGGGTATCTTGTCGGTCACAAGATAATTTACAATGTCTGCATATCATGGGAGTGTCGAGATTGCTAACAAATGCTCGTCTGGAAATGAATCTTGGATCGGGCCTTCTTCAATGTTGTTCGTAAAAGTGAGTCGAGACAGATGATCGGCCACCACGTTCTCGACTCCCTTTTTGTCCTTGATACTCAAATGGAATTCTTGTAACATGAGTATCCACCTCAAAAGTCGCGGCTTGGCATCCTTCTTCGTGAACAGGTACTTCAATGCCGCATGATCCGTGAAAATAACAATGGGCGACCCTATCAAATAGGATCGAAACTTGTCTAAGGCGAAAACAATTGCCAGAAGCTCTTTCTCTGTTGTGGTGTAATTCATCTGTGCATCATTCAAAGTCCTACTTGCATAGTATATTACACCCGGTTTCTTGTCTTTCCGTTGACCAAGAACCGCTCCCACTGTATAGTCACTTGCGTCACACATGAACTCGAATGGCAAGCTCCAGTCCGGTGTTTGTATAATTGGTGTAGTGGTGAGCATATGCTTCAGAGAGATGAAGGCTTCCTTGCACTTGGCATCCCACTCAAACGGTGCGTCCTTGAGCAATAGATTGCACATCGGCTTGGAAATGGAACTGAAGTTCTTGATGAACCTCCAATAAAACCCAGCATGTCCCAGAAATGATCGGACATCTTTGATATTCTTGGGTGTCGGCAGTTTGGCTATTAATTCGATTTTCGCTTTGTCCACTTCAATTCCTTCTGACGAAATGATGTGTCCCAAAACGATCCCCTTGGTAACCATAAAATGGCACTTCTCCCAATTCAACACCAATTGTTTTTCCACATATCTTTCCAAAACCTGTTCCAGGTTAGTCAAGCAATTGTCGAATGACTTACCATAGACGGTAAAATCATCCATAAAAACTTCCAAAGTCCTTTCCACCATATCGCTAAAAATACTTAGCATACACCGTTGGAAAGTGGCTGGTGCGTTACACAGACCAAAGGGCATTCTTCAATAAGCGAAGGTACCAAAAGGGCTTGTAAAGGTGGTATTTTCTTGATCATCTAGGTCGATCTCAATTTGATTGTACCCAGAAAAACCATCGAGGAACGAGTAATATTCATGGCTCGCTACCCTTTCTAGAGTTTGATCTAAAAAGGGGAGGGGGAAATGATCTTTACGAGTTGCCTCATTGAGTTTACGGTAGTCAATACACATTCACCACCCGGTGGTGACTCTTTGTGGAATCAACTCATTTGTTTCGTTCTTAACTACCGTAAGACCCGATTTTTTCGGTACCACTTGAGTTGGACTAACCAATTTACTATCCGAGATTGGATAGATGATCTTTGCATCTAACAATTTCAACACCTCGTTCCTAACCACTTCTTGCATGTTAGGATTCAACCGGCGTTAAAATTGCCTTGATGTTTTCGCCCCATCCTCCAAGTAAATTTTATGTGTACAAATCAATGGGCTTATTCCTTGGAGGTCGACAAGAGTCCAACCAAAAGCCTTTTTGTATTTACCAAGCAAATTAAACAACTTTACCTCTTGGTCGTCCGAGAGATCGGACGAAATGATGACGGGGTAAGTGTCTGAAGCTCCTAAGAAGGCATACTTCAAATTGTTAGGCAATAGCTTGAGATCCATTTGTCCTTCAAGCTTTTTGGTGGACGATGATCTGTTTTCCTCTTTCTCTAAGCATTCAACCTGTTTGTCACACAAGGAAAACACTTGCATACAATCCTCGGGTTCATCAGAAGTGGTTAGATAACCTTCCGTTGAGCCCGATTCGAAGTTTGCCACAAAGTGGTCTTGGATACATGACTCTATCATGTTCACGTGTTCGCTTTTCTCTTCATCATCATCATCTTTTTTATTACTCAAAGAGAACACGTTTAGCTCTAGAGTCATGTTTCCAAATGTTAACTTCACGATTCCGTTCTTGCAATTTATTATAGCATTAGAAGTGGCAAGAAATGGTCGTCCGAGGATAACCGGAATCTCATTAGCGGGATTCGACACTGGTTGCATGTCGAGGATGATGAAATCAACCGGAAAATAAAACTTGTCTACTTGGACAAGTACATCCTCGACTATCCCTCTTGGGATTTTAACAGATCAGTCCGCTAATTAGATTGTAACCCTCGTGGGTTTCAACTCACCCAACCCCAATTGTTGATATACTGAATATGGGAGCACATTCACACTTGCTCCCAAATCTAACAACGCATTTTTGATCCTACAATTTCCTATGAAACATGAAATTGTAGGACAACCGGGGTCTTTGAACTTGGGGGCCCTCGTGCCTTGCATTATGGAGCTCACTTGCTCCGCCATGAAGGCCTTCTTCTTGACATTCATCCTCCGTTTGGTAGTACATAAGTCCTTGAGGAACTTAGCATACGAAGGTATTTGCTTGACCGCGTCAAGCAATGGAATGTTGATTTTTACTTGTCTAAAAACGTCCAAAATCTCGGTATTAGATTTGGATGGTTGGCTTAATCTCTCCGGAAGTGGGACCTTGATTCCATTTTTGATTTTTTCGAGATCTTCCTTTCCTTGTTTCTCTTCCTCTCTTTTCTTTTCTTCACTCACATCCTTCTCAACTCTCATAGGATCAACTATGTCCTCTACCCTGGGGGTTTTAGGAACAATAGTTTTGTCTACCTCCTTCCCACTCCTTAGGATTGTGATAGATTTAAGTTCTTCTAACTTGGTGCTAGACTCCCCTCCCTCTATGACTTGAACTTGGCCTCTAGGATTAACTAAAGGTTGAGAGGGAAATTTTCCCTTCTCTTGGGTAGCTAGGGCGGTGGTGAGTTTAGACATTTGAGTTTTTAACTCACCCACATCACGATCCGTTTTGTCCACAAATGATCTCAACAAAGCTTCCAAGTTTTGGTTGGGATTTTGATTCTGGGGTGGAACAAAAGAGTTTTGAGGTTGTTGTTGCCTTTGGTTTTGGTGATATTGGTTGTGGTTCTGACCTTGATTTCCTCCCCAACAGAAATTGGGGTGATTCTTCCATCCCTCATTGTACCTTTGAGAATAAGGGTCGTTCTGGTTTCGGTTTTGGTTGTACTGGTTCAAAGCATTGACTTGGGCGGGATTTTTGAGGACTTCCCGAAAAGCAGGAATGGTAGGGCAATCCTCGGTAGTGTGTCCCGAATTTTCGCAAATGACACACAACTGACTCGAAGATACTACGTTGACCTCCTTAAGCTTACTTACTTCCATTGCCTCTACTTTTTTAGACAATTGGAACAATCTCGCACCCATGTCATCCTCATTGGATACTTGGTACAACCCACCCCTTTCTTGAGTTTTGGCTTTGGGTTCCTCAGTATAGGTGTTCCAATTTTAGGCACCTTCTGCTAATTCATCAAAATATAACAAAGCCTCATCGAGATTCTTACTCAAGAATTGACCATTACACATGGTCTCAACAAATGTACGCATATCAGGGGTGAGAGATTCATAGAAAAAACTAACAAGGCTCCACGTTTCGTGACCATGGTGAGGGCATGCGTCTAGAAGTTCCTTGTATCTTTCCCAACACTTATAAAAACTTTCATTTTCTTTTGGCGAAAAATTTGGTATCGCCCTTCTTAAAGCGTTGGTCCTATGAACGGGAAATAATTTTTTTAGAAATTCTGCTTGAAGCTCTTGCCAAGACTAAATTGATTGCGGTCTTTGAGCATTTAGCCAAATCTTTCCTTTGTCTTTTAGGGAGAAAGGAAAGAGTTTTAATCGCATGACATCCTCGTCTATATTTGCCTCACGAAATGTGGAGCAGACTTCTTCAAAGTCTTTCAAATGCAAGTATGGATTTTCAGACTCCATACCATGAAAAGATGGGATATGCTGAAGCATACCTGGCTTGAAAGAGAACGCACCGGCCTATCCGGTGGGAAGTACGATGCATGAGTTCGAAGTTGCCCGAGGCGGTTGAAGGTAGTCCCTCATTGTCCTAACTGAAGGAACATTGTTGGCACCTTCTCCTTCATTATCGCTCTCGTGATCCGCCGCTCTTCCTTGGTTTGCCATTCTTGGAGACGTGGGAGGGCTAATTCGAATATCCACGAATAATCGCCCTTGCATAGGCTTAGGAAAACTTGTTCAAGTGGCTCCTCGGGACTCTACAAAGTCAAATAAGAATAAGAGAGAAAAATAAATTAATTAAATGGAGATATACTTACAAAGATTGGGTTTATACAAAACCCGAAATCCGCCTTTTGCCTTAATCCCCGGCAACGGCGCCAAAAACTTGACGCGCGAATAATATCGCGTTGTGGTAGCCCAAGTGCAGGCACGCCAAGTTATAGTATAGTCTCGGAAGTCCGAGTGTCGAACCACAGGGATAAGTGAAAAGGAATGGAATGGATTACGGATTAAATGGTTTTTCTGGTTTTGTAGGTTGAAATTGTTGTGAAACAACGAAATTGTAAAACGGTTGTAAAAATTAATAAGAAAGCACTAAGGTAAGTGGAGGTTAGTTACGATTTAAGAGATGGTGACCACTAGCTCATACGAATATTTCAACACAAGGTTTCTCGAGATATGGGGAATGTTGGTGTATCTCTCAGTAGCAAAGGGTGCGACGCTAGGCGACTCATTCCCGGATTAAAACTATATCAAGAAAGAGCCAATCAACATTCCACCAAAGACGAGTTTATCATTCCTACCTCTTAGCTATGGGTGTGAAGCAAGGCAACCCATTCCCGATGAAGCTAATCCGAGATAGATATGACAAACTCATCATAAAAAGATTTAACATGAAGCAAGTGTATGCAGTCTCATGGTTTAAAGAATGAAAATTAGAAAGTGAATCATAACAATGAAACGGAATGAAGTTTATGTGATAAATTTGTCAACTCATCATTTATCACTTATGGTAGAAAATAAAGAGTCTAAGAATCACATAAAGTGTAAGAAGCACTCAATATATCAATAAATGAATCAAGGATAAACTAAACAAATTTAATAATCCATCTATGGAGTTTTATGATCTGTTTATAATTTCTACAAAAAGGACTAAAACTCCATGAATGGGGGAAAGAGACTACAAGCTTTCTAGAACCATATAAATATGTTGTATGTTCATAAACAACCAAGCACTAAATATACCAGGCATATAAGGTCTTAATTGAATATGGAAATACTTAGAAAGCTAGAAAGAATGGAGGAAATGAAGAAGAAAAGGATTTACAAATATTTCTCAAACTTTAAACATGGATTGAGCCATTAATCACCAAATATTATATCGCGATTCACCTCCGTAACCTTAACAAAGGACTACTCCATAATACTCGAAGCAAGAATTATAAAAGAAGCATTCATTTCTTAAAATCAAAGTAACTTACAATAGGAAAGAAGAAAATTACAAGGCTTTAGCTCTCACTTCTCTCTAGAACTTGTACAAAGATGAAGATATCTTAGCCTAGAAGCTAAGAGAAATAATATATATTAAAAGGTTGCAAAATATCTAACTAAATATCTAAAATAACTTGAACCACTAAAATAGCCCATTTTGGGTGTGAAATGAGGAAGTTGCCCAAAGGCATGATCGATCATGCTAATACCATGATCGATCATGGAGTGTTCTGGAGTTGAGATTTTTGCACCATGATCGATCATGCTTATACCATGATCGATCATAGTTCTGGGATTTCTTCAAATCAGCATTCTTGTGAGCTTTTGGCTAACACTTGATCAATTTATGTAATGCCATTGTATCCCAATCCTACAAACACATGGAATACTACGAAATGCACACCAACTTGGGCCACGTTAGATACAAAACTCGCTAAGGCACTAATCTCGAGATAAGTGGATAATTAGGCAGAATTAATGCAAAAAACGCGTCAAGTCACTCTCAAAAGGAGCTTATACAAGACAATATTATGCATTTATCACGTACCTAACTTGGGTTAGTACATTGCTATGCCAAATCCGTTCCAAAATGTATTACCTTTCCCCAAGGCTTTGATGGGATTTTCAATATCTCCCGGCCCCTAAAAGGTTGGTTTTGAATATCCCCAAGGCATTGATCTTTTATGGAAAAATTAAATAATTAATAAGTCTTATTTTGCATTTTTGTTTGAGAAATGTTAAAAGACTTGATATTATAGAATTTTTTATTTTTTTTATAATGGTTGTTAATCATTGTTAATACTCTCAAACTTAATTGGTATCAACAATTTTTGTATCGAATTATGTGAATATATAAGTATAGCAGTACTAAGAATTATTACGAGTAGTTTAGTCAATGAATTTTTTGAAATTTTAAACATCGTTGTTAAATAACAAAATTTAATCATCTACTACCCCTTGGAAAAACATGAAAAAAATTTAAAGCTCATTACACAAGGGAAACCCATAAAATAGAAGATACAAAGATTTTTTTTTATTTTTTTCCCAAATCAAAATTTGATTATTCTAATCCCAAAGAATACAATTCAACGTCTTCATGCCTTCATGCAAATTATATTTTTCTAAAACAATCTCATGCAATGGTTTGTTTCAAAATCTGTAAAATAATCTGAATATTATTTCTAGGTTTATGCATTGTACTTGGTGCTCGGGTGAAAGATACTTTCAAAGTGTGAAACAAATTCACTTCTCGAGGGTTTGTATATAACATAAATTTAAATGTCAAAAACCATATTAAAACTGGAAACAAATTTTAAATTACATAAATGTTATTAATTATTATCATTTTCATTTTCATTTTTCCATTACAAAGATGGTCGTGAGGAGCTAGCATATGCTAACACTGTCAGCGTATTTTTTAATAGCCGATCACTTTTGGATTAAAGAGAAACAACTTTTAAACTTTAGAGTTTTATGAGTGCATTTTGTAACATCAGGGAGCAAAATGAAACTTGACCAAAACTTTAAAGTACAAAAATGAAATTTAATTTCAAATATTAGACAGCTTTCAACAATGGTGTCAACTAAAAGTTCCTCCCATTAAACTAAAGTAGACTAGACACACCAATAGAGCCCACACACACAATAAACTACAAATATTGGACAGCTTCACACATGCATCAAACTAATCAAACTAGATAAAATAGTGCGAATCCACACATGCATTAAACTAGAAAAATCCACACTTGCATTAAACTAGAAATATTGGGCAACTTCAACAACGGTGTTAATTAAAGTTTCCTCACTTAAAATGCCCCCGCCACTTCCCGTGCTACAAACAATGTCGGGTCCTTCAAAAAGACGAATCGGAATTAGAACATAATATCCGGTCGTGGACATGATGGCAGCCTTCACCGCCATCGAGGTTCCAGCATTCACCAATTTCTTCACCAAAGAAAGCTTCTTAAGAATTTTCTCTTCCCCAAAACTATACTCCAGTGTAACCACCCCTTTGGTTACCCCACTCTCAATCACCACAGGCAAATCTAGCCTCGTGATACCTACATTATTGGCACTGTGAACAAATAGTTCATTTATGGGCAGGGTCACATGGCCCACACGTTTGTCCCCACGCGTGCGGTCTATGTATAGCTCGATGAGAAGGTCGAGCCCCGGTTTTTGAATGTCGGTGTCTGCTATGGTGTATCCCATTGTGTGGTTCCACTTGGGGTTCGTCTCGTTGAACTTGTCAGTTGGGGTTCGTTTTTTGGTTGCTTTGTTGTCATCGATTGTAACCGTGGCATAAACTTTTGTTTTGAAGTACCTCCGGACTTCTTCAACATCTGTGGCTGAGACGAGGGTTAGTTTGAAGTCTCTGCATACTACAAAGTCACTCATCTCTTCGGGCGGATTGGGGAGGTGTATAAATGTGCTCACTAACCATGTTGGATGTCTCTTTATATACACAACTTGTAGGAAGGGTGAAACCAATCATATGTTATGTTAAAATTTAATAAACTTAATTATATTATATTATTCCACTTGGTGATTTGTTAACATTTTAGTTACTAAGCAAGTGACTCAATTTTATTCTTATTCATCGACTATGTCAAAGCCCAAATTTAGCTAGCGTTTCTATCATTGTTAGTACTATTGTGGATTGTTCCTTATAAAATTTAATGTTTTCTTAAATTAATATTCTAATATAATAATTAACAATTTGTAACTTATAAATATTAATAGTTAAATGGCTAATTACGGTATTTACTCAAAATATAAAGTTGCTTTACCAGAAGGTGACATCCATTTAATGACCAGAACATATACACAGTAGGGAAACAAACCATCACGTGCATACTACCAATTGCCAAATCCAGTATAAACAATAACCAATATTATCCATGTTGAAAGTAGAAATTACTATTGGGACTGCAATATATATGTATATATTATTTGGCCATTTGATTCAGTTGTCAATTACTTTATTTTAGGCTAGGATTTTCCATTTATGTTATTTAGATCAATGAATATGTGTGAATTATTCTTCACACACGCTATTTCAATATATGTTATAATATTAAAATCTACGCGTTCGTCTATGTCACCTAATATTTTAGTATTTATTAATAAATTGTTAGTTATCCACAGTGGGATGACCAATGTGTTAGGGCATGGTTGAGAGTAAAGAGGACGACCAACGAAGAAGATAAGAATGTTCCCTTCCACAGTACTGCGCTATCTTATTCAAACTTTAAAAGACTAGGTCTTATTTAATTTAGTTGGTTGAATATATAGTTAAAACTTTTGCTAGACTACTTGTCTTTATAATTAAATAAATTCACACCACAAATTGTCAAAAAAATAGTAATAAATTTTAACTAATTATCTTTTGTCGAATCTTTCTTGGTATGTATTTTATTAAGTCCTACATAGTTTATGGCGAGTGATCATGAATTCGTCACCAGGTCGGGATGATAAAGAACTTCACATAACTCCTTCCCGTCCCGACCACCCAAGTTATTGAATGAAGGACAAATTATCCCATTTCGAAGAAAACCAGAGACATATAGATGCCCAAGAAAAGAATCATGAGTACCTATATTAATATTGTACATATTCTCTAAATATTTGAGATTTTTCTTAAAGTATAAATATATATTTCTTTTCAAAAAAAAATATATTATTTTAATATTGCATAGTAAATAAAGTGAATTTTGAAACAAAATTAAACATTTGATTTTTGGTGGCCTTGGTATGCATGAATATAGATACAGTAAGAAGTACCTTAAAATGATGATAATGTTTTATAAGTTGTTATTAGAAGTGTGTAAAAAAATCGAACAACCCGAGAGAACAGACCAGACAGACCAACCCGGACGGTCCATTTTGGTTGGTTTTTGTTTTATTACGGTCAGTCCTGTCTGAAAAATTAGAAAACCGATGACTAGATCCGGTCTGCCATTTTTGAAATTAATGCCAAAGAAGATTTTCAATGCTTTTCACTATTGTATGCTCACTTCACTGTTTTTGAACTTTTGTAATTATATGCCCAATGGAGTAATTTTGTTTTCTAAGTTTTTGAAATCTTGGTAGTAATTGTTACCAAATTATGGAGCTAATATTGAATGAACTTTTGAATTCTTCTTTAATTTGGACTATTTGCTCAATGCTATAATTAACATACGAAAGTTGTGAAAATGAATTCAGTCCGGGTTAATTGTAAGTACTTAGTTTATATATTCAACGGACAAAATTAATCGAGCCGGTCCAGTCCAATTTGTATGTAACTTAGTTAATTCAGTTGAGTTGCTAATATTCAAAATTGACTATGTCAGTTTGAAACCAGACCGATCGGACCGTACACAACCTAATTATTACAATTTTATATTTTTTCATTCAAATTTAAAATAGATTTGAAGATCTTACAAGATGCGGGATACTGCTAGCTCATCCAACGATTCCGACTTTCCATCAGCCTCACAAACAAACCACAAAATCTACATGTCATGTGATAGTAGTCCTAAGTCTACTCTAATGCCCTATGTAACACCCAAAATTTCCACAAAATGGCTATCCAAAGTTATAATTTGGGTTCATTTCACAATATATATAATAGCAATAAACTTTTATTACACTATTGAATGTAGGATATTTTGTTTCGTTTACAATTATTTAAATGAAATTGATATATGAAATGACAAACTTGATAGCAGTGAAAATTAAAATTACTAAGGATATTATCATTTCGGAAGAGTGATCGAGTACTATTTACAGGCCTCTTTCAAAATTCTATGAGGTTGTATTATTTTCACAAAATTTTGAAATCAATATGAATTGATATATCATAAGAATTTTAGTTCATAAATTTAAAAAGTCTTATAGGTTTTCAATTTTGGTGTCCTATTAAAAAAATTCATAAGTATTTTATAAATATCAAAATATAGTAATGTAAGTTGAGTATAAGTAAGATTCTTATCAATTTTATGTGTTTTAGTTAGAGAGAGAAAGTCTTAGTGGACCATTGATAGAAAAGATATACGATATATTAAAAGGAGATGGATAAATTCAAATTCTATAATTCAACATGGGATTCCACATTGGACTAAAAAGGAGATTGTAAAATCACGTCTTTTGCTAGATTTCAAAATGTTACGGAATTTTAAAATATCGAGATTTATTGCAAAAGAACATCATGAATTATATAAATTACGCGAATTACAAAAATCTATCCCAAAATCACGCGAAAAGAATATAACATAAAATAAATTTGTATTATTAAACACAAGGAGAGCTAAACTAAGTACCATTGTAGCCCAAAAATAAAATAAAAATATATTACTACCTTGTGGGTGGTAGAGATTTAACCGAACCAAATGTGATAAAATCGGCCCAAAGCCCCAAATCGATAGAGTTGATAACCAAACACAGTAAAGGTGGCAGATATGAACAGTAAATTTGCAGTAACAAAAAGGAGATTTAGTTTGTTGGATAGATTCATTCAGTGGCTATTATACCCAATCCGACAGTACGTTCTCCCTGTGTGTGACTGTGTGCTTCACTTGGCTCTAGTGGCCTTAATTTAGAATAGACATAATGAGGATAGTAGTTCTCTTAGAGAGAAAGCTATGGTGCAGGAAAATTGAATGGTGCAGGAAAATTGATGAGAGTTTATCTCCCCTTTAAGTGAGCTCTCCCTTTATATTTATACGTATAGAATTAAGGTCACAATGCTTATTAAGTTAACAGTAAAATGACTATAAAAGGTAAACTTGATTACAACTCCAAGGTTGTAAATGTCCTCAATCCTATTCACACTAACTGAAATGGTTATTTCCCATCACTTATCCTCCAGCTCAGTTACCTGTGTCTGCAATCCTCGGCTCATGGTTGGCAAACATCTCGGTGATTCGAGTAACATGAAGTCAAACATTGATCGACCAAATCGAAAGGCCATTCCTATTGATTCAATGATAAACGCTTAATATTGTCATTCATACGCTCTTTCAGGTTGTTTGACGCGTTTATTTTCTAAAAACTACTCGTTTGCCAACTTATTTCGCGATTAGTCTCATAGTACTTTGTATTAACAATGCTTGGAAAGGCACATTTTGTGCTTATTTTGGTGTCTTCAGATTTTAAGAAATATTGTATTTAATACAAGGTAGAATTTTTCATGGAACAAAAGGAATCCAAGAAAGTGAATTCTCTATGTGATCAAAGAGCATCCAGAAAGTGAATTCTCCATGTGACCAAAGAGCATCCAAGATAGTGGATTTATCCACAAAAATAAAAAAAAAACATTGTTTTTTTTGGCATCCACACAACACTCATATTTATAGTTTTCATTGTTGTTTTGGAAAGGGATCCTTTTATTACTTTTCATTTCTCAATTTATAGAGAGCTGTAATAGTTTTTTTTAGAGAGGGAAATGGAGTTCATCATTTATAATTCCTGTCTCTACATTTATTATGAAAAAATTTCTTTGCTAAGGCTAAAAGATGAAATTTTCAATGCGTTAATTATGTAAGGTCAATTCTCATTCCATTGTTAGTATTTTTAAATACTTTTTTGAATCTTCATCTTCTCCATTTTTTTAACCATTCATAAGCTAGTAAGATAATTTTCATTATGATGATTTGACTTTGTATACCTTGTATACATAGATCTCAAGCATTAATGAGGAGATGATACACTTGTGTATTTCTTATAGCCTATGTCCATTCTTTCTTTGAATGAGATACTTTTCATTGTCAAGCATGATTAGTTTTTGAATATTCATGGAAACATCATAAATTTGAGATTTTAATCTTTGAATGCTTTAATGATATGTGAGTGCTTTCTACACTTTTATGTGATTTTAAGACTCGTCATCTTCATAGTTAAAGTATTGCCAAAGATGATCTTTTAAATTTATGTCATAAACAACTTCACTTATCATTTAAGGATTCCATTTGTTTATCATAAATAAGTAATATAGGGACGGTTTGACCTCACCTAGGCCTCCCAATTTTAGACAAATGTCATGTTATGATTTATCGAGCTAAAATCTTTGTAGTTGGCCATTTTCATAATCAAGTCATTTGCCAAGGAGAAATTAACAATGAGTTCTTAAATGTCTAGTTTAAATTTATGTGTTTTCTTTATGTGTATTTTAAGTTTGATCTTGGTGGACATTATATTGGAATGGGTTGCTTTTGCTCCCACACCCTTTTGCTTAGAATTGGTAAAATACTCAGGCACTTAGGAATTGCATGAAGGACTTTGAATGAGGTTGATTTTACGTAATTTTGCAAAACAAATGAATTCTATAATGCCTTAGCCTTTTCTCATCCATTGTTACATCATTTTAATTTTTATTGCAAGACTTTAAAATCAACCATTTAAATTCTCTTAACAAAACTTTGGACTCGTAATCACCACATCGTCTTTCCGACTATCCTTGTGGTTCGACACTTGGACTTACCAAGTATTATAACTTGACAACCTGCACTTGAATACCTAAGCACGGAAGTATTTTCGGTGCGTCATTCAAAGACCCTGCACATAAACTGGCCCATTGCCCGAATATTGAATTTGGGCTTTAGCTAAAACCCATGTCCAAAATTATCCTTCCATATACCTCATTTTCAAATTGATCCAGATCTATCAAAAAAATTGGTTTGTTTTCTAATTTTCATACTTCAATCACAATTAGTTAAAAAAAAAAACAATTACTATGTCAATCACATATTTTGAATGACTAGCTTGCTCCCCACATTTTGTGCTTTGGTACCTCATTGTTTTATTTAATAACTTTACCCTAAAAATTTCCAAAAGAGTAATAAAAATTTTTTAATATATTATTATCGAATCTTTTTTAAGCAGGAATTTGCGTTGATCCGTACACAGTTTATGGTAAGTGATCAAGAATTCGTCAACCGACCGAGATGATAACGTAACTTGGCATAACTCCTTCTCATCCTCTCCCAAGACAACCTGACCTTACCTAAGTTATTGATGGAAGACAAACTATTCCATCATATCTTGGAGAATACCTTAGACAATTAAGGTTGTCAAAGAAAAGAGAATTAGGTGTTCTTTGGCTGGGTTTTAAAAAAATATTTTTGGTGTTTTTTTAAAAAGAAAATATTCGTATTTGATTCACCCATTTAAAAAAAAACAACATAATCTTTTTTGCTTACTGTCTCCTTTATATTTTTAAAAAACTTTAAGAAATGAATAAAAACCAAAGATTCTATTTTTTGTAAAATTTTAAAAATATTGTACCATATACAAATCGAATTGAAAAACAATTTTAAAGAACCATGTTTAAAAATAAATTTTAAGTAAAACATTTTAAAACTCCAATTAAACAGAACCTTAATATTTATAATATTCTCTAATTCTGCACCTACTTATTTCTCACAATTAGGTGGAAATCCACTTTTGCACCAAAACTAATTGGGTGCAAATCCACAAACACCAAAAGATGAAATAAATTAAAAACTTCCACAAACAACTATATCACATTAAATAAAAATTGTGTAAAAGGCAAAGGCTTAAAGGAGAAAACCTAGGTACAAAAATATCAAAGTAGTTATTCCATTTATATATATATATATGCATTAACACTAATAAGATGAGTTAGTTAGTTAGTTAGTTAATAATGTGATCAGGATTGAACCATTTTGGGGCCTTCTTTTCACACACAATCATATCCTGATCGTCCTCAAGTCAACATTAACAAGAATTTGAGTACATCTAATCTTTTAAATCAAATGAAAGAAAATATAAAGTTGTTTCTATTCATGTTGACAAATTGCAATCAAAAGACGAAAAATATTAACTAACAAGGATAAAAAATATATATTAAAATCTAAGAGAGAGAGAAGGAGGTTTTTTGAGTTCTCCATTTAAAAAGCAAAGAAAAACAA
>JAKCWG010000602.1:0-65599 GCA_021464415.1 Lonicera japonica
TATTCTTTAAGGTATTATAATACAAAAATAATCGAATATAAACAATTTTTAATTCAAAGATGATTTTTTTTTAAAGGAGGTTAAATCTCTTTTTATTACATATAATAATAAAAACCCTTTCTCTTCATTCATGTGAGACTCAAAAATCCCAGAATTCCCGATTCGATCTCAAATGAACGTCTTTATCAATATATAAGACTAATCCACTAACTCTTATATATTACAAGACTTAAGTAACATAATAATATATACTTATTAATATTGTACCTAATTACTCAAGAATGAAATTAAAAGTCTCCTCTATCATTATATATGGTCCCCGCCCTATGAGTCACCATGATAGATAATCCTTCTATATATGCACTAAAATTAAGAACTTAAACAAAGGCAACACATTGGTTAATTAAGCCAAAATTTCCTCTCAAAAAAGAGAGAATATAATTAATTTTTTTCCAACTCATTTAAATTGAACTAAAAGTTGCTATAACATGTGCTAGATAAGGTAGACAAGCACCAACTTTTTGAGGCTAATTGATCTGTATAGTTAATTTGTTATCATTATTTTGTTTCTCCAATCATATATTTGAATCATCAAAACCAACTCATTTATAACCAAACCTCTTGACCTAGTGGCATAAGGTTGCTACTGGGATAATCTTGGAGTCGACTTGGAACTCCCAAGATCGATTCCCGACGTTGTCAAAATAATGCTCGGCTAGCGGTAGTTAGACACCGTGAGGAGAGATTAATCGAGGTGCGCAAAAATTAGACTGGATACCCTGTAGAGAACTAAAAAAAAACAAAAAAAAAACCAACTCATTTATTTGTACTATCTTAAATATATCCACTTTCACTCTTACTTCTCATTCTCAAGTACACTCACTAAATTAATGGTAGTTGGCTTTCTCTCCTTCCCTTCAATAAAGAAGGGTAGATATACATAATTAATATTAACCAATATATAGTCAATAATAGATAACAACCAATAGTCACAAGATAACAATATGCCTTAGACCAGCCTATAACATCCACGTGCACATAGTAACACAACCCCCACCCACCCACCACTCCATAAAATACTTTATTACAAAAGAAATCAAATATTTTAAATACTGCATTAGAATAACGTCCAACATGTAAATATATTATATTAAATGCTCATAAAATGAAAAATATGACCTTAACTTTAGTTGTGTAGAAAGAAAATTAAGGTGCTCCATATATGTGTGTGTGTATATATATCCTGACCCTCATTCCCTCTTCACAAAACAGTCTTTGGCGCGCTCGATCTCTTTCTCTCACACACGCACAAACATACACACAAGCGCACACAAAAAGGGAAAAATGGTTAGGAAAAATGATGGGTGTGGTAAAAAGGTTTTCAACAGAGGAGCATGGACAGCTGAGGAAGACACAAAACTGGCTGGGTATATTGAAGTCCATGGTGCAAAGAAGTGGAGAACTGTAGCTACCAAGTCAGGTACACATATATATTCCTATATGGAGCGAAATGTTTTTGCCAGAGCTGAAATGTTAGTACGTGCCACCCGGGCTAGTGCATTATGTTGTTGTATGCATGTCAGGCTTAATGCATTGCTATGGCGAAAGTTGTATTTGTTTTCGCAACATCATTACAGGTGCGAAACTGGCCGGAGAATGGCAGAACAGCCCCAATTAATCCGGCCAAAGAAAGAAGTACAATATTAGTTGTTCATTAATTAGAAAGTTTAACATATTCCACATTTTCAGCTCACTATGAACACGCCTCGGTCTAACTCTCAGTCGGCCTCTGCAGACTATAATTCTTCCAGAATCCGTAGCTTAGTTTCTAAATTTTTTTCAGCTATAACAAAATTTTGAAATTGAAATTATATTTTTATTGAGATTTAGGATTTATGGGTTTTTTATTTTATAATTATTGCAGGCTTGAATAGATGCGGGAAGAGTTGTAGGTTGAGATGGTTGAATTATCTAAGACCAAATATCAAGAGAGGGAACATATCTGATGAAGAAGAGGACTTGATACTTAGGCTTCACAAGCTACTTGGAAACAGGTTATTCATAATTTAATCACACCCTATTTCATAATTAAACATGTATCTTAACGTAATGCAATTAACTACTCTTAACTATTAATGTAAAATTTAAACCTGTGTTTGATTGCACGTAAACCGCACAAAATCTGGTATTTTTTATTTTTAGTGTTACAATTTAATTTTGCACATGATTTTCTCATTTTCTATGGAATTCAAAATCGGCACTCTCATAATTTTTTTATTTTTTTAAATATTCCATATAAACAATTACACCAAATTCAAATTTTCTTTTATATCGTCATCATGTGGTACCTTATAAGGGGGACGCGACATAGATATGTATACATATACTCACTTAATCTCAAATAAAAAATTTTATTTTATTTTTGAAATGTTTTAAATTGAAAGTCTCATTTTTTATTTTTTTAATAAAACTTATTAATTTTATAACTGGTGAACCTTGTCTTTCATGCAAAGGCAGAATAATCAAAATTCTTTGTATTTTTTTTCAATATTAATAACACATAAACAGACACAAGATTCATGCACGTCCTCCTAATCAACCACAAATTTTTTTTTTTGTCGTTCACTTGAAAAGGGCACAAAATATCCAAATGAAAACACTAACAGTACTTGGACAGTTGGATATTAGGAGCTGTTCACTGTGCCACTTAATTTGGCTATTTATAGAGGAAATTAAAATTTTTAAATTTAAGTGGTGTTAAAGTTGTTTGGTAACCCAAAAAATTAAGTGGTCACTTAATTTTATACCACTTTAAAACTTAAAATTATTATATATTTTTAAGTGACAACTTTGCCACTTAATCTGAAACCTAATTTTAAAAAGTGTAAAATTTCAATTTACCCTCTTTCTTTTAACAAAATTATATAGCGCCCGCACAACACCACCGCTGCCGCCGCCGCAGCCACCACCCCCGCCGCTCCGCCACAACCACCTCCACAACCCCTGCATACACCAACACCTCCTCCTCCTCCTTCTCCTCCTCCTCCACCATCACCAACTGCAATTTTAAAGCCCTGTACCTCCCTACCTAGGTCAGTAGTTCTGGTGTGAATATTTTTCCACCCTCAATTATTCATTTAACCCCATAATTGTTTGATTAGCTCCTTTGTCCTTTACTAATGAGCAACACCCACTTCGTTTTGATCAGCTCTCCGGAAATTCATGATGTGTAAATGAGAGTTGTAAAGTTGGAGAGCTGTAAGAAGACTCTTAGGGCCTCTTCATATTCTTTTCCCCTTCCCATTTTCCCAGTTTCGTTTCTTCTAATTGCATTTACTGATTATTAAATTTGGTAAACCAATTAAAGATAACACTACAAATTATCATTTGTAATTGATATTTTCGTAATATTTGAACTTATAAAACTATTATACTTGGTTCAAAGATTTAAATTATATGATCTTTCTTATTTTCATTTAGAATTATGTGATCAAAATAACTAATAAGGGCAAAAATTGTCATACTAAAACAATTTCAGTTTTCGATGTGTTATATTCAAGCAAACAACATTTTTCAAATACAATTTTCAGAACAAACAAACAGCTTTTTTCAATTTTCAGTTTTTTTACTAAATGCCACCTTAGTCAATGTTGGTCTTACTCACCAATTCTAATTTTGTGCAATATTTAATTTTCATGGAGAGAATACATGACTTAAGCTCAAAGATGTATTTGCTTAAAAATAAAAACAAAAAAAAATAAAAACTCAAAGTCGTATTGTCAAGGACAGCAATTTGGCAAAAAAAAAAATCAACGAGAGATGGTTTGAGTTGGTAATAATTCAAATATTTTGCTTGTAAAGCTTAGTTCAATTCCGTTACCAATAGTTCCTAGATAAACGGTTTATGTGTCATGTTCTAGTTTTGAGGTAGGCATGCATCCTCCTCTTACCTAGAGTTTTATGTGTTTAAAAAATTAAAAAGGATAGTCTGGCAAATTTGTCATCAAAATGCAGCATTCCTGTAACGTGCAGTGCTTAATTAAAAGAGGAAAACATGAAAATGATATAAATATAGGCAGGAAAATATATGGAATCTCTTAACTTCTTTCACAGTCATCAGATTTTGACACTCTCCATCGATTTAACAACAGTTTTACTTTTAAATGTTCTAAAATAAAGTTCTTTAATCTTTTTTGTGTGCGGACATTATTAATCTATCAAATTTTAAATTTTACAATGAAATAAATAATAACTATTATATAAAGTTGATTAGATTGAATTTTATTTATTTTAAAGAAATATTTTAAGATGAAAGTGAACTATCAAGTTAAAACAGATGAAGCTATTAACTCAAGATAAATGAACTAGACACAAATCAATGAATCAATAACAAGAGTATGTTATAATGCGAATTTGAGTTGCACGACTCCTAATGATTAAGTATGAGTTGAATATTCTTTCATACATGAACATAATATTGAAGTTAAGTTCTAATGAGAAGTCATAATTTTTCTTTTTTCTCTATGTAGGTGGTCCTTGATTGCAGGAGGCTTCCGGGGAGAACAGATAATGAGATCAAGAATCATTGGAACTCTCATTTGAGCAGAAAGTTGAATCAAAAAGAAGAAACTACTTTATCAGTACAAGATACATCGCGAGAGAGGCCAGTGAGTATAGTGAATGAAGAGAAAGAACAGTTCGAAGGAAGTGGAGACGCGGATATTAGCATTGATGTGAACGAATTCTTTGATTTTTCAAGCGAAGGGACCTATGGATTGGAGTGGGTAAACAAATTTCTTGAACTAGAAGAAGATCAACAAGCTCCCCGAATAATTGCTTCGCTAAATTTGTATAAATTTTTAACAGGAGTTCGTGTAAGTATATAAATATTTATTAATGGTCCGTCCTTTGTAGTAATACTTAATGGGTTGCTTGTTGATGCATAAATTAGCTAGCTTAATGCACATTTCATAAAGAACAAATTGAAAGAAATCGATCGAGAGGCATATTTGAGCATTGATGTGATCGAATTCAATTTTTCATGTGCAAGTACTTGTGAGATGAGAAGCTGAACAATTTTTTTGAAATAGAAGTAAATCGTTCGCTTGTTATAGGCAAATCCAATTCCATGCTATGAAATTGAAATTGAACCAAAATATATAGTATGGTTTTAGTAGGGGTGTGTATCGGTTCGAAACTAATATATTTATTACAATTCATCAACCAATCCAATCCAACTTGATTTTGTATTTTAGCATCCAATTCAATCCGATTTAGTTTGAACATTCAATCCATGTAAACTTAAAGAGACCAAGATAATGTAAAAAAAAGAGTAAATAAACTTAAAGTTCTTTTAATTTAGTCTTGTACGAGTAGAAATAATAAGGTACACTAAGGTATATATTAGTAACTTAATTAATATATAATGATAACTAATTATGTTGTGGCATATGTCATTTTTAAAGAGAGTGGACTGAATTGGTTTGATATTAATTTTGTCGATGTGAAAACCAAACTAATCCAATATTTTGTTGATTTTCTAAATGGCAAACCAATATGATTTGCTAGTTTCACCAAATCTAATTAAATATTAGCTTCGATTGGATTGAATCAAATTATTTGATTTGAAAGGTTTCGATTAGATTATACAACCCCCCCCCCCCCTCCTTTATATTTGGAGAGTGAGAGAGATAGATCTTTAATTATTTTATAATCATCCGAGTGATGTCTGGCCAATTTAATATATTTTTATTTCTATTTTTAAACCGAAGTGTGGAACAATTGTATACATGTACCATCTTTCTTTTTTCTGTTTTTTCAAGGTTTGAAGGTGGGCAAAAGGCCTAGGGCTGGAGTGGGCTAAACAAGGCCGGACTATATTTTCTTTTTGCTTTTGCATATATAATTAATAGAAAACGATAACATGTGTCACATGCTAATCGAATTATAAATAAAAAAAAGTTAATACCTTAAATGAAAATTCGTACTATGAATGAAAAAAGGAATCTGTACTTAAATTAATCTTGTCTCTCCTAAACCAAAACAGCAAAGCCAAACCCCGTCTCTCCACTCTCCTAAAGGAATCTGTACTTAAATTAAATCTTGTCTCTCCTAAACCAAAAAGGATCTGTACTTAAGTTATAAATATTTATTAATGGTCCGTCCTTTGTAGTAATACTTAATGGGTTGCTTGTTGATGCATAAATTAGCTAGCTTAATGCACATTTCACAAAGAACAAATTGAAAGAAATGGATCGAGAGGCATATTTGAGCATTGATGTGATCGAATTCAATTTATCATGTGCAAGTACTTGTGAGTTGAGTGGCTGAACAATTTTTTTTGAAATAGAAGTAAATCAACAAGTTCGCTTGTTATAGGCAAATCCAATTCCATGTTATGAAATTGAAATTAGAACCAAATATATAGTATGTTTTAGTAGGGGTGTGTATCGGTTCGAAACTAATATATTTATTACAATTCATCAACCAATCCAACTTGATTTTGTATTTTAGCATCCAATTCAATCCGATTTAGTTTGAACATTCAATCCATGTAAACTTAAAGAGACCAAGATAATGTAAAAAAAGAGTAAATAAACTTGAAGTTTTTTTAATTTTAGTCTTGTACGAGTAGAAATAATAAGGTACACTAAGGTATATATTAGTAACTTAATTAATATATAATGATAACTAATTATGTTGTGGCATATGTCATTTTTAAAAGAGAGTGGACTGAATGGTTTGATATTAATTTTGTCTATGTGAAAACAAACTAATCCAATATTTTGTTGATTTTCTAAATGGCAAACCAATATGATTTGCTAGTTTCATCCCAAATCTAATTAATATTAGTTTTGATTGATTGAATCAGATTGTTCGATTTGAAAGGTTTTTATTAGATTATACAAACCCCCCCCCCCCCCCACCCCTCTCTTATATTGGAGAGTGAGAGAGATAGATGTTTAATTATTTATTATCATCCGAGTGATGTCTAGCCATTTTAATAAATTTTTATTTATATTTTTAAACCGAAGTGTGGGACAATTGTATGCATGTACCATTTTTGTTTTTTCTGTTTTTCAAGTTTGAAGGTGGGCAAAAAGCCTAGGGCTGGAGTGGGCTAAACAAGGCTGGACTATATTTTTCGTATTGCTTTGTATATATAATTATAGAAAACGATAACATGTGTCATATGCTAATCGAATTATGAATAAAAAAAATTAATACCTTACATGAAAATTCGTACTATGAATGAAAAAAGGAATCTGTACTTAAATTAAATCTTGTCTCTCCTAAACCAAAACAGCAAAGCCAAACCCCAACTCTCCACTCTCTACCGCCATTACTAAACAAATCTCCAAAACTTGCGTTGTCTCATTATTGGACTGAAGCTCCAACTCAACTGTGACAACAAGAAAGTCAAAAAGTTTAACTACTCTGTCTCTTCTTCTCTCATTGATTGTGTGCATCTCATGCATATACAACACCACATTTTTTATTTTTTTTTTCTGATTGGTTGTATTGGACTGAAAAATTCGATACGAGGGGGATTGTGCCTCCATTTATCTCAAGTGATTGTAAGATTTTAAGATTGTATTATTTATCAATTTTTCTCTTATTTTAGCCAATTATTCTATAATCATATTGAAATTTCTAATTTTATATTCTATTTTATACATACGTACAAGTTTAACTGTCTTGCTAAAAGTCACTTGCCTTTGACATCTTTTTATAAATTCTTTTTTTAAAAAAAAAAATAAAATAAATAAAGGTTTAAATCTCTTGTTTTTATTATAATAATAACGAAAATCTCCCACGCCAGAATTAGGAATGAGATTTGAAATCAAAACCTCTCCTAAATTTGAATATGAGTAGATGCCTTACTAACTATGCTAGCTATTTTATGAACTTGGCAACTTCATGCTCATAAATTTATAAATTCATTATAATTGCAAGATTGGAACATATTATGGTCATTCTCCCTGTTCTATTTACGTACTTTTGTAGCGGTGGTATACTATTATGCGCGCGTGTGTGTATTTCAATTCTCATTATGTACGTAAAATTGATAGTCTATTCAAAAAATACTATCCCATCTGATTAATTGTTGTTGTTAGATTGTCAAATATTATTAGATTGTCAATTATCATCAACACCCACCATGCCACCATTGTCAAGTCAAATATCATCGACACCACCATGTAACCATTGTCAAATATTTCACACCACCATTGTAACCCTTCTAGATGAGACCACCATTATTGTCAACACAATCCAACCACACCAACCCCATACATGTATATATATATATTATATCCATCCTTAAGCTATTGTAAATGTACACATATCAATCAATATATTTCATCTCTCTATTTAGTTTTCTACATGGTATCTGAGGAATTTTTAATTCTCCTCCTTTTCCAATCAAACACAAGCCAATCCACTCCAATCCATCATTGGCAGATCATAAACAAAACAAACACAATTGTTCAAATTACCTTAGCACAATCAACTTACTGCCAAACCACTTACTACACCTCGATATCTCTAAAACCATACCAATCCAGGACAATCCATATCCATTTATCCTCGTAATTAAAGGACGATCCCAACGCCACAAAAATCAACCCAAAAAGGCACCGCATGCGCCCACACGCACACGCCCAAAGTTTCCAGCGCACAGTCTGTCTTTTTCGCGCGCCTTCAGCCATTCTAGCCAGCCATGTGGCACGCCACGCCAGCCTTAGTGCCCACGTCACTGCCACGTGTCTGCCACGTCAGCGCCACGTGTCTGCCACATCAGCACCGTTGATCGTTAACATCTGTTGCTCTTATCGTTAACGTTAACGGAATATTCCTTATGCCGTTAACTTTGACGGAATATTCCTGACACCGTCAGGATTATTTGCAATTTGACCCAAAACTTCTGATATTCTTATTTTGGCCCCATAGTTTCTGTTTTTCACATATTAACCCTTAAACCTTTTGTTCTGTATTCCACGTCACCCTTAAGCCAAAGTTTTGTATTATTTGCAGATTTACCCTCTTATATTTGTGTTATTTATTTATTTTTATCTCAAAAAAAGGGGAGCCAACCTCATTCAATTACATCCGCATCCTCCAGCGTCCTCTCACCCAAGCTAATGGAATGCATTGAAATCTCTCGACCCATCTCCATCACTCTCAATGGGCCCAACTATATTCACTGGGCCCAAGCCATGACTAGCTTTCTTCAAGCCCGTAGAGTGTGGCGTCTCATTACTAGAGAGGTTACCGAACCAATCCAAAAGTAAGATGAATCGGCTGAAAACTTTACTACTAGACAAGATGACTAGATTGTTAAAAATGGTGATATTATCACTTAGTGTCAAAATACTTCAATTCCTATAATCAATCAACAATTTGGGCGTTTTTCAACCGGAAAGGAAGTTTGGAATTTCTTGAAAATTAGATACACCACCAAGGATCTTGCTCACCAGTATCAATTGTTGACTGTCTGAGCCTCTCTCTTGCATCGCCATCCCTTACTAACTCTTGATGATGTTGTTATCGCGCTCCATTTTGAAGAAACTCGACTTGGTACAAATTCTCAGACTTCAACCGAAGCACTTACAGTTACTCAATCTAAATCCGAGAAATCATCCGATGCATGCACCTACTGCCATAAAACAACCCATTTATTACTCTATTGTCCCAAACGAGTGTGTAAGTACTGTCACAAGCGTGGTTCAAAACATTGGGGTTTTGATTGCTATAAGAATCCTGCCCGAAAACCTAATACCAGATCCGTCACTGCTACCGCTTTCAATTTACAGCCATCTAATCCACCTCCATCCGTCACCAATAATGATCTTGCAGATATATTAAAACATGTTTTATTTGGTTCATATAATGCAATGTCTGTAATTTCAAATACCTTTTGGTATTTCGATTCGGGCTGCTGCAATCACATGACTTCTAATTCCATAATTTTTCTCTCCAAAAATTCTACCACACACACATCTCCTATTAAAACTGCTGATGGATCCCCATTACATGTCACCCACATTGGCCCTGTATCCACGTCCACTTTATCTCTTCCATCTACTTTTCACATACCAAAATTGACTATTAATCTCACATCTGTTGGACAACTCTATGATCTTGGTCTTACTATTCTATTCTCTTCTTCTGGTTGTCATGTGCAGGATCTACGGACGGGACAGGTTGTTGGGATAGGTCGTAAAGTTGGTTGCATGTTCGAGCTTATCCACCTTTGCACACCACCAGATGTTTACATCTCTACTCTTGCTGCTGCTCCCGCCTTTCCCACCTCATCCCTGGAACTTTGACACTATCGGTTAGGTCATATGTCTGTTGATAAGCTTAGAACTCTTGTTTCTACTGGTCGATTAGGAACTGTTAAGTCAGAAAACATTTCATGTCTATCATGTCAACTTGGAAAACAACCCGCGTTATCTTTTAATAAAAGTCATTCCCTTTCTTCTGCACCTTTTGATCTTATTCACTCTGATGTATGGGGACCTTTTCCTCACGATACTATGGGGGGATCAAAATACTTTGTTGTTTTTATCAATGACTACACCCGCTTTACATGAACATTTCTCATGAAAAATCGCTCTGAACTACCATAGCTATATTACAATTTTGCTCAAATAATCAAAACTCAGTTTTCTCTCGACCAATCAAAATTTTTCATGCTGACAATGCTATGGAATACAAAGAATCCAACTTTTTAAATTTTTTACATCAGCAAAGCACAATTTCACAGTACTCTTGTCCTGGTACATCCCAACAAAACGGTCGTGCTGAACGAAAATATCATCATATTCTAAACACTGTTCGCACTCTTCTCATATCCAGTGGGTGTCCCGAACGTTTCTGGCGGGAAGCGGCTCTTACTGCAGTTTACACCATTAATCGCCACCCTATTCTCGCCTTCCAAAATCAGTCACCCTATGAGAGGTTGTATGGCAATGCTCCTAACTATAATCTTCTCAAAGTATTTGGGTGTGCCTGCTTTGTCTTACTCCAGCCTCATGAACATTCTAAACTCGAACCTCGGTCTCGTCTATGTTGCTTCCTAGGGTATGGGATAGAACATAAAGGCTACAGGTGTTGGGATCCCATTTCAAAACGATTTCCTGTGTCTCGTCATGTCATATTTTGGGAACACAAAATGTTCTCATCCATTTCCAAATTTCATGTTTCCAATAATACCACTATCCCTTCTTTCACTAGCTCCACTGGCGATCTCTATCCTATCAACACCTTCATTCCACCCACACCTGGAACGGCACCTCCTGACTCTCTCCCATCAAGTGACGTTCCCTTCTCCGCTGAATCTACCTCCCAAACTCCTGACTCTAATTCATCCCCCAACCTATCCCCTGGGCCTACTACGGACTATCCTCATGACATTGATTCGTCCAACGATCCGGCCGGACAATACACTCCTCGTCGGTCCATACGGGTAAGACAACTTTCTCATCATCTTTGTGACTACCATTGTTATTCCACTATTTTTACTCACCATAAGCCTTCTTCTTATAAAGAGGCTAGTTCTAACCCCTTATGGCAGCAAGCGATGATTGAGGAATTACAGGCCTTAGAAAAAGCTCAAACTTGGGAATTGGTCACACTTCCCCCAGGGAAAACAGCAGTTGGATGTAAATGGGTTTACAAAATTAAAACCAAATCAGATGGATTCATCGATCGATACAAAGTCCGACTTGTTGCAAAAGGTTTCAATCAAGAATACGGCATTGATTACGAGGAAACTTTTGCCCCTGTTGCCCGATTAACTTCTGTCCGAAGTCTTCTTGCTGTTGCTGCTATTCGAAAATGGAAACTTTTTCAGATGGATGTAAAGAATGCATTCCTAAATGGTGATCTTTCAGAAGAAGTTTATATGAAACCTCATCTAGGATTCCATCATTCCTCCTCTCAAATGTGCAAGCTCCGCCGTGCCTTATATGGCATAAAACAAGCCCCTCGTGCTTGGTTTGAAAAGTTTAGCTCTACTATTCAAACAATGGGCTTCACCTCTAGTACTTATGACTATGGACTCTTCCTCAAAAAAAGATCTACTGGTATTACACTTCTGGTTCTTTATGTAGATGACATGATTATTACCAGAGATAATACTAGTGGAATTTCTGAACTCAAACAATCTCTCAGCCGTCACTTTGAGATGAAAGATCTCGGCCGTTTAAATTATTTTTTGGGTCTTGAAGTGTTATCTGACTCTGCTGGTTACTATCTCTCACAAGCCAAGTATGCTTCTGATATTCTTACTCGTGCGGGTCTGACCAACTGCAAAATTGCTCCTACTTCGTTGGAACCAAATACCAAACTTACTTCTCTTGATGGCACTCCTCTTAGTGATGCAACTTTGTATAGACAAATTGTTGGCAGCCTGGTCTATCACACCGTCACTCGTCCGGACATTGCCCATGCTGTTCACATCGTTAGTCAGTTTATGTCTGCTCCACAGTCCACTCATTATGCTGTTGTTCTTCGCATTCTCAGATATATCAAAGGGACAATGTTTCACAGTCTTCAATTTTCGTCTACATCCTCCCTTGAGTTACGTGCCTACTCTGATTCTGACTGGGCTGGTAATCCAACTGACAGACGGTCAATTACCGGTTACTGCATTTTCTTAGGCGGTTCGCTTATATCTTGGCGTAGCAAAAAACAAACACTAGTTTCTCGCTCAAGTACAGAAGCAGAATATCGTGCTCTGGCTGACACCACTCAAGAAATGGTTTGGCTCCGCTGGCTCCTCTCGGACATGGGAGTTTCTCAACATCTTCCAACTGTCCTTAGATGTGATAATCAGAGTGCTATTCAGATTGGCCACAATGATGTTTTTCATGAACGAACGAAGCATATTGAGATTGACTGTCACTTCATTCGCCAGCATGTATCTAGCAACACCATTCGTCTCATCCCCATCTCATCCATCGATCAACCCGCCGACATCTTCACTAAAGATCATCCGCCCAGTCGTTTTCAGAATTTGCTTTCCAAACTCAAGTTGACCTCCCATTTGCCACCTTGAGTTTGAGGGGGATGTTAGATTGTCAAATATTATCTAGATTGTCAATTATCATCAACACCACCATGCCACCATTGTCAAGTCAAATATCATCAACACCACCATGCCACCATTGTCAACCCTTCTAGATGAGACCACCATTATTGTCAAGACAATCCAACCCACACCAACCCCACACATGTATATATATATATATATATCCATCCTTAAGCTATTGTAAATGTACACATATCAATCAATATATTCCATCTTTCTCTTTAGTTTTCTATAGTTGTCAATGAATGTGGTATCATTTGAAAGTAAACCTTTACTGATAAAATAATTTATTTTTTTGGGTTACATAATTAGATATCTACATAGTGATAATTTGGATTAAGCTTATTTTTGTAGTCTTTTAATGTAATATTTTTTATTATGGGTTTTCAATATTACTAATCTTGTTTAATTTTAACAGAAGAGAAGCCTAAACAAAGAGAAACGCCACAACAAGGTACCTAGGTTTTTTTTTTTCAGGATGTCGAGCTTAAGCACTGTGGATAGGGTAGTTCTTCTCATCATCTGATGTGGTGTCCCAATAGGCGGACCAATTAGCTCTTCTAAGAAAAGCGAGGAACTAGGAGCTAGAGCTGATATTCTTGCATCTACGATATGCTGCCGATATTATTCACATCAAAGTTGAATGCAGGAAGTGGCTCTATGTTCGCAACACCTTAAGACACAAGTCTTTGTATCCATTACTATTACAAGATAGTGGCAGATATGGCACGCTTTATGACTTATTTGATTTCTCCAAGAACAAGTATTTCAACTCTATCTAATATATCAGATTCAGTTTAAACAAGTTCTAACTGGTCGTTTTACCAACTCGTGTAGTGGGTGGTTGGTAAGAATGGACTATTTCCTCTTTTCTTGGCTGGTACAATAGTAAACCTCTTCACCAGAGAATAGATTCAGCTTTCACCCGCGTCCATGCACTTTTGAAAACAATCCTTTGAGAGCTCCACTCAAACTTGATTTTGCTTCGAAGAGGTGCTTCTTGCGCAAAGCCATGCTATGCTTTCAATGAATTAATCTTTATGAGTAAAACAGTAAGTTTTAAGATATAAAAGTTCAATTTTAGTAGAGGGGGTGAGATGAGATAGATAGCTTAGGGGGTGGTGGTGACGGTGACGGTGCATAGTGACAGATGATATAGTCATCCAGTAGAACAAGTCAAAGGACTTGATGTTGTTAGGATTATGATAAGCTTATGTTGTTAAGTTTCAAATGTATTTGAATTATAACTCCTGATATTCAGGGATTATTTGTAACCATCAGTGTATATAAATATACATTACTAAATAAGAATAAATCATCTTTTCCTCATTCTTTTATGGTATTAGAGGACTTTGGTTCTACATTTTCAACTCTTCGTTCCTATGGCTGCTAACACCTCATATTCTTCTTATATTCCCAGTCTCAAAAACCAGTTATAGTTCATCTCTGTGAAACTTAATGATGAGAACTTTCTCGTCTGGAAGAAACAAATTGTTACCCTTCTTGATTCTCTTGAACTATCTAAATATATAGATTCAAATATCTTTCCTCCTTTTGCAAAAATTCTAAATGAAAAAATAAATGTTTCTATTCCCAATCCCTCACTTCTTGAATAGAACAAAATGGATAAAAACCTACTCACCTTTCTCCAAGCCACATTTTTTACTACCTTTCTTACTCGAACCCCGACTTTTACCACTTCTCTGATCGAACCTCTTTCTCTATCTTGAAAAAGCATTTACGGTTCAGATTACATCACGTACCCATCAACTGCTCACCCAACTTCAACAAATTCAACGAGGAACAAAATCAGTGAATGAATACCTTGCTAACATTAAAAACCTTTTAGACTCACTTGCTTATACACCCGTGCCTGTCTCTGACCCAGTTCTTGTCCACCACACGTTACTTGGTCTTGGTCCTGAATACGATCAGTTCGTCACTGCCATTGAAACAAGAGAATGCTTTTCTACCTTTGCTCAACTCTATCCACTCATCCTAAACCATGAAGTCAGACTTTGTTGCCCAAAGCCAGCCCTCCTTGAAAAATCCAAATTCTCTTTCTAATCTTAACCGTAACCAAAATAACAACAATCAGCCACCTAACTTCCATAACCACAATGGTCGAAACGGAGGCCGCGGTGGTCGTGGAGGTGGTCGTGGACTTGGACGAGGAAATTATGGTGGTGGCTATAGTTGTAATTGCGGTTCTTATTCATCACAATGTTCCATACTTAGTGCTCCACCTCAGTTTTATGGAAATCATCTACTATGTCAAGTATGTGGAAAATCAGGGCACACTGCCCTTCAATGCTATCATCACTTTGATCATTCATATCAATCAACGGATTTTCCACAAACCTTTGCCGCAATGCAGTTCAATGGGACACCGTATGACCAGCATTGATACCCTGACTCGGGTGCTACTCATCACATGACTGCAGATGATGGGCAGATGGTGAATCCAACTGCTTACCATGGTACAGAACAAGTTGCTGTTGGCAATGGTAATCTCCTTCCTATTTTATATACTGGTGATATTAGTTTACAAACGCCATCTCATAATTTTCCCTTTAAAAATGTTCTTTATGTGCCTCACTTATAAAAAAAATCTCCTCTCTGTTTCTCAACTCACTAATGATTCTAATTGCTCCATTACTTTTGATCCATATGGTTTTGTTGTCCAGGACCTGAAAACGGGAAAAATATTGCTTCGAGGACCCAGTAAGGGTGGTCTATATCCGCTTCAAATTAATCGATTCTTTAATTTTAATAATGTTACCTCTGCTACTGCACATGTGGGTGTGAAAACCACAGCTGATGTTTGGCACATGAGATTAGGACATCCTCATCATCAAGTTTCTCCGATCATTAGCATTAAATAAGTACATTTTCTTACAAAAACATAAATTATTCGGCCTTTATGATAGTTGTATTCATACCAAATACCACAGACTCCTTTTATTAATCTAAATGAAAATAAATCAAATGAAATATTGTTTAAGATTTATTCTGACCTTTGGGGTCTAGCTCCAGTTACTTCTAAATCCGATTTTCGTTATTTTTTGTTGCTTGTGGATGATTGTTCATGCTTTACTTGGTTATATTTTTTAAATAACAAATCTCAAGTCTATTAATGCTTTAAGGATTTTAAAACATTAGTGGAAAATCGATTTAACACTACTATTAAAAAAATTCAGAGCGATGGTGGTGGCGAATATGTCTCTAAAACTTTCCATGATTACTTAATTGCCGATGGCATATTCCATCAATTCTCATGTCTGCACACACCTCAACAAAACGGTGTAGCCGAACATAAAATTCGGCATCTCGTGAGGACGAGACTTACTCTTTTTCATCAAAGCTCATTGCATAAATATTTTTGGCCTGATGCATTTAGTACCGCTGCTTATTTAATAAATCGAGTGCCTACTACTGTTTTACAAGGTGCATCTCCTTATCACAAGTTATATAACCTTTCTCCCGATTATAATTTTTTAAAAGTTTTTGGATGTCGTTGTTACCCATTCCTTGTCCTCTATCGCCAAAACAAAATGGAACCGAAAATTAAATATTGTATCTTTTTAGGCTATAGTGATATCCATAAGGGCTATAAATGTTTTGAACCAAATTCTAATCGGGTTTATACTTCACGGGATGTAATTTTCAATGAGCAATCATTTCCATATGCCTCAAAAATTAATGAAAGCCTCACTTTATCACTTCTTGACTCTAGTGTATATCTTTGGCTTCATGGACTAGCAACATATGATTCACTTAATCCTACACACACTGCCACCATATTACCGCCTCCCACCAACCAGGTTCAATTTATCACCCCTATTTCTAGCCCCACAACAACCTCACTGATTTCATCGCAATCACCATCAACTTCATCTTTGCCTCACTTTCTCTCCAGTGTAGGTAACGAGTCTTGAAATACAAATCCCGAGTTACATGTTAATGAGGAATCAAAAATTCAAGCAGATAATCGACCACCCTTTTCTCTTTTAGCAGTACAACCCCCTACTCTGGCTCCTCCATGGTGTACTATGGTCACTAGATCTCAGTTTGGTATTCGTAAACTAAAAGTTCCCTTTTTCCTTCTTGCCACAAAACATCCTCTTCCCCAATGTTTTCTATCTGTTATTGATAATATACAACCTGAACCCACTTGTTTCACCATTGCTTCAAAAGATCCGAAATGGCAACAAGCCATGAATGATGGATTCAATGCTCTTCTCTCGAACAGAACTTGGTCCTTAGTTCCATATATACTTAGCATGAATGTTGTCTGCTGTAATTGAATATATATGATCAAACAAAAATCTAATGGTAGCATTGATCGTTACAAGGCTCGCTTTGTCGCAAAATGATACTCTCAGCAATATGGTCTTGATTATGAGGGGACTTTTAGTCCCATAGTGAAACCTGTTACTATCAGACTTGTTTTGAGTATTGCCGTTACAAAGTTTTGGCCTATCAGACAATTAAATGTTAAAAATGCTTTTCTTCATGGCTTCATTGATAAAGGTGTCTATATGATTCAGCCTCCTGGTTTCACTGACAAGCAAAATCCTACTCATGTTTTTAAGCTCCACAAAGCTTTGTATGGTCTCAAATAAGCACCCTGTGCTTGGTTTAGAAGATTTACTTCTTTCTTATCTAAGCTTGGATTCGTGGCATCCAAATATGATATGTCGCTTTTTACTCGTCAGTCCTCGAAAGGGATTTTGGTTTTGCTTCTTTATGTTGACGATATCTTGTTAACTGGTTCTGATCCTTCCTTGACCACTTTGATTGATGATCTTGGTAAGTAATTCTCCATGACTAATCTTGGTGATTTGCATAATTTCTTAGGAATGGAAATTACATGGTCAAAATCTGGTCTTCATCTTAGTCAAAATTGTTATACTCTTGATATTCTTAACATAATTAATTTTCTCAATGCCAAACCTGTCTTTACACCTTGCTCTTCTGGTGGAAATTTATCCATGTTTAATGGTGCTTTGTATGCTAATGTAACTTTGTATTGTAGTTTAGTTGGGGCATTACAGTTGTATTGTATGCTCATTTTCTTGCAGTTAAGCGAATATTATGATACTTAAAAGGAACTTTAGGCCGTGGTTTATTTTTTAATGCTAACTTTTCATATTAGCTTCGAGCCTTTAGTGATGCAGACTGGGCAGGCAATCCGGATACTCGCCGTTCTATTACTGGTAGTTGTGTCTTCCTTGGCGATCATCTCATCTCTTGGTCATTTAAAAAGCAACCTACAGTTGCCCGGAGTAGCACCGAGGCAAAATATCGAGTGCTCGCACTCACAGCAACTGACATCGCCTAGATTCAGTACCTCCTCAAAGATCTTTCTATCATCATCACACAACCACCCACCTTATATTGTGATAATATTAGTGCTACCTACATGGCCTTCAATCCTGTCATGCACTCACGTACAAAACATGTTCAAATTGACTATCATTTTATCCATGAACGCGTAGCTTTTGGTACGTTAAAGATCACATACATTTTTGCACGGCATCAACTCGCTGAATTTTTCACAAAGAGTGAAGTTACAGCACAGCATAAAGATTTATCTGCCAAGCTCTCGCTCACAGATTCTTCTACGCTCGGTTTGAGGGGGGTGATAGATGATATAGTCATCCAATAGAACAAGTCAAAGGACTTGATGTTGTTAGGATTATGATAAGCTTATGTTGTTAAGTTTCAAATGTATTTGAATTATAACTCTTGATATTCAGGGATTATTTGCAACCATCAGTGTATATAAATATACATTACTAAATGAGAATAAATCATATTTTCCTTATTCTTTGACATAGTTCCATATTCTTAAGCTATTATGCGATGGCCGTGTTATTTATAAAGTAGGAATTTCCTCAATTCAAGTCGAATTACATCTATTTTATAGATGATAACCATGTAAATGGGTGGGATAATCTCTGGGGTGTTTTGCTTAAGCACTATGTTTGGCGTCAGGATTAGATATTCTAGCGGATTATTTATCCCATTAAACCTTTTTTTATCCCAATAAGAAAGGGATTAACGAATCCCACCTAAGACATGTGATTGTTTTATCCTGTCCGAAAAGAATTAAGTAATCATATCCGACTCTCTAATCTGACACGTCAAACACACCCTAAAATATATAACAATGCCGTTTGCTTGCTGGGATTTGGCCGCATCGATACATATGGATTTCACCAGAGTTGCATATGAGTGGATAATTGATCGAGTTTAAATTAAGGTATTATTAGTAAGGTATTTTTTAAAAAAATATCTATAATCAAGACTTTAACAGATGGTTATTTTAATCTTTCCGGCTCGAAGTACTAACATCGTTATGAATTTTTTCCTTGTTCCTCTAATATATTTGTGTAGTTCCTAATGAGGAAATTACAATATTAGTACTAAAAAAAGGAATATTTTATTAGTCTAAAATAATAATAATTTGAATTACAAAATAGAGTAAACAGCTCAAATGATCACTAAACTTTCGATCTAGTATCATTTTAGCCATCAAACTTTAAAACGAACCAATTTGGCCATCAAACTTTGGAGTGAGTACCACTTTGGTCATTTCTTCCGACTTCAATGTTAAATTGAATGGAATGAAATCATGTGTAAGGCACATGACTTTATTTAAGCATATTTTAATTATTTTGGTTACAAAATAGCCAAAGTTACACTATTTGTTAAAAATATTGCTATATTTTATAAATTGTGTGTATTTCATTTTGGCGAGAATTATCGAAAGAAAATGTCGTTTTATTGCAATATGACCAAAACGATCTTACATGAAGTCATGTGCCACGACAATGCATTAAATTTAACAACCAAATGAAATGGAATGGTCAAAGTGATACTTACTCCAAAGTTAGATGACCAAATAATTTGATGGAATAGTCAAAGTGGTACTCACTCTAAAGTTAGATAACCAAAGTGGTTCATTTTGAAGTTTGATAGTCAAAGTGCTACTAAATCAAAAGTTTAGTGGTTATTTCATGAGTTGTTTATTCTACAAAATAATAATTTGAAAAATACAAATTCATTTATTATTTTGGTTACCACTCAAAATAATTTATCACAAATACATCGCAAATGAGGAACGAAATGAATATATGTCAAACTTAAGTTGATGGATTTTTTGGGTTGAGTCTCAAATTAAGTCGTTCTCTTTAAAGTGTTTCATAACTTCGTGCTCTTTGTGCAAGCAGTTCACTATGTCACACAGTTCCCAAAAAAAATAGCCCAAAAATTTAGCTTTTGTGTTGACTTTCTTTGCACCGAAGATAGGTTGGTAATACACATATAGATTCAACCACTTGCTCGGAATACATATACAAATTTAAGGGTTATTGTAATGTAGACACCCCGATCCGTGACCCCCGCAAGAACCCTAACGACCTCCGAGAACTACTATTTTGGGTCCGGGACCCACCCGAGGACCCGGTACTACACTAGGAGGGTTTGTCGCCCGACAAACTTGTTCTTTAGAGAGATTGTCGCACGACATATCACATTGTCGCGCGACAATCCCTGATATGTCGCGCGACAATTCCACTATGTCGCACGACATTCCCCCTCTGCACCAGACCAACCACTTTCTGACACATCAATCTGTCAGAACCATCACTTCAGCCGTTTGTCGCGCGACATTCCCGTATGTCGCGCGACATATCACAATGTCGCGCGACATTCTCCTTTTTTAAGGAAATGTCGCGCGACAATCTCTCCCGAGCAGTATAAATAGGCCAACACCCCCAAGGGTTGAAGAGGCAGCAATTGGAATCTGAGAATTTGGAGCTTTAGATTTGATTTTTATCAAGCACTTTTCTACTATTATCTTATTTCTGAAGAATTATCGAATCTATCCTCGACACTCGACGTGTCCCGTCTCCGGAATCGATTTCTCGGAAATATCTAAAGAAAGAGAAGATTATTATCGCCGGAGATCCCTCTGCCGTATTATATTTTCTTTCTTATTATTATTCTCGTCGGGAAGGTAAAGAAAGTCCCTTCTAGTATTTAAGATTAGATATCTGTGTACTTGTTTTACTTCTGTTATTCTGTCCACGTTTTATTTGAATAAACTTATTGTCAAGTTACCAATAGTCTACCGTTTTCAAAACAAAAGACCCTGATAAAACTACTTTCAAAACCAGAAGAGTAAGTACATTATCGTCCGGATAAACCCTGTTTTCAAACCCCGGACCGATAAAGACTTATCTAGGAATTAAAATCCACATATCTTGTCTTTTCCATAGACTGCGACGTGTCTGATAAACTCTCCTCAAAGAGTTCAAATTCCATATTGAATTAGTCCCGACATAAAGATCCGAACCTTTTTCAAAATAATCACAACTCGAGAAAACCGTCATTATCTGAGGAAATAATACGGAATACTCTTTCAAAAATAAAAGGTTTTTGTCATTTGTCATTACATCTTTTAAATATAAAAACATCGGATCTCGGAACACAAAGGTTTTCATTCCTTTCCCCGTTTTCCCAAATTAGGGTTTTTTTTTTTTTTTTTATTATTTATTTAGAAAGTAGTAGACTGTCGGTAAAAGCATCCAAGTTTTTCAACATAGAATAAACATATAAGACCACTAGAGACCGAAAGGGCGGAATGGGTGCTTAACACCTTCCCAAACCGTAATATAGTTTTCGAACCCTATAAGAATCCCGGTTTCGCAGACAAACGTGTAAAGAAAGGCTTGTCTATAGCCTTTCCTCTTACACGACCTTTTTTGTCCGTTTTCTCGTAAAACGTACTGGCGACTCTGAATGAACCCCCTTGCATCTAGAAATAGAACGTAGGGACACTTGATATGAATCAACGAAAACGCTCCAGCAAATGGAACGACGGAATCAGTTCCGACGTCCCATGACCCCCACCACCAACGGGGACGAGACCCGGGGGCCGCATTTGCGGATTCTCACAGTGGCGACTCTGCTGGGGACACCATTAGAAAACTAGACTCTTATATGTGGACCTTTGTTTATCTGTTGAAAAACTTGCTTTTACTGCTTTCCCTACTCATGTTAATTGATTGAGAAGAAACCTTTTTCTAAAAAATGGGAGTTTTTCGAAAAGACGTAATAAAGATAATGATATTTGTGAAACCAACCTTTCGAACTTTACACGCACTATCACAAATCATGCATTGGTTCTACGAGTGTGAATTTACCCCAAACCCTCGGAAGTATTATAAGTGAGTAGGGAGTTGGCTTGCTTGGGCCAACATAAACCGAAAGCATTTACTTCCACTCTCCTTGGCCAAGTACGCCCCCGAGGTATATCGAGTGACGAGAACACTCACGTACCCGGGAAGTATATCAAAAGATTCTTGCACGTACCCGCCCTTGGGGTATATCGCAAGGTCTTGCCAAAAAGGAGGGAGCCTGAAGCCTTAACCATTCGAACACCTGCGCTGCATCTAAGATTGAGTCAGTTAAAACACTTGTCAAACAGCCATAGAGGATGTACCACTTTACGGCTTACTTTTCGACACCCTTTTTAAAATTTGAGGCTCTTCTCGGCAATTTTTAGTGGTTCTTTTGGCAAAAATCGAGTCGCATCACAGTCTTCCTTCATCTTCGCCACGTGATTTTCGTCTACAGTCGTGAAGCAACAACAGACTGGAAGGTTGGGCCGGCCGTGATCACACCGGAAGACTAGTAAGACCAAGCACACCTGAAATGGCCGATGAACGCGAGAATCGAGAGACAGATCAGAGCCGAGCCGAGGCATCATCAGCTCAGCCAACCCTAGCCGAAATGCACCGTTTACTCATGACCGTCAGCAGGGATCTGGCAAGCCTCACAAGTGAGCAACAGAACACCCGGATTCGAATGGAAGAGTTGTCAGCCGAACGGACCGCACCACCCGGGTTTGAGCAACTACCACCGAATCGAGATCCGAATCAAGGGCAATCTTCACAAGTACTTCCCCCAATCCAAGGAACTAATCCACCCCAAACGGGCCCCAACATGGCCGGTCCCGTTCAAACCGACCCCAACAATCAGAACCAATGGGCCCCGGATTCAGGCCCCACATACCAACAACAAGAGCCACCCATCGTCTGGCCACAACCTCAGCAAGGCCTCGATCCCCAATATCAACCATGGCCACAAGTCCCCGCAAGACCTATTCCACCAGCCCCAATAGCCCCTCCCAATGAGTACCCAGACATCAACCGACTCCGGGCAGTATACGCAGAATCGATGATAGCCCGGGAACAGCCCGATGAGGTGTCAAGAGAGAGCGAAGAAATGAAGAAATTGAAAGAGCAGATGAAGGTTCTGCAAAGAGGTGTTTCTCTGATGAAAGGGGCAGACGAGATCACAGACATGAACGCCTTTTCCCTCTACCCAGAAGCCAGACTACCTCAAGGATTTAAGCTCCCCTCTATCACCAAATTCACTGGTACTACACCCCCCAAAACCCATCTCCAATCTTACATCAGATCCATGCAAGTGTCCGGCTGTGGAGAGCCGGAGCTGGCTCAGGCTTTTCACATGACTCTCACGGGGGCAGCCCTGAGATGGTTCTTCGACCTAGAGAAACACCACACGAAAACTTGGGGGGATATCGTCAAAGAATTCATGACCAAGTACGGGTCCAACGAGAATTTGGAAATTACCCGTAAACACCTGGAAATGGCCAAGCAAGGCGAGAAAGAAAGCTTCAGCGACTTTGTCACCCGCTGGAGGGAAATGGCATCCCAAATGTCCAAACGGCCCGACGAAGAAGAGCAGTTAGAAATCATACAGAAGAATTTTACTCCAGCTGTATTGAACTACATGGGAAAGCATGTATTCCCACACTTCAGAGCCCTGTTGAGTATGGGGTCACAGGTAGAGGAAGAATTGACCAGAAAGGCAGACACGGATACCAAGAAGGCCTCTTACACTGGAAGAAAGACGGCCACTCCAGCCGTAAACCAACTAAGCTCGTACCCATATCAACAAAACCCATTTCAGCAGTCACCGCAAGTCCCCCCAATGAGTTGGCCTACGCAGGGAGACTCTTCAAACACCGAGGTCAAGAAAAGGAGAAATTTCTGCACCCTCCCCACTACTCTGGTCAAAAGCCTGGAACTACTCCAAAAGGCCGGACTAGTCACCCCACTCAACCCACGCCCTCCACCAAATCCTATCCCCAACACTTGGAGAATGAATGAGAACTGTGCGTACCATCAGGCGGCAGGCCATGACACGGAACGTTGTTTAGCTCTCCGCCATCGTATCCAGGACCTCATTGAAGCCGGAACCATCCCCGCACCCGGCGGGCCCAATGTTACCAACAACCCCCTCCCCAATCATGCTCCATCTGCAGGAATTAACGCCTTAACCACTGACGAAGGCTTCGATCCCGTAGGACGCATTCGGGACGATCCAGCCTATAAGGCACCCGTCATGCTATCGGCAAAAGCACAAGTTGCCCCAGGCCTCAACCCAATAATTGACCAATGGATGGCCAAGATGAACTTCCTACCTGGGCAGGGCTTAGGAAAGACAAATCAGGGGATCTCGCAACCACTCACCATCAAAACCAATCCTGGAAAAGCTGGGATAGGATGGACCCAGGACAAGAAAAAACAACCATGGAAACCCCGCCCCCCTCATAAGGAGACAATCTGTATGACAGAAACCTCCCCCGGGACTTTTAGTTGGTCGGCAGAACCAGAGTCGTCAGAAACTTCAGAGGGATCAGACCCAACATCCCTTTGGATACAACAGATTACCCGCTCAGGAAAGGTATACCAGCCACCACCGATGGATGCCGAAAAATCACCGCCTCCAAAAGAAGTAGGAGAAGACCGAGTACTGGAACAGTTGAAGAAAACCCAGGCACACATCACCATTTGGGGCCTCTTGGTTGCCTCCAAACCTCACAGGACCGCTTTCATTAAACTCCTGGATGAGGCTGTCATATCGCCGGACTCCACGCCCGAACAACTGCCAAACATGATCGGGTCACTCACAGTCCAAAGAAGTCTGTCATTTTCAGATGAAGACTTGTCTCCGTTGGGGAGAAAACACAGCCTGGCTCTCCATATCACCGTCCGAACCCGAGGGAAGATCTTGCCACAAGTTCTCATCGACAATGGGTCGACCATAAATGTCTGCCCCCTAAAGACTGCCAGATGCTTGGGTATCTCAGATTCAGAGCTCTCACCATCCGCTGTAACCGTCAGGGCCTATGATAATACCAGGAGGGCCGTTCTGGGGTCTCTGAAACTTGATCTCATGGTTGGTCCCGGAAGCTTCCCGGCCGACTTTCAAATCATAGACATTCCTTCCAGTTTTAACCTACTGTTGGGAAGAGCATGGCTACACGACATAGGAGCACTCCCCTCCTCCTTGCACCAAAAAATCAAGATACCGTTTGAAGGGAACATAATTACCATCCAAGGAGATCCTGAAAGGACCTTGGCGGATATGGAGTTACCAGTTTTGGGAATCGGGAGCCAGAGCATACAGTTAGGAGGCTTTTCTTACGAGCCTCAAGTGCAAACTCTTAGCACCCAGACAATCAGGTATCTTCCCCCTGACAATATCCCCGGTCTCAGCACCAAGATTACAAATATGTTGAGAATGATGAAATACTTGCCTGGAGCCGGTCTGGGAATGGGACAACCAGGACTACTTCAAGCATTGGAACCAGTAGCAAGGTACGAGAGGGAAGGTTTGGGGTACCAACACACTGAAGAGGACGATCAACAAAAAAGGGGTCGAGGGCATCAGTATCCGAGTTTCAGCTCTCTGAACGGGTTCTTTGTCAAAGAAGGAGAGGACTTCCCCTTTTGCGGCTTCCAGGAGCCTTGGAGAAACAGCGACGGAGAGAACCTTCCTGGGTGGGAAATCTTCTATGAAGAGGACCTATATATCAAAGAAAACACCGTACACAGCTTCGCTACCAAGTTGACAATCGGGCCGAAGGAAGAAAGTGAAGACATGAAAGGCGAAGAGGAAGAAATGATCGGAGATCTCTTCGACATCATGGCTCTGGGAGATGATGAGCCAGGAGACGACCCTGTACACTTGATATACGCTGATCCAGACTACCAAGGGGAAAGGGAAAAGAGCGAAATTGTAAGGGTGAGAGATAAGAGTGAGGATAAGGATAGGAAGGAGTCACTCCTAAATGAACTTTTTAAACTTGTACCTGTAAATACTAGTATCAATAAAGAAGAGTCTATTTTGCGTTATCCTGTTATTTTTAATTCTGTAATTGCTTATATGGAATTGGAAAGAATGAACGAACACCCTGAACGGGAGGAGCAACGTATACAAAGCGAGGAAGGAGACACTCTTGTGATTAACCTCGGAACAGAGGAGGAAAGAAAAGAGGTCCGCATTGGGGCAAGCCTAAGTGGGACAGAGAGAGAAGAATTCACACAAACTCTGAAAGAGTATGTGGATGTCTTCGCCTGGTCTTATGTAGATATGCCGGGTTTGAACAGTCAGATAGTCATGCACGAAATACACACCAATCCAGAACTTAGGCCCGTCAAACAGAAGCTGAGGAAACTTACGCCAGAATGGTCCTTGAAAGTGAAAGAAGAAGTAATGAAACAACTGAGTGTGGGATTCTTACGGGTGATCGAGTACCCCTCGTGGTTAGCCAACATCGTGCCTGTTCCAAAGGCTAATGGGAAAGTCCGCATGTGTGTGGATTACCGGGATCTCAATAAAGCTTGTCCAAAGGACGATTTTCCATTGCCCAACATCGATTTGATAGTAGATAATACTGCCAACCACGCCCTGAAGTCATTTGTGGATGGTTTTGCCGGATATAACCAGATCAAGATGCACCCGGATCACCAGGAGAAAACAGCATTTATCACACCGTGGGGAACATACTGCTACACCGTTATGCCGTTTGGGCTGAAGAACGCCGGGGCAACATATCAGAGGGCAGCTACGGCTATCTTTCACGACATGATTCACAAAGAAGTAGAGGTGTATGTAGACGACATGATAATCAAGTCAAAAGAGAGGGAAGGCCACGTACCAGCCTTGCGAGCCTTCTTTGATCGGCTCCGCCAGTATCAGATGAGACTCAACCCGCAAAAATGTGTGTTCGGGGTAACCAAAGGAAAACTCCTGGGATATGTCGTCAGTAAGAAAGGAATCGAGGTGGACCCCGCTAAAGTTCAAGCTATCCAAGACATGCCCGAGCCTCGTACCGAGAGAGAAATCCGGGGTTTTTTGGGTAATCTGCAGTACATCAGTAGGTTTATCTCTCAGCTCACTCAAAAGTGCGAACCCATCTTCAAACTCCTGAGGAAGTCTTCAACAGGAGAATGGAACGATCAATGCCAGGAGGCTTTTGACAAAATCAAAGATTACCTCTCCAAGCCCCCAGTGTTAGCCCCGCCTCAGACCGGACTACCACTAATTCTATACCTAACCGTCACTGATTCAGCCGCGGGAGCAATGCTAGCCCAACACCTCACCGATACCCGGAAGGAGCAGGCCATCTATTTCCTCAGCAAAAAGCTATCCCCATTTGAGATAAACTACACACCATTGGAAAAATCGTGTACCGCTCTCGTCTGGGTAACACAGAAACTACGGCACTACATGCTAGTTTTTCCAGTCATCCTGGCATCACGGATTGATCCGTTGAAATACCTCTTCGAGAAACCGGCTCTCTCGAATCGAATGGCAAAATGGTTATTTCTACTCTCCGAATTCGACATCACCTACATGACCCAGAAGGCAGTCAAAGGCAAGATCATAGCTGATTACCTGGCCCACAATCCGATATTGGGAGACATGATAGAAGAAGCCGAATTCCCGGACGAAACCATCATGAACGTCGAGATCAATGAAGACTGGAGGTTGTACTTTGACGGAGCCGCCAATCGGAACGGAAACGGGATAGGCATCCTGTTAGTCTCTCCAGACCAAACTCACTCCCCGGTATCATATCGACTGGACTTCTTCTGCACCAACAATATGGCCGAATATGAAGCCTGCATACTCGGGTTAGAGATCGCTCTTCAAAGGGGTATAAAGAGAATACAGGTATACGGAGATTCAGCACTAGTGGTCCATCAAGTTCTGAAGGAATGGAAGATCAGAGATGAGAAATTAGTCCCTTACCTCGCCCGACTAGAAGAAGTCGCAGGAAGGTTCGAGCGTGTGGAGTTTTACTATATCCCCAGGTCCCAGAACAGTTTTGCTGACGCATTGGCAACCCTGGCATCTATGATCAATATTCCGGAGGGGATGGAAGAAATAACCCTCACGGTACAAAAAAAATCAGGACCCGCCCACTGCATGACCCTTGAGGTGGAAATTGAAAAAGACGGTGACTCAACCGTTTGGTTTTATGATATCTGGAACCTGCTGAAGAACCATTAGTATCCCGAGAAAGCAGACAAGAGAACGCGGGTCACACTCAGGAGACTAGCATCAGGATTCATACTCTGTGCCGGAAGATTGTATAAAAGGAACTACGACGGGACTCATCTTCAATGTCTCACCAAAGAAGAATCGGTTAGAATGATGGATCAGATACATGGGGGCGATTGCGGACCTCATATGAGCGGGCATACGCTTGCCCGCAAGATCATCAGGCAAGGGTATTTCTGGTCTACCCTACAAACTGACTGCGCTGATCATGTACGCCGTTGTCACAAATGCCAAATTTATGCTAAGTCCCAGAAGCTTCCTCCAAAAGAGTTGTACAACATGACTGCTCCCTGGCCTTTTTCAGCCTGGGGAATTGACGTCATTGGGAAAGTCTCACCCAAAGCCAGCAACGGCCATGAATTCATACTAGTAGCCATCGACTACTTCACCAAATGGGTGGAAGCCGAATCTTACCAAACCCTGGATGCCAGGAAAGTTGCCCGATTCATCAAAAGGAATATTGTCTGCCGATATGGGGTCCCACACGAGATCATCTCAGATAACGGCACCCACTTCGAAGGAGAAGCTAATACAGTCATGGAAGAATACGGTATCACCCGACACAAATCTTCGCCATATAGACCGCAAACCAATGGGGCAGTTGAAGCCGCCAACAAGAATTTGAAGAATATCCTAAGCAAGATGACCGACACCTGTCCGGGACTGGCCGGAGAAATTACCATATGCATTGTGGGGATACCGCACCACCGAAAGGGTCTCTACCGGGGCAACCCCGTTCTCGCTTACATACGGGATGGAGGCAGTCCTCCCTGTCGAGTTAGAGGTCCCTTCCCTCAGAGTAATGCTAGAGAATCAGGTCAATGAACTGGAGTGGGTCCAGGCACGTTATAACGAGCTAGCCTTACTAGATGAGAAAAGATTGAAAGCCGCATACCACCATCAAGGGTATCAGAAGAGAATCGCTCGAGCATTTAACCAGAGAGTGAGGACTCGGGGTATCAATGAAAATGACATCGTGTTGAAAGAAATTCGAGAGCCAGCCAGAGATCCGAGGGGAAAGTTCGGGCAGAAGTGGACAGGGCCGTATATCGTCAAAGAAATCAATACAGGAGGCGCCGCTATACTCACTGACCTAGACGGGCAGTTACTACATTCACCAGTCAACATGGACCGACTGAAGAAGTATTATCAATAAGCACGACGTGTATAAGAACTACGTAAACCTGAGCCCCAACTCGAATATCGTATTTTCTGGAAAAATCAAAAAGGGGGGAACGTAGGCAACCTGAGAAGTGACTTCAGGCCCGGTTTAAAGCTTTGTAAAGAAATTTATTTCTCATAAAAAGTCCCTTCATATATTATTAAAGAGGTGGTTCAGAACACCAAGAGTTACAAAGGAAGTACAGCATACAAAGAAGAAACTAATCCCTAGGGGTTGGCCACACTGGGTCCTCAGCGGCCAAATCAATTCGAGCCTCATCCAAAATCTGGTACGCAAAGACAATGCCATCCTCTGTAGGCTCAGAATCCATGAATCGGAACCACTCCATTTGAAAGGGGTCATCAATCAGCTCTCCTTCTAGAGATTGCCAGCAAGAGCGGATAATGTCAGCCCGGAGAGGCCTGGAAATACCGAAACGAGCATAGTTAAACTGACGAGTCAGTCGAGCACGCCACATCCTCTCTACCGATAAAGAAACATGTGGGGTCACAAATTTAGACTCAGAAGAGAAGTTGTTCAGACCAAGGGGAACCTCCTGAGGAATGTTAAACTGTCGAAGAAGACGCCCAGGGAGATAAAAGGAAGTAAACCAGAGCCCGCGGAGCCGAACGTAGTTCTGACCCCCAGTACTAAGTACCATCTTCCTCAGCTTCCACCAAGGAATGTTCCACCGGATAGCCCGAAAGTTCTCCGAAAACCACACCGTCCAATCAGAGGAAGACATGGTCAAAGCACCAAAGAGAGGCCGATGGAAGAAATGGGTCGGATTGTCGAGCCGAACTCCGCTGAAACCCACCGATCGAAAGCGCTCTAGCAGCCACATGTATAGCAGACGCGGGCTCCCCCGAAAGAAGGGCGAGGCCCCCCGTTGAACATCATCAAGACCATTCAGGGTCTCTGCAAGAATGATCGGCACTATAGACTCCCCATTTCTAGCCTGGTAAATCAGACTCAAGATAGTCGGATCAACACGGGAAGAACCCGTCACCAGCAGCATATCAGAAACCAGGCAAATCAGGGCCGCTGCAGTACGCCCCACGCCGTAAGAGGCCCTATCTTCATAACGATGAAAGAACCTCACCATTTTGTGGAGGTCAAGGAGCCCGTCGACAATGAAACCATCGCAGGCCGCTTGGGGAATGGCTAACAGAGCAATTAGCATGTCGCGGGGACCGATTCCTTCTATAGGAACTGCCATCGGGAGACGAACGTCAGAACGTAACAGCCAGGAGAACTCCTCATAGGTTGGGCAGAGCTCATCTAGTCCAAAACGGAAGAGATGGTCCGCAGGACTCCAGAAATACAAAGCACCTAACAGAAAGGAGAAATCTACAGGACGATGGCACCAGCCCGCCAAAGGACTGAATGCACCAAAGTTCAAACCATTTTCAGAAGATATCAAAGCATCTCGAGCTTTAACATAAGAAAAATCAGAGTTGGTACGGTAGGAAGACATTTTGGAGAGGTGTGGGGATGAAGGAAGGAAGATGGGGGTATTTATAGCAAAAAAGAGGGTCCTGTACCTGTTTGTCGCGCGACAAACCCATTTTCAGGGGGAAGTGTCGCGCGACAAACCCATGACCAGGAGGGATTGTCGCGCGACAAACCCATCTGGGGGGCACCCTACTTTTTTCTTATACATAATGGTCATCTTTGCCAAAAGAATCACTTCTGGATGCTTTTCTGTTCTCACTTTGTTCTTTTTTGCAGGAAACATAAGTATCACTACACTAGAAGGTACGACTTTTAAATTACCGACTCTTATATATATATGTATATATCTTGCACAGACAGATAATAAAAGTATAAATCAAACACAGATAAAGATATTTTATAAAACCAATAAAAGAACAGTTTTAAATATCTGTCTAAGCACATCTGTCCAAAACTAACAACTTAGTGCAGAAAGGGAAAACTAATCTACTCGGGCGCGTTTCGACACGCTCCCACTATCTCCCGAGCCCTCCTCGGGGTAAGATCAACAACTGGGACGCCGGGAACAGGAGGAACTGCCGCCTGAGAAGGCCCCGTAGACTGAACCGGTGCCGTAGGACGGATCACCGACGATCGGGAACGCCTGGAAGTCCGACTACTGCTCCTCCGAGAATCCGTCCGGGCATGGGAGGAAGTCAGGGGGTCGTCCGGCCGTAAAGAGATGTCGATAGCCCTCTGATAGTCACGCATGTAGGCTGGAGGGTCTCGACCGACGTACTGGAGCAGGTTCCAGCTGTAGAAATACTGGGCATACCAAGCCCGAAGATCTGCCACCCGTACACCCACTCTCTGTAAAAAAGACATACAATAAAGGAGAATCAGCACAGTCAAAATAAATAGATATAAACATGAAAGTATCAGGAGAAGTTGAAGAAGATACCTCATCATCAGAACGACCACCCAAGAAATCAAAAGTATCCTCGGGAAGGGGATACTCCGGGACAGAATATCGACATAGGCCCGCGCCGACATAAGAAATATCTCTGGGGAGTGGAGGTAGATCTACCCACGAAATAGATGACCCCGCAGGAGCAGCTGCAGAAGAAGACCCTCCCTCCTCACGAATGGGGAACAAGGGTGGACGAGAGGATGAGCCACCAAAGCCCGGAGATCGGGCGGGAGGCCCCATGACAGTCGCCGGTAGAGGGGTCAACGTAGCGTATGTTCGGACCCCCGGAGGATCCACCATGGCCGTCGCCCCCAAAGGAGGTACTCCACTAGAAGGAGTAGTCGCCGCCGCGGGAGGAGTCCGCCCAAACTGATCAAAATCTGCCCCAAGGTCCGCGGGCTCCCAGGACCTCTCAGAAAATCCCGCTCTCCCCTCAGCAGCCTCAGCAGCAGCAAAAAGGCCCCCCGGAGACACGGAAGGGCCGGTGGGAAACTCGAAGCCCTCAGCGCGCTGCTCCCCCGCAGGTGTCGCCTGAGGTGGCGGCTCCGGAACCGCTGTCGCATCGCCTCCCTCTCCCTCTGGCCGATCACCGCCCTCAGCCGCAGCGGGAACATCCCTCTCTCCCTCAGGATCCTCATCCTCAGAATCCGGAATGTTGTCCCTCTGATCAGGGACAGGTGGCAAATGACCCGGACCGCCCTAGCTAAATGAGTCTGTCCCCGTATGTAATGGGGATCACCTCCCAAAGTCTGGTATCTCTCGTAGAAGACCCGTCCCCGAGTCCCCTTCGGCTCCCTCATCAGGTAACGGGCAGCAAAAACAGCGTAGTCTCCCTCCTCGACGAACGTCTGGAAACCGAGTCCGTCGACTAAAGCCTGCACCATCACCTGATCAATCTCACCCGTCCGCCTCATCAGAACAGGAGGGAACAAAGGGACACGAGGCCACTGGGACGGCGTATGCTGACGGATGACCCTCTCGCCCAAGTAGAAGAGAAGGCCGTACTCATCCCGGATAAGCCGCCTGGTCCTCGAGGCGGTCAGAGCACGGCCATACCCATAATGATGACCCAGATCACCCCAAGGGGCCCACTCAATCTGAAAAGAGAATAAGATTTTATTTCAATATTTTATATATTCTACTCTATCTGACTATTGAAAAGCAAGAAGACTAAAAATATTTTACCTGCTCCTCCCGCAGGTCATGGACAGCAGCAGCTCCGGTCTCCCGAGTCCGGTATACATAGGGAGCCCTATAGTTCCCCGCGATGAATCGGCGGAGAAAAGGGAACTGGTCCTCGTTCTCAACGAGGAGATCCACCTGGGCGCGACCCAGACGGGTATAAGCTACAAACCAGCTCTGAAAAGGAAAGATAGAAGAAATCAGCAATGATCAACAAGTAATGAGCAAAGAACTGAAGCAAAGACAGAAAGACTAAAAAATGTACCTCCCACAGCAAAGAAAAGCCCTTGAGGTTCAGGGCTAAATGACGAGAGACCTGGTCCATGGCATCGTAAAGGACTGCAAGAATGAAACCTCCCCAGTCGTAGTCAAACATGAGGCTGAAGTCCCGAAGATAGGGCAACCACCAAAGATGAGCCGTGTCCCCACCACGAGCCTCGAATAGATCATGAAGTGTCAGTAGAAGGAGGACGCGGGCATACTGGCGCGCCTCCTGACGGGTCATAGGAACCCCTGAAGCAGCTAGTCGAGCCCTCTCTGTGGCTAACCGCGTAACCAAGACGCCCCGAGGAATCGTGTCGCCGGAACTCCGTCGCTCCGGAAACCATCCTAATGAACTAACAATGCCCTCGGCTGTCAGACGCAAGGGGACGTCGATCTGGATGGGGACCCCCCTGAAGGGATCCCGGTCAAAGCAAACAAATCGAGGGGGGTCATCGTCATCTCCCCCCAGCTCCAGTGAAAGGTATGGGTGGTGTCCCACCAGTGGCAAGCCAGAGCCGATACTAAAACTGTCGCCCTAGATACTCGCTCTGGGAGGGCGTCGAAGAGGGAGCCAAAAGGAGTCGCGAGAATCAACTCCTGGACAGGGGCCGGTGCCCGTCGCCACTCCGAAGATATAGCGTTGGGGGAACCCCAACCGCGGCCAACCCACTGCAGACAAAGGAACGAGTATGGGGTTTATGAGGGTACTTCGGTATAATTATGAGAGTTATAAAGCTATAGGGGTAAATTATGTAATTTTCCAAAACCTGAGGGTACTTTGGTGTAATTATGAGAGTTATAGGGTTATAAGGGTAAATTATGTAATTTTCAAAACCTGAGGGTACTTTGGTGTAATTATGAGAGTTATAGGGGTTATAAGGGTAAATTATGTAATTTCCAAAACCTGAGGGTACTTTGGTGTAATTATGAGAGTTATAGGGGTTATAAGGGTAAATTATGTAATTTCCAAAACCTGAGGGTACTTTGGTGTAATTATGAGAGTTATAGGGGTTATAAGGGTAAATTATGTAATTTCCAAAACCTGAGGGTACTTTGGTGCAATTATGAGAGTTATGGGGTTATAAGGGTAAATTATGTAATTTCCAAAACCTGAGGGTACTTTGGTGTAATTATGAGAGTTATAGGGGTTATAAGGGTAAATTATGTAATTTCCAAAACCTGAGGGTACTTTGGTGTAATTATGAGAGTTATAGGGTTATAAGGGTAAATTATGTAATTTCCAAAACCTGAGGGTACTTTGGTGCAATTATGAGAGTTATGGGGTTATAAGGGTAAATTATGTAATTTTCAAAAACCTGAGGGTACTTTGGTGTAATTATGAGAGTTATAGGATTATAAGGGTAAATTATGTAATTTCCAAAAACCTGAGGGTACTTTGGTGTAATTATGAGAGTTATAGGGTTATAAGGGTAAAATATGTAATTTCCAAAACCTGAGGGTACTTTGGTGTAATTATGAGAGTTATAGGGGTTATAAGGGTAAATTATGTAATTTTCAAAACCTGAGGGTACTTTGGTGTAATTATGAGAGTTATAGAGTTATGGGGGTACATTATGTAATTTTCTAAACTAAGAGGTATCACAGGTAAAAGTATGTGTTCGCTAAAAATCGGGCGTTATTCCTAGTCAGACATGCATACTAACATTATCTAAAACGAATACAGGAAACGACAAGAAGCAGAACAAATAAATGCACGAAAGAAGACATACCAGAGATCGACGACGAATCTCGTGAGAAACGGGCTCCATCAAAAGCCACGGGACGTCCGGGACCGGAGCAGCTCGGATAGCATCCCGATAGACCACCGCCCGACCGCGGTCTATCCCATCCTCATCATACCAGTCCAAGTCCGCCCAGTCGTCGTGATGAGGGCTGCAGCGAAGAACGCCCTGAGCGTCAGTAAAGGTGACCTCCTCCTGGTCACCCTCCAATCGGTCGAGATGAGCAGGGTCCATCGATATAGGTAGAATATGTGTGAAAAGGTCGGAAAAGTCAAAAACACGGCAGAGCTTCCGCGCTTGGGAGAGAAGAAAAGAGAGAAAAAGAGAGCTAGAGAGAGAAAGAGAAAGGAGAGAATGAGGTGGAATGAGCTCAGCAAGGGGTTTATATGGTGGGTCAGTTTGTCGCGCGACAAATGGCCACATTGTCGCGCGACAAAGAGCCAGGCACCGAAATGTCGCGCGACAATCCCCCCTCCTCCCTGATTTTTTGACCTCTGTCTCATTTTATCTTCTGCAGAGGCACTTCGGAGAAGCAGTTTTCGGAAAATTGCTAAAAACCGCACACCCATGATAAAAAGTTCAAAGAGAAAACTTCCAAATCATCTCTCCGAAAAAATGCGAAAACAGAATGCCGCGATTAAAAGTAGTCTCTGATCTCACAGAAGGACCGAGACCATCAAATAAAGAGAAAAGGCAGAATGCCACGATAAAACGGGAATGGAAAAAAATTGAAAAAATAGAAAAGAGAAAGAACCCGTATGAACGCCCAAAGCGAGCGAGAGAAACAGAAATGCAGATTGACAGGGAGAGCCACACCAAAAGTGACAGCTAGGCCAAGACCGGCTCAGGGCTTCGTTTTGGGTGAGTAAGGCTCCTGATCACGACAAAGGGACAAAAGGACTCCTGGTCAAAAACAGAGAGGGCCAGGAAAAGTCTTTCCCAAAAGAGGGAGAAATAAGGGCATCGAAAAAACAGAATACGATGTGGGCCCACCAAAAGAGAAAACTAAAAAAAGAATAAAGATCAGAGATTGAACTTTCAAGCAAATTTTCTTTTCAGCACGATACAGAAGAGATGATTTGGAAGACCTCGGACCATCACCCTACGGAGAGCAAAGAAATCCGAAAACTGCCTTCTGAGTGAAACATCTTCACCCGAGGAAAACATGAGAGTAAAGTTCAGAAAGATACAGGGAAACGGACATCCGGAATAGACCCTGAGAAGCTCTTTTTACCTTCGCAAAAATCTACTCTCTCTCTCACTCTAGCAGTCTAAGAGAGGCAATTCACCAACACAAGCCCTCTCCGGAGGCAATGCACAAACACAAGCCCTCTCCGGAGGCAATATACAAAATCACAAGCCCTCTCCAGAGGCAAGAGTTACTCATGAAAGCCCTCCCAGAGGCATTTTTTCCTTCTTCTTTCAGATCTAGAAGCCCTCCCAGAGAGACACAACGGTAGTCCTCCCACCTGAGGCGAAGCCCTCCCAGAGAGGCACAATGGTAGTCCTCCCACCTGAGGCGAAGCCCTCCCAGAGAGGCACAACGGTAGTCCTCCCACCTGAGGCGAAGCCCTCCCAGAGAGGCACAAACGGTAGTCCTCCCACCTAAGGCGAAGCCCTCCCAGAGAGGCACAACGGTAGTCCTCCCACCTGAGGCGAAGCCCTCCCAGAGAGGCACAACGGTAGTCCTCCCACCTGAGGCGAAGCCCTCCCAGAGAGGCACAACGGTAGTCCTCCCACCTGAGGCGAAGCCCTCCCAAAGAGGCACCACGGTAGTCCTCCCACCTGAGGCGAAGCCCTCCAGAGAGGCACAATGGTAGTCCTCCCACCTGAAGGCGAAGCCCTCCCAGAGAGGCACGAACGGTAGTCCTCCCACCTGAGGCGAAGCCCTCCCAGAGAGGCACGAACGGTAGTCCTCCCACCTGAGGCGAAGCCCTCCCAGAGAGGCACAATGGTAGTCCTCCCACCTGAGGCGAGAAGATCTAAAAAGCCCTCCCAGAGAGGCACGGTAGCAACGGTAGTCCTCCCACCTGAGGCGAAGCCCTCCCAGAGAGGCACGAACGGTAGTCCTCCCACCTGAGGCGAAGCCCTCCCAGAGAGGCATACGGTAGTCCTCCCATCTGAGGCGCACAAGTGGAACAAATGAAAGTCCTCGAAAGGGGCAATGAGGTAACACGAGCCCTCTGCGGAGGCAAACCAATCGCCAAGCCCTCTCCGGAGGCACTCACAAGTACGTCTATACGCATACACTTTCTTAGAGTTCCTGCGGGAGCCATGGATCAAGGTCTCTTCCAGTCGCCTCAATTCCTTGCAAGCAAGGAGCTTGAGTCGAGAGGGTCTGTAGACACCCCGATCCGTGACCCCCGCAAGAACCCTAACGACCTCCGAGAACTACTATTTTGGGTCCGGGACCCACCCGAGGACCCGGTACTACACTAGGAGGGTTTGTCGCCCGACAAACTTGTTCTTTAGAGAGATTGTCGCACGACATATCACATTGTCGCGCGACAATCCCTGATATGTCGCGCGACAATTCCACTATGTCGCACGACATTCCCCCTCTGCACCAGACCAACCACTTTCTGACACATCAATCTGTCAGAACCATCACTTCAGCCGTTTGTCGCGCGACATTCCCGTATGTCGCGCGACATATCACAATGTCGCGCGACATTCTCCTTTTTTAAGGAAATGTCGCGCGACAATCTCTCCCGAGCAGTATAAATAGGCCAACACCCCCAAGGGTTGAAGAGGCAGCAATTGGAATCTGAGAATTTGGAGCTTTAGATTTGATTTTTATCAAGCACTTTTCTACTATTATCTTATTTCTGAAGAATTATCGAATCTATCCTCGACACTCGACGTGTCCCGTCTCCGGAATCGATTTCTCGGAAATATCTAAAGAAAGAGAAGATTATTATCGCCGGAGATCCCTCTGCCGTATTATATTTTCTTTCTTATTATTATTCTCGTCGGGAAGGTAAAGAAAGTCCCTTCTAGTATTTAAGATTAGATATCTGTGTACTTGTTTTACTTCTGTTATTCTGTCCACGTTTTATTTGAATAAACTTATTGTCAAGTTACCAATAGTCTACCGTTTTCAAAACAAAAGACCCTGATAAAACTACTTTCAAAACCAGAAGAGTAAGTACATTATCGTCCGGATAAACCCTGTTTTCAAACCCCGGACCGATAAAGACTTATCTAGGAATTAAAATCCACATATCTTGTCTTTTTCCATAGACTGCGACGTGTCTGATAAACTCTCCTCAAAGAGTTCAAATTCCATATTGAATTAGTCCCGACATAAAGATCCGAACCTTTTTCAAAATAATCACAACTCGAGAAAACCGTCATTATCTGAGGAAATAATACGGAATACTCTTTCAAAAATAAAAGGTTTTTGTCATTTGTCATTACATCTTTTAAATATAAAAACATCGGATCTCGGAACACAAAGGTTTTCATTCCTTTCCCCGTTTTCCCAAATTAGGGTTTTTTTTTTTTTTTATTATTTATTTAGAAAGTAGTAGACTGTCGGTAAAAGCATCCAAGTTTTTCAACATAGAATAAACATATAAGACCACTAGAGACCGAAAGGGCGGAATGGGTGCTTAACACCTTCCCAAACCGTAATATAGTTTCCGAACCCTATAAGAATCCCGGTTTCGCAGACAAACGTGTAAAGAAAGGCTTGTCTATAGCCTTTCCTCTTACACGACCTTTTTTGTCCGTTTTCTCGTAAAACGTACTGGCGACTCTGAATGAACCCCCTTGCATCTAGAAATAGAACGTAGGGACACTTGATATGAATCAACGAAAACGCTCCAGCAAATGGAACGACGGAATCAGTTCCGACGTCCCATGACCCCCACCACCAACGGGGACGAGACCCGGGGGGCCGCATTTGCGGATTCTCACATGTAATAAAACTAGAAGAGAAGAAACATTCTTTCATGTGAAAATTCATACAAGAAAGATTCTCGTATCATCTAGTTAAAGGTAACAAAATTTGTTTATTCTCCTTTAAAATGAAAAGTGGAATATTGAGACTATAGTCTCATCTTCAAAACCAATTTTCTAAGAAGGAAATGAAAGTATATTGGGTATAGAAAACCTCTTTGAGCGAAAATAGTTTCTTTGTATAAGGAGGAATAAGTCATTCTTTTGTAAAAGAATAATAGATATTGTTCCCTTTCTCTTGCTTCTCTATCTCCCAACATATATAAATATTCTTATTAAAATAATCATAATGGCTCAAAATAAATTCATCATTAATATCCATAAAATACCAATAAGGGCATTGGTTACAAAATATTAATATATTGTTTTAATTTGAGATAATAAGAAATGATTTAATATTTTAAAACTGTCACATAATAAAAGCATAAATAAAATAATAAATATATTATTTTCTTAAACCTTTCAATAAAATATACTTGTGACTTTTGAAAATATACACAAGTTTTAACAGTTCCAATTACCAAAGTGTTGAACTGGTTTCAGTTTTGTAATTTGAATTACATTCATGCGTGTCAATTATTCCTCGTTCTACTCATAATCTTTGGGGATAATTATAAGAAGTATATGGTATAGTATTATTACTAAAGCAATTAAGCTTATTTTTCAGTGCAGTTTACAACTTTAGAAACATACAATACAATTTTTCAAAGAAAGCAGTATTATTTTATGACAAAAAGATAATTGCTTTTGTTATATGAATAGCTAAAGTCTAATGTATTTAACTTATTTCTTCAATTTGAACAACTTACTACTTTTTTTTAACTTAAAACGTCATCCTTACTTATCCTTTTAACTTTGTTAAAAGAGCTTCTGGCACTCTGCCTGTCCATAAAAACATGTTACATGTTGACTTGACATATAAAAATGGGTGCTATTATTTACACCCCTCATTTATTTCACTAACACTACCATTGTCACAAACACCCCCTTCATGCCAATTTTTAGTCACAAACACCCATCACCCAATTAAAAGTTAATACAAACCTTAGCATTGATTAACATTGAAAGAGAAGAAAATTCTCTCACTTTCTCCCGCTTATCTCTCACCTAATAACAGGTGAGTGGATTCATACATTCTCACTCCACATTAAGCGAATGTGTTGCAAGTGACTCACCTAATATATGGCAATAGAGTGCAGAGTGTATGGAGTATTTTTAAATTAGACTCACCTAATGACAGGTGAGTGGATTCACATACACTCACCCCATATTAGGTGAATGTGTTGTAAGTAACTCGCCTAATAACACAAACTCGTCTCACATGGGGTGAGTGTATCTGTACACACTCGCCTTATTTGAGGAGAGTTGTAACTAGATTACTCTCCTTATATAAAGCGAGTCAAGCCTGGACAGAACCCATTTTATACTTTGTTTTGGGGATTACATCTTTATTTCAATTTGAATGCTGTAGAATGATGTATGAAAGCTAAAATACACATTAATGCGCCAATAATAACAATTATAATACATCTTTGGCTTTATTTTAGAGTGAAATTTTATCACCAACTGTTTTTGAACTTCTTCTTTCTTCACCATCTTATGAACATTGCTTCTTATTTACCATAATCCAAGTTTCAAACTTCTCACCAATAATGTTTGTGCTTCGATTTGATTATGATTTCTTGATTTTGAGAGCTCAAATGATAAAGAAGTGAGTCTGTTTTCTCTATATCTTTTTACTTGAAGCAATGAAATGTGATTGTGAATGGAAAAAATGGGAGATATAGGTTTAATTATTTGGGTTAATGTTTGATTAGTTTATTAAAAATGAATAAATAGATAGGTTAATATTTTAAGCATTTGATAAATAAGTTAAGTAATGGTTAAGTGAGAGGGTGTTTGTGACAAAAAAAGTGGGGTGTTGAAAAATGAGTTTTATCAAATTATACATGGTGGTGTTTGTGACAAAATTGAGGGGTGTAAATAATAGCACCCATAAAAATAACCTAACATCAATTGGGGAGCCCATTATTTTTTTTAAAAAATATCAAGAATCCACAAATTTGGCCTGATCCATTCAGGATTCACATACCAATCCTTCTTCCCATAAGGGTGCGTTTGGCGCTCCGGATAAGGAGTTAGGATAGGACATGATAAAGGCCGGATAGGATAATAGTCGGAATTAGTCGTATATGAATTATGTGGGATATGATATGAAAAGAATTAGTCCGATAAGGATTAAGCGGGATCGGACAGGATAAGGACTAGTCGGATAAATATTTAATAAACTTTGCATTTGATGAAGTTTTGGATTACAAGTTCAGATATTATATAATACAACTTGTTTTTCTTTTAAAAATATATGCAATTTTAATTGTTGTCCACAATTTTATTAGTTGAGTTACTCTGATTTTGGGTGGTTGAAAATTTTCATTTATAAATTTAATTATCTAAGAAAGTGTAAAGAAAAAGATTAAAATAATAATAAAAAATTATATTCATTTTGTTATCCGGCAATCATGAGATAAAATAATACCACATATAGGGGTGGTATATATTTATTTAGTTCTAAAAGGATAAAATGATAATTAATCTCGATTGCAATCCAGTCCCGAGTTACGCCAAACGCGAGATAAGATTAAAATATCCTATCCACCCTTGCGCTAAACACGGGATATGATTTATTTATCCTATCCTTTCCGACACCAAACATCGGATAGGATTAATTAATCATATCCTGTTTCTAATCCCGCACGACAAACACGCCCTAAAGAACAAGGATCAAGCATATCCTTTGATATATAGTTAGATCCATTTTTAAATTAATGCTCCAGATTAGGGCTCCATCTACGTTGACTTCCATCACTCAAACCGGATCCCTAAATTTGCTTTTGAGCACGAACAAAGTCGGGAATTGGCCTTTGGGGCGCGAAAAAATATATTAGCTGTCCTACAATTGGGTTTTTGTGTCAATGGGTAATTTTTAAATGCACCTACAAAATTAGTCTTTTCACTCAGTGTGAGAATACTTTCTTCTCACTCTATCAAATTTTTAAAAAATCTTGCACTTCACTCTGGGGTGAGTTTACTGAAATAATGCAGAAATGATAAAGTTTTGTCGCTAAAAGTAAAAACATTAAATAATATTAATTTTTTCATTAATATAAAACATAATAAACAAAATTTACATTGTTCTTAATAAATTTCATCAAAATTTCTGTCCAAATAGTACCTCTGAAGATACAAAACATTAATTGTGATAAATACAGTTTTAGCAATTATATGATATTTGTAATACCCTGTATTTGAATTTGTTTTAAATTGAATTATATTAGCTTATTTATACTCATGTGAGTGATCATTAGGTGATTCGGGTGGTTCGAATGGATTTTGGTTGGTAAATAAAAAGTTTTGGTCTTTCGCGATATGTTATTTCTAGTTATCTTTAAGCTATCGTAATTTCTTTTTTATTTATCGGAATGAGATTCCGTTTGCAATGGTGTCTAGAATTTGTACCATTCTACAACTTTCGTGTTTTGGCCGAAGTCCAATTTACACTCCTCGTGGGTCAAAGCAGGGCGCAAAGTAGGCCCATTGCAAAATTCTGGTCATTCGGTAGCGCTTCGGCATAGTGCTGTCTTCGGTGAATTTTTGGAAAAAATATATCCAAAATTTGGGAAAACTTTCTTTTAGAAAGTTGTAGAGCTTTGAAATACCTTTCCGTGGACATAAAGAATGCTTCAATTGGAGTTCCGAGTCAAAAGTTATGGTCAAAACAAAAATAGTGCATCAGAGCACCAAAATTACACGCGGACCGGTCTGGGGATCTCAGACTGAAGTGCGGACCGGTCTAGTCTTTTTCTAGACCGGTCCGGCAGCGGGCCAATGTCGGTTTTGAGCGTTTTTAAGTGTTCTTTTGACCCTTTTTGCCCCAAACTTCGACCAAAATAGACCCACAAGCCTCTAGAGGGTTCTAGAGAGAGGGAGAGGAGTTCTTAAGCAAATTTTATCTATTTTTCGCTCATGATCCAAGATTAAAGCTCCAAATCACTTGAATTTCTTCTCCCTTGCTACTATTCATCGTCTTTTTCGTGCAGATTGCTTGGGGGAGAGCCGTAATCTTCATCCTTTCTTCTTCTTATTCACTCATAAGTCGAGGTAGGGGTTTATATCTTTTCAAAACTCGATACTATGGTTTAAAATTTGTGATAATCATTCCAATTGGGTTATATTTGACTTGAATATTACAATATATATGGGTATTGAACCTATGCTTCATGGTTTATATAGCTTTAAAGGTCATGATGTGATGACATATATGCCATACACATTTGGAACTAGGTGATATTTGAAATCATATGACGTATTCCGTGTTGGTATAGCTACTATATGTTGATAAAAAATAGAATGGAAGTATTATTAAAAGCATACACCATGGAATATTAATTGAGGTTTTTCTTCAAGTATGTATGGCAACGATTGTTCAAGTGTTCCTTTCATTTGCATATATGCACGTTTCATGACTCATAGAGATTTAAATACAAGATTTGAGGTGGTAGATGCCACTTACACTTGATATTCTTGTATTGTTAAACCCAATGAAGAATCCCATAGATGCTTGACTATTATAAGTTGATGGAAATGAATTGTTATTGATTTGTACACACCATGGGTTAAAGGTTTAGACTTATTGAAGTGTATGTGGTATATAGATTACTTCAAATGCTTGTTAAATGGCGCGAATACATGTATTGAAGCAAAATATGCCAATTATATCTGGTGTAGTGTGTTAATTGAACTATACGAGATATCCCTTACATGTATGGATGTTATTTGTGATGAAATGGATTTGTTAATGTTTTTTACACATCAAGGGATATTTAACGTGACTTGTTAAAGGGTATATGGCATAGATTGCTTCATGTGTTTACTAAATAGCATGCTATGTATATTATGCATTACATTTGTGTCAACCGAAATCTTGGAGATCCTTTGGCAAGCTTGGATCATTTTTTTGGCCTATCGTATAGGCGTATATCTCTTATCAGTATGCCGGGAGCTTCTTATGATTATTGTATCGTTTTGAATGTGACATGATCCTAATATGGATCCGAATATAATTCTGTTCTGGATATGATATGATCCTGATATGGATTCGGATATGATTCTATTGTGGCCCTTCGATTGTGAAGGGATGATGTAATGATCTGTGCCTACCGGGATGGAAAATAAGTAGGGCCTGGTGCCCTTGGGTTGAAAATCCCTAAACCTCCGGAGGGCAGCAACGCGTCGGCTGTCTAGAGCCAGCGGTGTGTAGCCCGAAAATCTAGACAACAGTAAGGCACTGAGGGTTCTATGGTTATGTTACTATTGGTGGACGTGTGGTCTAAATTGATTATGATCGAATGATATAACCTGGGGCCGATGGGCCAATTTATGATTACGTCGGATTTTCTCTCGGGCGGTCAGGCCTTTGCTATACTCCGATTCGGTATGGATATATTCTGCCTACGTGGCTCTGAAGTTGACACAAGGGAGGTAACTTGCATATGCATGAGCATGTATATTTTCATATGATGATGGTTTTAAAACCAAAGCATTTGTTATAATATGAATTGTTGTTGAACTGTAAATTGTATTCTCGTTAAGTTATTCTCTGCTTGCCCCCCTACTGAGCTGTGAGCTCACCCCGTGTTTTATTTACAATTACAGGTACACAGGGGGCGAACGATAGTAACAGGACTACGGGTTCGGGAACGAATTAGATGGCTCTGATACAGATTTATTTTGTTATGTATATGTTATCTCGGGAAGCCACGGCTAGCCGAAGTGTCATCTATTGACTTGCACCTGCTTAGCTTGGTTTTGTATATTGGTTACATGTATGCATGATTTTGTACAGTACTATCTTCTTCTAGCTTGCATGATTGACATGTGTGATATTTAGTGTTTAAATTTCTTTATATGTTTTCATATATACCCATTTTAGTCAATTTAAGATGGGTTAGTAGCACTCCAAGTCTTAATTACGGGTGTTGTCCTGTAGATTAAGGCGGGGGTGTTACAATATTTCATATAATCTTTTATTATTCATTGCTCTTAAATGGTTATTATTCATATTTTAAATTTGTTTAAAAAATTTATTTTTATCAAATAAGTAAATATAAGTATTAATTCACTACATCAAAAATATTAAAAGATTAAAAGCTCTGATCCATATATATATAGTAGTATGTTTGATATACAAAAGAAATTTTTCATGTAGTTGAAATATTTACTCTGTTTCTAATTAAATTTAGATCATCCTTTAATTTTTAAGCATTTTGAAAAAATTATCAATTATTTTCAACACAATTATTAAGAAAACAAAATTAAATTAATTTTTTTATAATATGAAAATTTAAACATTAATTATATTTAAAGAAAAGCCCTTACACTACTTTTTTCTTTATTAATTTTTTTTATACATACATTAAGTAAACTATCTCTCTTTGTTTTTCTCTAAAATACATGTGAGCAATATGGAACAATAAATTAGGTTAAATCGCAAAGACTAAGAGGAGCAGTTGAAATTAACTAATTAGTTAACAAGAGTGATAATTAAGTCTTATACTATATAAATATATGTCTTAATTTACTACATCAAAAATATTAAAAGATCAATTTTATTTTTATCAAAAATATTAGAAGAAAGATGACAGAGAAAAAAAAAACTCGCGAAAAAAAAAAGTGAATAGTGATGTTTTTTCTTTAAATAGAAATCAGGGTGAGAAGAAAGTTTTTTACGCTATTTTTTTAGAATAAGTTTGACTTAGTTTTAAATTTTGGTGGGGTGAGAAAATTAATTTTATAGGTACATTAAAGAACACCTTAAATAATTTAGGGACAATTTTTTTTCTTCCACGCCTGTATTGTCTTTAAAGATTTATACATTTGGTGGTGAAAAATATCCATTATAACATAATCGCATTCACTGTTGGCACCTGCGGAAAATTTTAGTAAGGGGTCCATGCTGTTTGTAATGACCTAAAATATAATTATGCTCTAAGGCTCCGTTTGATTGCAACGATGGAAAAGGAAAATAAATTTAGTTAGTTTGTGTGAAAAGATAAAAAATAAGGTGAGAGATGTTACTCATTTTATGAATACATATCCCCCATCCTTCAATATTTTTGGTGGAAAATTTTTACTCACTACTAAGCAAAGAAAATTTCTTCATGAAAAAACTTAAAAATCAAGAGGATATCACCTCTATCACTCAACTTATTTTCCATCTTTTCACCAAAACTAACTAATTTATTTTTCTTTTCCACCTTTCAATCAAACAGAGCCTAAAAAGTTCTAAGAACTCTTTTAACCGCAAAGAAAGATGACAACTAAGCTATGAATGGCTATAGAAATTTAAGCTCACGAACTTATTAAAGAAGCCTTCGTGCATGCCAATCAATTTTGTGGAATTAAAAAAAGTAACAAAGAGAGAAGAAAAGTATAACATAACATTGAGAGAGAGAGAGAGAGAGAGAGAGAAATGGCTAGTCGTCCCCATTCCTTCTCATGAAGGGTGGGTGGTAATTTTAGCATCGACACGAGAATACGTTATGAAATAAAATTTACATGAAATTAATAAAAAAATTTGTGTTCATGATGTCTTATGATGCATCGGATTAGAAGATGAATTTGATTGATTAATTTTATTCCGTTCGGATTAATTAATCCCATCACTTATGTGAAATAATTTTTTTTTTCTTTGATATTTAAATCTAACCAACATAAAACGTAAAATAGGATTATTTTATCTTATTGTATGTCCTTATCTTACACGTTAAACATAACCTACTAATCAAAATAATATATGAAAAATATAACATTAATTATTATATTCACCTTAAAATATTGATAAATATATTTTTTGACGTAAACTTTTAGGGTGCATTTGACGCACAAATTAAAATAAATACAATAAAATAATTTTATCTTATATTAGATTTAATATTCATCAAAATTAAATATCTAAATAGATTATTATCTTACTAAAAAATTTTTAAAAATGTTTGAAGTATTTTCCCCACCAAATGGCTCAAAAAAATTAAAGAATCACACTAAATCTTAAACTCAAAATTCAAAATTTAATAAAAATTTTATATTTAAACAACTCAAGATCAATTAAATAGTCTTATAAAAAAAAATACCCGGGTATTAAGGATGTGTTTTGATTGGGAGTATTTTCAATTTCTACGATCCGGCTCACACACTTACATTTCCTTGTAAACAAGTAGAGGGGGGGAGCTTTTTTAAGGCATTGCAACGGTTTCGATTGGGAGTATTTTCTGCATTTACCTCCATTTCTACACTAAAAATTCTAAAACTTAAACTACAAAATTCAAAATTTAAAAAAATTTTATATTTAAAATCACTCATCAAGATTTGACAACTTACCACTTTTGGCTCATGTAAATTCCATTGACAATCAAGCCCAAATAAATTATGTAAAAAAAAAATACCCAAAATTTTTTTTACATTTAAAAATGCTACAATACAACCAATATTTTCCGAAAATATTTTCTTTGGGGGGGAGGGGGGGCAATTTTCCAAACACATTTAATTACATTTTTCATGCACGGTTTTCAGGCAACATTTTACCCTTTTCTACACTAAAAATGAAACTATAACTTAAACTACAAAATTCAAAATTTAATAAAAATTTTATATTTAAATCTACTCATCAAGATCAATTAAACAAGAATCAAGCATAAAATTATGTAAAAAAAAAAATACCCTATAATTTTTTTTACATTTAAAAATGCTACAATACAACCAATATTTTCCGGACTTCTTCTCGTAGAAAATTAAGGCAAAAGTTCAAACGTGGACAAGCACAGAGGGCCCCCTCCCCCCGCCACGTATTTTCTTTCCATGAAGAGAGACACCTTCTTCTCGGATGTCGAAGAGGGCCCCCTAACACCATGTCGAACGCCACGTCACTATTATGCGCGTAAGCAGGAAGAATATTGTCTCCAATTGACAGTATCGCCTGCAGAAATCCGAAAATACCAAAACGAGAGTAAGTAAATCAACTAAAAACAAGAAGGTTATATTCGGAAATCCAGAAAAAGAACCAAAAACCCTTGAAAATAATTAAATTAAAAAAATTCATAAGACAGAGATTTTATTTGAGTGAATTTTGTGTTCTTTCTGCGATCTCGACAGTTTGGAGAGAGCTCAGATCTCTCTCTGTAATGGTGTTTTCAAAATTATTGCTCTGAATTAATTCATCGCTATTCTCTCTATCTATCTCATCTCTATCTAATGGCAGCTCCTTTCTTCTCCACACCTTTTCAGCCTTTTGTTTATCAGGTATACTCTCTCTCGCTCTTACAATGCCAATTTCACTTCGAAATTAGGGTTTTACGTTTTGTTTTGGGCTGTTGATCATTGTTCTTTTATCTTTGTCAATTTATTATATATATGTAGAAATGTGTTCATGTTTGGTTGCTAAGAAATTGTGGTAGAACTGGAGGAACCAAAAAAAAATTTGATTTTTTTTTGTATGTGTGTGGTAGTTTAGTTGGGGGTTTGTCTTTTGTTTATCAGGTACTCTCTCATTGCAAAATTTACTTCAAAATTAGGGGTTTTAGGTTTATTTTTGGATGTTGATCATTGCTGTATCATCTCTGTTAATTAATTTATAGTGCATAATATATACATATACTAGGTCGTAACCCATGCCAAAGTACTACAAATCATTCAAAAATGATCTTAAATTTTAGCCTCACAATTCTTTATCTTCTTATACATTTTTAAGATTCAAAAACCATGCCCCATGTTATATATATGGGTGTGTGTATTTATGTATAGAATTGTTTTGTGTTAGTATTTGGTTGCTGAGGAATTGTACAAGAACTAGAGAAACTAAAGTTTTGAGAATTCTAGTTTTTTTTTCTCTGTCTGTGTTTGTGTGGTAGTTTAGTTTGGAGTTTGAGGCAAGGAGTACTGTTTGTTGTTTTGTGAATGTTTGTCATTGCTAGTTTTGTGTATATATGCGTGTTCGTGTTACTGTGTGGAGAGGCAATGGAAGTAGTTAGTATTATGGCTAATTTTCAGTGTGAAGGTATTTGAGAGAGCGACATAGGAAGGACCTAGTGTAATTTGAGGATATAACTTTCAAAACAAACAAAATTAGGTTTTTTTATTTTTCCGGCTGAAACTCAATCAGTTACTTACACAAACACAAGAAATTGTTTATAAGGAAATGAGATTGATTGAAGTAGCTGTTTAGTATTATAACTTTCCTCTATACTTAAATCTAAAATGTAAGCTGAATTTTTGTGAAGAATAATACATGGAAAAGCAATGGAGTAGCCCCGAGTGGACCCTGTATCGCCTGACTCATTGATGTTCATGTTCCTATGTTTACGATAACCTAATTCAAAGCATAGAATTCTGGTTTATCTTCTTTAACTGGATTCTGTAAGCGTGATGAAGTAACAATCTTTCCAAATATTATAAGTTAGGTGCCAACGTTTCGGGAAAAAGGCCAATAACATTACATACTACTGTTATGTTTTGGACTTTCTAGTCCTTGCATAACCCAGCATCTGTTTGCAGCCCAATCAAAATATGACACATGCCTTATACTTCATGAAGGTTGAACCGTTATGGCAGCCTTAGGTTCATGATGCTGGAATCGTTGCCTGTAATGGAATAATATGACGCATAAGTAGAATTAGCATATTGTTTCCTTAGATGAGGAATTTTTGCATAAAGTTCAACACTTCCTAGTCACTATTTTTGTTTCTTTCAAGTTTAAAGAAGTCTTGCCTGGAAAAAGATCTAGAAGGATTGTATCAGTGTAAGTAAAAAAATATAGAGGGGTCTTTTGCAATTTGCGTTGCAACTTTCCGTGTGAAACAAGTAAAGAAACCAATTGGAAGGTAAAATATATCTACCTAGTAATATGAAAATTTTATATAGAAGCGCATTTAACTATTCGTTTTTGTTTTTTTCTGAAAAGAATTGTTCTGGATAGATTATTATTACTTATAAGAGACGAGGACTGCATTTAAGTGATAAAAGGACTACCCTTGTTTGTGTGAACATGTACTTCCCAAATTTCAATGGTCTGTTAATTCTTGTGTCTATATTGGAATTCTTGCTTACTCTTTTTCTGTCTTTGGACTATGGGGATTATTTACTGTAGAGCCAGCAAGAAAATGTGATACCTTTTCAGATCTTGGGTGGTGAAGCTCAGATAGTTCAGGTATATTTAGTAGTAAATACTAGTATTTTATAAACAAAAATATTCTGGTCCTCCTCTAAATGAAGTTTCTAACTTTCTTCCATTTTTCATTTGGTGCTGGTTTTCTCATTCTCAGATTATGTTGAAGCCACAAGAGAAAGTTATCACAAAGCCTGGTAATTTGCTTTTTGAATGGATTTATTTGAAACGGCTTAATGTGTTAGATGAAGTATAAATTGTTTTACCACCTTTTCTGAGTTTATAAACCTTTACATATAAGATATGAATTTGTTCCTCAATCTGTTGGCAATAGTATGTTTTCCTATTTCCATATCTTCTGCTGATATTTATAAACTACCAGATAGTTTCAGTTATATTTGTTTTATGGCTCTCTTTGTATCCTATATAATAAATATATGATGTAGAAGTCACTATTTCAATTAATGTTTTACTTGTGGTGTATAAACTTTGTTTGAGAATTGTACAATCAAAGCCTTGCAAAACAACGTTTACAATAACTTGGTACTAGATAGTTTCCGTTATTGTTGTTTTCTATGTTCTCTTAATATTCTATATAAAAATAAAAACCTCAATTTATCTCGTTGATTTGCATTTTTCTATTTGTGATATCGTAAGATTGATCTAGTGATAGTAAATTCGTGATTAATGTCTTCCAAATGAAGTGCTCGGACAATGAGAAGTATATAGGGAATGTTTGAGTTGCATGCCAACTGAAACATGAACTATGAAAGGAATGCATGAATTCTAAATGTGGTATTATCATAATAAATTAATTTGAACTACTTGCCAAAAGAAGCAGATTTTGAAGAAATTCGTGATATAATATCTTCCAAATGAAGTGCGCGGACAATGAAAAGAATATAGGAAATGTTTGAGTTGCGTGCCAACTGAAACACGGAAAAGGAATGCATGAATTCTAAATGTGGTATCATCATAATAAATTTAATTTGAACTACTTGCCAAAAGAAAGCAGATTTTGAAGAGAATCCAAATGCAAGCGAACAACATATCAGTTTAAACCGAGGACAAGTCCGTAAAAGAATGTTTTATGTGCCTCCGTTTGGTGAATCTTAGGGCTTGCTGCAAAAGGGTTTTAAATAGGAAAGATATAAGGACATAGTACACAACAGTCCCGGAATCTGATTTTGATTGTACTTCGAACCAACAGTACCCCATATTATAATTTAAATTTGTTGTTGAATCCAAAATTATCTATGTTTGATGGTATTTTCAACCCAAAGTCTTGCATTTATAAGACAAGCCATGTTACTAGTAAACATATTGCGGTTTGTTTGAGAGAGAGAGATCCCATAAAGGTCTTATTGAAAGAGAAAGAAAGAATAGTGCAGTAGGGGAAATTGTATTGAATTTTTTTAACTTGTTTATCTAGGTCTGATTGTTTTACAGTTTTGGACATTAATGAATGTTACTTTATTCACGATTCTCTAGCGCCGCGTCGTTAAAAAATTAATATTTTGCATACAAAATTTAGGGAACAAGATGTATTTTAGCCCTCATATTAACAAACCTAGATTTTAGCCCTAGAATATGTTAATCTTGTCAGAATAATTTTAGTATCCAACAAATGTTGGAAACAACATGAACTGCAGAGTGTGTGGTGCTTCATAGACCTATGTTAGACATGTTGACGTGGTGGGGGATCTTCAGGAGTCGATGAATACCTTGGATTACATTTGTCTTTGTTGTTGCTAACTAGTATTTATATTGAATTTCATCTTCTGAATTTATATTGTGTTTGCTTTTTTCTTGTACAACAATCATTATCTGCAATGATTTGAATCATTTGCAGGTACCATGTGCTACATGTCTGGGTCTGTCCAAATGGAACATGTTTATGTCCCGGAAAATGAGGGGGTATATGGCAGTGGCTTTTGGCAAGAGTGTTACTAGCACAGTTCTTCTCAATAGCGGTCCAAATGATGGATTTGTTGGAGTTGCTGCTCCTTCTCTAGCAAGAATTCTCCCGGTTTGTATCATTAAAAGACATTTTTCTTGTTTTTTTAGTAGTTATACAATCAACGCCAAGTGTTGTGGCCTAGTGGTAAGGGAGGTTGCTCTCCTTGCTCAATGCCAAGGCGTTTGGTGGTGCTAAAACTAGGCACCGCTTGCACAGTTTTGGGAGTGGTTATTCCCTGTTGGTCTGTTGGGTCCATGGAGCTTGCTTCTTCAGTGGGTTCAACTAGGGTCAAGTAATGGGCCCAGTGCAACGTGGTCCTGGCAAGTCTGTAGGTTGCCATCCGAATCCATTTCTTGTACCAAAAAAAAAGAGAGTTATACAATCCAAAACTCCATATCAGAAACAGTCCCTGCTATATGATTCTGATTTTTATTTTATTTTGTAGATTGATTTAGCAATTTTTGGTGGTGAACTGTTATGCCAGGTACAGCTAATTCTTTTTATTTCTCCCCCTTGTTTTATTATACTCCCTCCGTCTCAATTGAGATTCCACTATTTCTTTTTGGGATGTCCCAAATTAAGAGCATTTCTTTTTTAGAACATGATCAATGTACAAAACTCATGATAGGACACAAGTTTTGTTCTAACCTTTGATTGTGATGAAATTAAGTGGCATTCTTTTATAAATGTGTGTAAGTCAAACATGGACTCTTAATTCAAAAAAAAAAAGAACTCTTAATTAGAGATGGAGGAGTAACCTTTTTCTTTCCTATAAATTCCCTTACAGATGTTAGCAACATACGATTGTTATCATTTGCGCTTAAAACCTTGTGGTCAAAATGATGTGTCAAGCACATAATTGGTTGGATACTGAGACCTAAAGGTCACATGTAAGTGATAGGTCCTACAAAAGTAGTTTGACCAATCACATTTTGACATAATTTTCTGCCAAAAAAAATAAATGTGTACCACGTTTTTCCCCAGCATTACTCTTCTTGTGCTTGAAATTAAAATGCATTTTAAGCTTGATATGGTTGTGACTTTACTATAATGTTATGTAGCCAGATGCATTCCTTTGCTCCATCAACGATGTAAAAGTCAGTAATACAGTTGATCAGAGGGCACGTAATATTGTAGCCCGTGCTAGAGGTGAGATGGGTTTGCCTGGAATTTTCTTTGCAGTTCTAAAAATCTGTGTATTCATTTTTACTGAGGTAATATCTCTGGTGGTCTTTTTATCGCTTATATGTAGGGATTCTTGAGACAGAAGCTATCTGGCAAAGGTTGGCATTCATAATTGGGGGTGGATCAGGTGTGTAGGGTTCTGATTGTGATGGTCGGTTTTTTCTTTCTTTTTTTTTCCCAAAATATGTATAAGACTTAAAAAATCTAAACTTGTCTACTGAAAAGTTCATTATTCGAACATTTCTCGTAATTCTTTTTTTTTTTAGTGCATTAACATTTTTGTAATTCAAACATGAAAAATTAGTCTTAAAAAGAAGAAAACAGTGAAAAGCTCCACAAATCTAGACATTTTGGCCCACCCATAACTTCTTTGGTGAATATTTTTATAATTTATCAAGTGGGGGGTATTGCCCTAAGGCCCTTTTTGTGTTTCTTGAGAAATCATATGAGATATATTAAGATATATTCTTCAAAATAAAGTGCCAAATATCAATATGTGGATCTGGCATTGTTTTTACTCAATTCATGATTGAATTAGAAGAACTACGTGGCAGCTCATTGTCTATGCATCCTATGTAGCACGATCATTTCTTTTTTATTCAGAGTTGCATTGGAAATGCTTTGAGTTGCCTTTCAAGTTCCTGTAGTCTAAACCCATTTACAATTTTTATGTTTCAACATAAAAAATCCCCGCTATATGATTTTAGCAGTCTCTGCCCAAACGAATCATGTGAAATTATTGGGTCTCATTTTTAGCCGTTTTCTGTGGTGATAGTGGGTACAGAAAAATCTTGAAGTTGGTGAAGTACTCTCCGTTGACATGTCTAGCATCGTCTCCGTATCAGCAACTATTAATGTACAAGTCAAATATAATGGTCCTATGAGAAGAGTGTATTTGGGGTAAATATTTCTTTATCTCTTTGTTTCTTTGCCTTTCACGTAAAAGGAAGTACTACTCTTTTTAATCATTAAAGTATTGAAGTGAATATATTAAACATTTGTTCGACATGCAAATCTCTCCCCGTATAACTTGACTTACTCCTCCATCCCAGATTATGATTCCACTATTTCCTTTTGGGAACATTATGAATCCACTTACCTTTTGAGGTCATAATCATTATTCAGAACACCAATTCTCACGATAGTAAACAAGTTTTGTTCTTAACCACTAATTATGTTGATATTAGTAATGTTTTTGGCTCGAGTTTTTATTGTTTCTAGGAATTCTAATTGGCAGATTTCAGATGGAATAAAATTTCAAATTCAAAAAGCAAATTGGCCATCTTTTTTTTTTTCCTTCTTTTTATCTGAAGTGTATTTGCGGTTTATGACACTGCAAGGGGAGAACATAATAACAGCTGTTCTAACCGGACCGGGTTCGTCTTTATTCAGAGCATGCCGTTCCAGCGCCTTTCTCAGCGCATTGCTAGGTAATTTCTAGTTGCTCATATGAATCGCTTGAATCAATTGAGCCATAGGCCCATAGCCATATTATCTGCACATCATACTATATAATTAATTTATTATTTATATTATAATAGAGTTAGGCTATAAAGAGGATTTTCTCACTTTATAAAAAAGAAGGGATTCCCATTTGGAGGTAAGTAAGTGATGAATTTGTTTATGAAAACTTTGTAGAGATGATACTATATGGTAAGCATATCACCTCCAACAAATTTAGTAAAAAAAATTTAAACCTAGAAGGGGTTTTTAGAAAAAATTGATATATATGTGTGTGCGCCCCGCGCATTTTCGGTTGTTTAAAATTTTGATGATTATCTCACTCAGTTTTAGGTTGAATAATATATATATATATATTTTATTAGGAAATTTGGTGGAGGTGATTTATTCATCATATAGATCGCACCTTACGAATTTTCATAATTTTTATTTTTTCCTATTTACCCTTCTCATCTATTATGGGGATCCCTTTGTAGCTTTTTATTATATGTGAGGGAATATGTTTTTATGTAATGTAGATTAAGCATTATATGTGTAAATTATAGGTAAACAATTGTGAGGAACTCAGATTACTATGCAGTATCGCAAAGAAAAATGAGTGGGTGGAGATTTTAACCTATAACCTTTTAGGTTCTTAGCTGCTAGAAGGACTCATTTATAAACACTTGCCATTTTTGTGACGCAAGGGTCAGGAATCCCCTGACAAATAATTATAAAAGAGCGATTGAAGTGATTTGAACCTTTGATTTTGTTATCTATCGTTGTACTACAACATCGTTACAACAATTGTATCTAATATTTTCTGAATTTGAGTTGTATTTCTTTTTAACATTTGCAGGGCAGTAACATCTCCAAACGTGAGGGAGAATCCAAAGTTCTTTGTTCAAATAGCCATTTTCTTCTTTCTAGCATATGTTGTGGTGGTGTCATCTATAATCTTAACAGATATATGATTTTCTCTTTTCTTTCTGAAAAATGTTCAAGTAGAGAGCCCATTTTGACCTCCCCTACAATTTGTTTTGGTTTTGTTATTTTGCAGTTTTCTTGTAATTTAAAATACACATAGGGAGAATAATGTATGTAAACAAGCACAGAGCTTTACATTGGGTGGTTGTTCCATTGGATATTATACATATTTATATGTTGGAACAATGAAGGCAATTACAATGTCTTTTTCTGCGGACATAGAATAGGTCGACATATATAGTGTAGCCATTATGTAAACGAATCTCTCTGTTAAAATTCATTCTAACTAATGAATGATTGCTAGATCAGAATGTCAATTAAATGTGCTTGTAAGACTACTATGTGCTTTTCTTGTTCAATCTTAATTATTTTGGAATATTGTAATCTTGCATGCCTAAATTAAGCATTCATTATTTTATTTTGGATGTCTGAGATAGTGTAATTTTTTTTTTTGGAATATAATTAATGGACCAAATATTATGATAGTAAGAAACATTATTCTAGAAAAAGTAATCACGTTGAAATTAGTAATAAGGGAATTTAGAGTTCAACCCAAGTAGACAAAATAGTGCAATCTAGTATGATTAGTGTTTTGGTTGAAATCTTTCTTATTCTCATAATAAGGAGGTTATACGTTTGGTTTACATAGATGTTGTATCGCGTTTTTTGTTGTCTTCATCCATTTATGGTAGTTGTGTATCCCCTATATGGTGAAGTTGTAGAAATACAAATGAAAAAGTTATACTGTATTATTGAATTACTATTTGTATCGAAAATAATATAAAATAATAAAATAGTTATTACATTTTGTGATTGGATTGTGTGGGTGGTTAAAAGTTGTTTAACCCAATAAATGAGAATCCTAGCCTTACACCAGCAGTTGGCAACCGAAAATGTAATAGAAACACCTCAATTATTCTCTAAGCAATCAAACAGTGAATGAACAAATCAATAACCAAATACTAGATAAGATCACATATGAGTTTAAGTTTGAGTGTAAGTTCCTCCGATGATTTTTATATCTAGTCCGGCAATACGTCATCTTTTGTATGTATGAGTGGATTATATTAAGATAAATAGGGGGTTGGCTTAAGGAAGAAGGTCTAAGAGTGAGTGTAGAGAGAATTCAATTGTTATGAGCTAAGGATTATCCTTTCTTAGTCATAATTATATGATAATGTGTACATTAGGGTTGGTGAGTTATGGAAATTACTATAAAAGGTAAACTTGGTCAATACTCTAAGGTCTCGTTTGGTTCACGGAAGGGAAATTAATTCCCTTATCTTTCCCATGAGAGTGGGGAACTAAAGTTCCTATCATGTTTCTTTTCTTGTATTTGGTAAAGCATGAAAAGTAGTCAGGAAATACCTTTTGATTTTCCTTCCGGTGTTTGGTTGGTGTAGGAAATGAAGAGTTTTTTGTATGAGTAGGGTATTTTTCAAACTTATTTTGGCAAATAGGGTTGTTTTAATCTTATTTAGTCAAATAGGGTTGTTTTGACTAGGGACCACGTGGACCACTTGTTGGACCACTTGTCTTATATGAGGGGACCACTTGTAATTACAAGTTCTTACCCTGAACTATCTTAGATTAATTTTTTCTAACCTTATTGTTTTAAAATAAGGAATCTAGTCCGACCACCAGTCTGTTTCGTCTATATCCGGTGTATTTCTGTCTGTATAAAAATTATCAGACGGGTTTTCTGATGGTGAATTACTATCTGGTTCACTCGGAGATCTTGGTGGGGTAGGAGGTCTAAGAATTTCACTTCAACTCAATCCGTATGGACACTGATGGAGCTGTGAGGCTGTCAGTGGTTTCCACGGAAAGTCTATTAGGTCTAAGGCTTCTAGCCTATAATCTGGGATATTCCAATTAATATCGTATACAATATCTCTTATGGGGGTTAAGATATTGTTTTCTATATACGAGTCTAATTCTGCGTCTCCGTAATTGGATAATAACTGTCTATAAGCACGTAGATTATACGTACTGGCTGTCTCTATGAATCTAAAACGTCTTATTCCTCCATTTTCACGTAGGAATTCGGCAGTCTCTGCAAGTCTCCTTCTTTGCACAAATTTTAATTTTTCTGAGGTTTCTTGCAGTATACGTCTAAGGTCGTGGATTCCTCCACAAACGTCCACTTGGGCGTTGTCTCTTCCTTGAGGGAGGTCTCTTCGAGGATTATTTACTTCCTCTTCGTCTATATCTTGTACTAACGCTTGGATATAATTATCTGTAGCGTTTTCTAAGTCTGGGAGTTTCCTTATTTCTCTAGACACCCACTTGCAAACGTGGTGTATATAAGGAAAAGTTCCTCCGGATCTGAAGTGTGCTGTACGCACTAGTCTTTGGTCTTCTGGATTAATTAGACCCCACCTTAATATAGGCTGGGTACTTCTAATATCTGTCTGATTTACGAAATTTTCGTAATCTCTGTCTATATTGCTCATAAATTAATTATGTGCTGATTTTCTATGTCTTAAATATTTAGCTAGCAATAAGTACTTGCAAATAATTTAAATAATAATTTACCTGAACAAGATGTATGGTCCACCTTGCTTCCGATCGCTTTTCTTGCTTTCTTCTTCCGTCTAAAGTCTGTTCTATCGCTTCTGCGTTTATTCTCGCTATTCATCCACCTTTGAAGGATCGGTCGTTCGTTTCCTGCCTACGCCTTTATCGCCTAACGCACCCTTGCTAACGGCTTCACGGCTACGGCACCTGCCAGCAACAACCCAAAACCGGCCACTCACCAGTCTTGTATGAATTAGAGAGAAGGTTTTCTAAACCCGCCAAGAGATAAGTCTAGCTTTTGGAAAAATACAACAGAACTCGAAGATCAATGGAAGTTGTACTGAAGGAGAAACATAATTTTATTCAAGTAAAATTATTATTACAAACTACTTGCTTTCCTTTTGCTAACTAAAGGAAGCTTTACTCACTCATGCTCTCTAGAATTGAAAACTCTAAGCTGAGAATGGAAAAACTCGTACTTACAAATGAAAACTCCTTCTCCTTATATAGGGAGGATACAAATTTACAAACCGCCTACCGGCTGCTAAAAGCAAAAATGAATAAAAGGACAGGCCCCACAGCTTTAGACGCACAAGGCGAATAGTGAGTGAAGGGAGCTTGCCGACACCTCTAGACAGCTAATGCTTTTACAATTAATTATACATACCGACGCTTACAGCAATTGATTGCAAAACAATAATGCACCTCGGGTACTGCTTCTGTGGCCCCATCGACAAGTGCAGGTTCTGTGCTGCAATCAGCCTTTATAACTTTGAAGGAAATAAAGCAACTTTACAAAATAATTTTATACAGAAAGATTCGTCTGGTCTTTTCTTTAATAATTATAAGTCTGAGTAACGTCATTGCTTACGTTTCTGCATAAGCTGATGTTGCTGTCGTCTTCTTCTTACCGCTAGCCGTCAGCTGTTTCCTTGATGTAATCAGTTGGGCTAGGAATTCTGCTAGCAACGTCTAGTTGGTAGGTCTGGATGGAGCCTCTAATGGTGCTCCAATATTCTTCTATGTTGGCAATATTGGAGGTAGTGGTAGGTATTATTACCTCCGTGCCTTTGGTCTGTCCTCTGGTCATCCTTCCTCCAAAGGTTTCTTGCGCTTGGATGATCAGGTTTTCTTCTTGGCACACCGTGTACCATTTTTCTTCACTTAAAAGTTCATCCATAATCTTTAGGATTCCTAACGATCTTTTGACTTTTAGTGCTGAAGGATTTTGTTTACCTTCAATGGGCTCGAGTTCTGCTGAACAGAGTCCTTCAACATCTGAGCATGGTTCTTCTGAGAACCGGACTAGCTGGAATCCTCCAATTTCATGGTTGAATCCTACTTCTGGACCAATAGAATAACTTCTCAAATAAAGGGAAGATATTCTTTGACCGTCTCAACGTAATTGGCTATTTTTCGCCAAAACAGTCTGCGTCTGTAGTTTCCTGTATGAAAATTTGGCCAATGAGCCTTGGCTTGCCAAAAGTTCTACAGGATGTCTGTCTTTCCCCAAATATTTATTTGAGGTATGTCTTCACAGTATCCCTTCATAAACGATGCATGCCCTGGGATCGTTCTGTTGAAGAGATAATTGCCGATTTCTTTTAAGGTTTCGACAATGTCTAGGTTTAATGCGTCTAGGTCCATTGTCTCATTATTTTCTACCGCTCGTTCCTTTCTTAACGGGGTAAGAAGGTTGATGAAAAACCTTTTTTTCTCATAAACAAGATCTTGTATCTTGTTTTCCTTTGGTGGCGCCGTTTGACCTGTGGCTCTAGCATAGGTCATTTCTTGGGGTCTAGGAGCTTCTATTAAGTTCCTGGGAGGTGCTGGATTTATCTGGGAAATAGCTATCCACTGCATCCTCATGAATCTGGCTGTAGCAACCAAATTTTGTCTGAACTCTATCTTGAGGTTGTTGGAATGATTCCACCATAGAGCGTCTATTAGGGTGAGAATTTCTTTAGTAAATTCTCTTCTGAATTTGACTAGATCTGAAAACCTCTGGTCTGGTCTGTATTCGGGGAAGAACATTCCTCCGATTATCTTATTCTGTCTACAAATTTCTTCACTCTTTCTTCCTGGGGGAATGAGAATTTCATCTAGAGTTTCGAGGATGGGTCTAGGCATCTTCGGCTTGCTTCTCTCGCTAGCCTGAGTCTGAGGGTTATATGCCCCTTGTAGATATCTGGCGACCTCTACCTGGTCTATAAATCTGGTATGTCTGCTGGAGCTTCCTCCTGCTTCCATTGGTCTAGTCTGTTTGTCTGTTGATATCATAAAACAGATTATTAGATTTTCGGCAAATACAGATTCTCTTGAAATAATATCAAGAATTGTATTCTTTTTCCCTTTTATATGAATTATACTAAAATCATAATCACTAAGAGATTGTTGCCATCTAATTAGTCTATTAGTCTTTGATCTATTAAGATTTAGATCTCTAAATCCGACAGCATAGCTGGAGTCTGTATACACTGTAAAGTGTTTTGGTCTTAGAAAGAGCATATATTTTTCTATTGCTCTTACTATAGCGAGAACTTCTTTCTCGTGGGTTGTGTATCTTGTTTTGGGATCAGTAAATGTCCCTGAGCTATATTTACACAATTTATTTTTCTTTGTCTGATAGTCTAAAGCATAGTAGATTGCACCCCATTGCTTATCTGAAGCATCAGTTTCTACTATGAAGATGTCCTCTGCATTGGGCATCTCTAATCGAGGGATATTTTTGACTTCTTCTTTTAATTTAGTCATTATATCCATGTCGTCTTTTGTCCAATTAAATGGATTAGTCTTTTCTGTTCCTTTTAATTTAGCGGTAAAGCTTCTCCTTTTTCCGGCTAAATCTCTAAGGTAGTCTGTGGCACAATTAAGCAACCCAAGGAAGCTTTGTAATTGTTTTCTGTCAATGATTCTATCTGGAAAGTCTAAAATCTTTCTAGTAATATGGTCTAGAGGAGATATTTTTCCATTTCTAATATGGACTCCTATGAAATCTATTTCTTCTTGAAATAGAAGCATCTTTTTATGAGAGATAATAATACCGTGATTATCGAATTCAGCTATTATTATTCTAAGATGTTCTATATGGTCTTCTTCTGTATGACTTGCAATTAGTACATCATCAATATATACTAGGCAAAAATCTGAATACTTTCTGAAAATGCCGTCTATTCTTCTCTGAAAGACTTGTGGGGCATTTTTGTATCCAAATGGCATTACTAGCCACTCATACTTTTCTTGTGGTACGCTAAAAGCTGTCCACGGTATGGAGTCTGGGTGCATTTTGATTTGCCAGAAACCTGACTTACAATCAAATTTGCTAAATATCTTTCTATTTTCGATAAGACTAATAAGATTATTCTTATTTGGTATTTTGTATGAATCAAACTCACAATTTTTATTGAGAGCTCTATAGTCTAATACCATTCGTCTTTTTCCTCTTTTCTTTTCTGATTCGTTTTCAACATAAAAGGCAAGGCTATTATGTCTACTAATGCTTTCTTGAATCATTCCACCATTGAGTAGACTATCTATCTCTGTTTGGAATTCTTCTCTATCTCTCTGGGAATATCCTTTCTTATAGGTGCCTCCATTTATGGTGGCGTCTGAGTTTATGGGTATGATTTGGCAATATGCTTTGTCTTTTTCCCATTTTTCTATAGGATTTTCTCCAGTGGTAGGAATTGCTAATTCCTTTATCTTATCTTTTTCTACGTCTAAGGATCTGATGTCTATTTTCTTTCTCTTTCTCATCTCTTGGATAGCCAAGAGCTGATGTCTAGTCTGATCAACAATTTCTTGTTGAATTAATGTTATCTGTTTATAACATTTTTTGTCTGGACAAGTGCATTTATTTTTAAGAGGGGCTGTAATTTCCTCTATTTCACCACACTTAGCTGTAGAACTCTGAAGGGGTCTCCATGCAGGTTTTACTTGCATGAGGTTTGATGCTCTATCCTTAGATATGAGCAAGGTCTGAGTATCAAATTCGCTGATATGAGATAATTTTATTTTATCATCATATTGAGAAAATGGTTGATACTTTCTAAGGAAATCATTTCCGATTAAAAGATTTCCTATGAATTTACAAGGAGGATCCATGACATAAAATTCATGGGTAAATTCATTGTTTCCTATTTGGAAATAAATAGGTATGGTCTGTAATGGTAATTCAAAGTAATCACCATTAGCAACTCGTCCGGAGATAAGTTGTTCGCTAGGTCTATAATACTCATCTGGAAATGCATTTGCCTTACAGATACTGGCAGTACAACCGGTATCCATTAATGCAGAGAGTAGTCTGGGATAATCTGGGTTAAGAACCTTTACTTCAATAAGGCTCATGAAACTTTCTTTAGTTGAAACTCTCAGATTATTTTGTTCTCTGATTTCAATTCCTTTTAGAGGATTTGGAATATCAGGGATGGTCTGTGAATGACTCTCGTCCATCTTTCTTTTTCCCTCCTTAATCTTTCTGAGTCTATTTGTATCAATTTCTTGATAGTATTTATCTATGTCTAAGTCTAGTATGTGATCATACTTATTTTCGTACATAGTACGAAATTCATGTCTCCAACAGTCTTCATGGTAATGAAGTTTGCATATAATGCATACCATGAATAACTCAAGTGATATCATTGTAAAACAATAATCACAAGTGAAGTCTGCAGGGCTACATTTCATTTCGAATTTACACCTATGGCTTGGATTCGTATAGCACTGTGGTATTCTAACCATTCTTTCTGGTTGGGAAGGTCGCCATACATCTGTTAAACTACAGCAGTAAATGGCTTCTTCATAGTCTAGATAAATAGCTTCGTCTAATGTTTCATTATCATCGATTGTGGTGATGACGAAACATTCTTTGAATTCTTCTTCTTCTTCTTCTTCTTCTTCAGAAGAAGGTTCACTATCTGACTCAGTTGTATATGCACTATATACACTGGCATTGTCATCTATTTCAAAATCTGATAATTCGATATTGTAGATGAGGTCTAAGTCTTGTGTGTCAGCTTGGGTAAGCATGACTTCTACTAGTCTAACACTAGGTTTTATCTCTTTATTCTCTCTTTGAGAACAGCTTCTAGCAAAATGTCCAGTCTTACCACACACCCAACATTCATTCCTTGAATTATTGGTTGTTGGTTTTCTATCTTCGCCCTTTCTATAATTAGGCACTTTCTTTCTGGAGTCTGAATTTTTTTTGAAATATCTCCTTCTAGGAAATAATTTCTTTCTTTTCTTTGGATTTCTAAAGCTAGTCGATTTTCTGAATTTATATTTTTTATTATTAGGGTCTGTATTAATCGTAGCTTTGAAAGTCTATTTCCAATGCTTCTTCTTATGGCTTTTGGAAGAACTTCTTCCACATCCCCATTGGATAGGTGCTATGTCTCTTTCATCTTTGATTGAAGGCATATTTTTAAATGTCTCCTTAATCAAAGCGTCTTGTGCTTTCTCGCGTCTCTTTGTGATAATGTAGTCTTTGGCAAAATTTATTCTTTCACCAAGAGTATCTTCTTTAGTATCATTAACTCCAGGCCACTTTCTATATTCATTAATAAGAAGGTGTCCAATAGCTGGGAGTTTTCTAAAATACTCGTCTTTAAGAGTTGTAGTGAACTCTTTTATCTGATAATACAACGTTTCATAGTTATTACTATATTCGTTGATCTTGTCTAAACTGCATATACTAAGTAATGATAACTTAGTTTTTGCTACGTCTACTTCTGATTCTTGGGCAAGATGACTTGCACCAATGAATTCGGCTGTAAAGAGTTGTACATAACCGTTTATAGTTCTCTGATCTCTTGTCTCATTAAATCTTGCTAGCTTAGCTATACTAGCTTCGTCTGTTGCTGTTCTTAAACTATCTAAATAGTTTTTTACAATTCCTTTTAGGGATTGTTCAGCATATCTCCTACCTGATTCTGCATCCCAACTTTCGTTAGACGCAAAGCACATGTGCATCTGATCTTGCCATTCTTTTAAGGCATTCTTTCTATCTTGTACATTATCCAAATTTAGGTAGATACCTACTGGATTGATGGCCACTGAAGCCATATTTTTTGTACTTTGAAAGTCTATGGCTGTCGTGGGTAATCCTTTGACATAGTCTGGTTTGGTCTTGATAATACTGTCACTATAAATGGGAATATTTATAGCAGCAGGAGTCTCAAATAGATTAAACCTACTTCTAGAGGTTTCACCTATTTTAGCATTGTTTCCTCCTGGGATTTCTGTAGCAACTGGAAACACTTGCTGTTCTTCATCTTTTTCTTTAAGTCTTAATTTTCTTAGGAGTTCTTTCGTGTCCTGAGAATTTCTTAAGTCTTTTATAACCTCACTAGATATCATCATATTATATCTAGTTGATTTGCTTCTATCAAGATTCTTTTTGTATGTGTCTCTTTCTTGATCTGTTAGGTCATGTCCAAAGTTTTGGATCTTGGCCTTCTCATACAAAATATCATGATTGTCTATAGAATTTCTGGGTCTATAGTCTGGGGCATGTTGTAACATTCTAGCAGTGCTAGCATTACTACATTCTCCTTCTGAAGGATCATCTAAAGTGAAATCTCCCATATTTCTAAATCTTGATTCCTCAGTTCTAATGCTCCTTGCTTTGAACTTAGGAGGAGCAAACTGTATATTAATATTGCATGTGACATCATCCTGGGCAATATATAAAGGCTCATTCTGTACGGCCTTTGTCTCTTGGAATTCTGGCAACTGCCAGAGAGTCTTAGCATGTTTTCTCATAGGTCCAGTATTTCTAATACTGTACGTATTATTAAATTCTGAAGTATTCGTTCTAACAAGGATTTGTTTCATTTACTCTTCCTTGGGAAATACCTGGTTGCATTCCTTTCGAATGCTTTCTGGGGAAAACTTAACATAGCTTTGATTATTCTATGTTAATGTTGCATCTGTAACACGAAAATTCTTCATACCCTGTTGCATATAAATAACTTAAAGTGTTGAGCTGTTGGTATAGATACTGTAAAGCCGATGGGA
>JAKCWG010000577.1:0-126037 GCA_021464415.1 Lonicera japonica
GTAATTTTGAGAAAAGAGTGGGGATAAGATGAACATTTTACTCTTATTAAAATTAAGTTTCAGATTTAAGTGGCAACTTTGCCACTTAAAATTTTGGATGAAAATTTTAAGTTTTAAGTGGTAAAAATTAAGTGGTCACTTAATTTTTTTAGTTAGTGAACAACTTTGTCAACCACTTAAATTTGAAAATTTTAAGTTTTCAGATTTAAGTGGCAAGTGAACAAGGCCTAAGTGATTGGCATTGGTCAAACATTATTTTAATAATCCCTAAATATACTTAAAAAATTTACATCTTTTTTATACAATTAATTGGGATATAAATCAAATAAAACAAAAACAAAAACAAAACAGAAATTTTATATATATGAGTTCACTAGTTCATTAGATTTGAGGTAAGTCAATTTGTACAATAAAGTTTGTAAAAGAATTAGGGATTGTTTGTTTTGACCACTTAAATTTGAAAATTTAAATTTTTTAGATTTAAGTGATTTCATAGTTGTTTGTTTGCCAAAAAAAATTAAGTAGTTTATTACTTAAAGCTGAAAATTTGGAGTAAAAATTTTAAGTGGCAAATTTGCCACTTAAATTTGAAAACTTAAAACACCTTATTGTAAAATACCTATTTTACCCTCTTTGTTTGTCATTTTACATGTGGTCTAAATAAACTAATAAGGGCAAAATTATCATATTAGAAAAAATTTAGTTTTCAAATGTGTTACATTCTAACATTTTTTCAGATACAATTTTCGAAAGTAAACAAATAATTTTTTCAATTTCAATTTTTAATTGTTTTATTAAACACCACCTTAAGTAAGGTTAACATTTTTTATGAAGAAGACTAGTATTAAACTTAATAAAAGAAATTGTACAATCTTTTTATGCAAACACTTGTAACACCAAGTATTAGATAAAAGAAAAGACAAACAACATAATATCTCTTTGCCCATGGAATGTTGTGCAGTATTTTAAGAGAGACGGTAAAAAAAGGAGAGCGAGTATAAACAGAGTTTGAAAAAAAGTGAAAAGAGAGCGTTGAGAGACGGTTAAAAGAGACGATATAGAGTAAATTCAAAAGCCAACAAACCCAAGGGAATTTGATTAACCATATTCCTATTTTACAGTACCGTATTTTATTTTATTAAAATTATGTTTGACGTGTAGATAAGAGAATGAGATATAATAACTTTATTCTATCTTATGTTTAGTGTTAGTAGAGATTGGATATTTAGACATATTATTTATACCATTAAAGCTTCTTATTGTTTTATTATGTCTGGATATGACTAAATAATTCTATCCGATTATATAATATGGCGTATCAAACATACCCTAATAATAATGTCAATTGTATATGAACTAAGTGTAGAGGTCTATGAAATGCCGACTAGTGCACTTTCTCACACATAACATGATTTATTATCTATTATTTAAGTTGATTTATGTATTATGATTAAAAAAAAGAAGTCAAAATTCGTATAAATATAAATGCAAACTAGGCAATAACGAAAATTAATGTGACCTCCTAAAATTAATATTCCATCCATCTCAAATTAAAATCAAGTTTTTCTTTTTTGGCAATTAAGAGTTTTTTTTTTAAATAATTTTTTAGATTAAAAATCTCATTTTCTTTAATTCCATGTTAAAAGTTTGAGTAATTTTAACATGACACGATTTACAAAACTGGAATTGGAAATGAAACAATTAGATAAAATAGGAAGTAATTTACAAATATTAAAATGACCGGACTTGCTCCTCTCCATTTACCTTCGGTCAAATTTGGTTTAATGGAATATAGTTCGAGGCTTAAATAGATGTTTTTTTTAATAAAATTTGGTATAGATTTAGGTGAGATGATAAACTAAAATTTTAATGGTCAAAAATGAACATATGTATCAAATTTTTATTATACTTACTTTCGGTTTAAATTTCTTAATGAAATTTTGTAGAGAAGATCTACTTTATTATAAAAATCATCTCTACCAAATTTTATGAAAATATTGATCATTTAATTCTCGAATTAGATATCATTTAACAAAATTAAACCGAAAGAATATTTTATTACATTTTCTACACAATCATTTCGTGTTTTACCTTGGGCAAAGGGCAAAATATAGTAAAACTAAAAATAAGAGAAAGTCTAATATCACTATTATTTAAGGGGGCAAGGACAGAAAATCATTATTAAAATTGAACATTCATGAGGAAAGTTTATATCCATTAGTGTTAAATTGATTGTGAATTTTCGTTTTTTGTGTGACATAATTGATAAACAAATTTCATAATAGATAATAAGTCGTATTTTATTATTGATTATATTAAAATTAATAATTTGTAAAAAAGTACTAAAATAGAATTGAGGCTTTATTTATTTATTTTTTGTTCAAACAATTCGTTCGTAAATTAGAGCTAACTTACGCGCACCAAATTAAGCCCCACAGGTCTGATCAAAGATAGAATAAATTAAAGAGAAAAACCTTTAAGATGCTGGCATCAAAAATATTACTCTTTTCTTTTTTAAAATGATGTCTAAATCTCTTCCTTCAACAATAAACAAAGAAAATTCCACCCCAAACCACCCATTGTGAGACTTGGAAATATTAATCTACTTTAATTGGCCATTCTCAATTAATAATAGATGTTAACTTCATAATAAATATCGAATATGTAATTTATTCGTTAGAAGGACAAAAAATACGCATGCCAACAAACTACAAGAGACTTGACTACTCTTACTTTTATATAAAAGTTTTTTTGGGACAAATTACTGTAGCACTAGTAAAATATTCATTTACACAAAATATTACTTTTTGTTAAAATAATAGAGAGAGAAAGAAATAAGAGAATAAGAGAAATCTTATTACGCAACTGATATTCAATATGTGTAGGGGTTAGCTCTATTTATATTAAGAGCTAACCTCCTTACTTCTCTATATAATCAATGTGGGACAAATCCAATATATATACTATTAGGTAATCTCTCATTCATACCACAATTCTAATGTGGGATTAGTTATGGACATCCACATATCAATATTTTTATAACACTCCCCCTTGGATGTCCATTATGTCACAATTCAATAATAGTTGCCTCATTAAAACCTTCCTAAGGAAAAATCCAGTGGGAAAAAACCAAAGTAAAGGAAAAAGAGTACAACATTCTTCCGGATCATTGAATCGGTATCAAATGCACAATATGCTGCCTCGTTAAAATTTTTACTAGAAAAACCCAATGGGACAAAACCTAGTTAAAGGAAAAAGAGTACAGCGTGCAAATATTAGGTAGCATACTTCAGGATGCTCCCCCTGATTATTTACTCCCCCTAATGACAACATTTATATATTTTTGTTATAAAGTCGACGCATGCCAATATCATAAACTAACTTCTGGAATATCGGCGTTGGTAATGACTTTGTGAACAAATCAGCTAAGTTGTCACTTGAACGGATTTGCTTGACTTCAATCTCTTTATTCTTCTGAAGCTCGTGAGTGAAGAAGAACTTAGGTGAAATATGTTTAGTCCTGTCACCTTTGATGAAACCTTCTTGAATTTGCGCTATACATGATGCATTGTCTTCATAGATAATACTTGGAACATCTGTAATAGAAGACAACTGACAAGAACTGCGAATATGATGGATTAAAGATCTCAACCACACACATTCTCGACTAGCTTCATGAAGAGCTAAAATTTCAGAATGATTAGAAGAAGTGGCTACTAAAGTTTGTTTAGTAGATCGCCAAGAGATAGCGGTATTACCACTAAGAAATACATAACATGTTTGAGATCGTGCCGTATGAGGATCAGAAAGATATCTTGAATCTGCATATCCTATTAACTCAGAACCATTAGAATTATGTGAATAAAATAAGCCTAAATCAATGGTTCCTCATAAATATCTGAGGATATGTTTGACACCAGTCCAATGTCGTTTAGTTGGTGCTGAGTTATATCTAGTAAGCAAATTAACTGAGAATGAAATATCCGGCCTAGTACATTGTGCTAAATATAATAGGGCACCAATCGCACTTAAATATGGTACTTCAGGACCCAATACTTCTTCATCATCTTCCTTAGGACGGTATGGATATTTCTTTACATCTAAAGACCGGACAACTATGGGAGTGCTTAGTGGATGTGCTTTGTCCATACCAAAACGTTTCAATACATTCTCAGTATAGTTAGATTGATGGACTAATATCCCACTAGTGCTTCTCTCGATCTGCAGGCCGAGACAGAATTTTATTTTTCCAAGGTCCTTCATTTCAAATTCCTTCTTCAAATAGTTAGCAGTTTTTTTCGAACTCTTCAGGAGTCTCGAGTAATGTATCAACATAAACTGCTACTATTGAAAATCATTTTTGATTATTCGTTTATAAAGACACATGGCAAATGGGATTGTTTCTATTTCATTCCTTAGATAAATCTGACTAAGACGATTGTATCACATTCTTCTGGAATGAATTTGTACCGCATTCTTCTGGAATGGATAAGTCCATACAATTAGCATCTTAATTTTATTGAGTATGTACTATTCGACTTTGCTTCAGGCAAAGTTAATCCTTCTGGGATTTTCACATAAATGTTAGAGTCTAAGTCCCCGTATAAATTATCAGTTTCACAGTATCTGAGTCTCATATATAATATTTCAACAACTGCTAAGCTAATTATAAGATATTTAAAATTTATATATTGGATCCATAATCAGGGGAATACTATACTCATAATAAATCCCAAGTTTCTGCAGAAAACTTTGTGCCACAAGTTGTGCCTTATTCATTTTTATTATTATAATTTAATTTCTTATGAACACCCATTTGTAACAAAAAAATGTTAATATATTATTTGGGGTTCGTACTAAAGGTCCAAATATACCACGTTTCATTTAAAGACTCAAATTTTGCCTTAATGGCAATTTCTCATTTGGCCAATTTTTTATTGTCGACATTTATTTATTGTACGTGGTTGTATATCATTATTATCATTGTCCTTTGATATTCTAGTAGCTATTGTATATACAAATAAGTCATCGATGACATTTTATTTATATTCCACATCTCTTTTATTAAATATTGAGATCTCTTTATTATTTGGTACCAATGCCTCTTCAGGGGCTTATGTAGTCTCTTCAGGGACTTGCGTCTTTTTCAAGACAATTGCCACTTTAGGAGCCTTAAAGAGAGTGTATTTTCTCATAACCTCTTCTTGAGTGAAATGAGGAACCTCTTCAGGAGTGTTCTTAGGGCATGGTTAATCAGACTTCCTCTTCTAAGGAGTTCAATCTATGGAACCTATAGGTCTGCCACGCTTCTGGCGTGGTACAGATTCATAAATTGCCATATTTTGAAATTATCCTGCATGGATACTAATTATGACAACTGTATTTATAGCTGGCACATATAACTTTGTTGCATTTTACTGCATCATTAAATCAATTAGTAATGTGTTTACAATTTCTTACAAAACAATATTCTCCGTACCTTCTCATATTGTGATGTACGTGGGTCTAGATGAGACATAGTGGTATTGTTCCACTATAATTCTCGCTGTTCTTCTGGAACGGATAGTTCTGCATGAACTTTCTTATCTTCCCCTAACGGTGGGAATACTTTCTCATCAAAGTGATAATTTGCAAAATGTGCAATAAACACATCTCCTTTAATTGATTTTAAATACGAGATTATTAAAAATGGGTCAAACCATATATGAATAATAAAACTAACTATGAGAAAATTAAATTTAGTAGTTGTATTTTTGAATTTGCATGATAAGCTTGTAAAAAAAAATAATATATAGTAGAATGAAGAAAACTTACATACCAATAGGTGTCTATAGTCTTGGAGCATCTACAGAGGGACAAATATCATCTTGCATTCTTTTTAAAAAAATGTCAATCCAAAAAAAATTTAAATAAAATAATTTAGTAACAAGTTTACCTTTGCAAATACATGGTAGAAAAAAAATACAAATTTAGTAAACTTGTACCCTTAAAAGTTGTTTATTATTTTTTTTTTCTTAATATGGTACTTCTAAGATACCCACCTATCATGCAAAGAGTTGAAATTTTTTGAGATAACTAAATTTTTGACTTTGAGCTCGGCTTGAGTTTCTTACTCATAATAAAGAGTGATTCAATACTAAAAAGCGTTGTATAATAGACACTCGATGATAAAATACTTAATTTTTTTTTAGTGGGAGCTTTTGGCTCTTAACACTAGTAATAATGCACAATGTTGTGCAATAGAGATCCGAGGAGAAAGTAATAATGATTCTAGTGTAAGCTTCTGGCTCCCAACACTAGTTAATAATGCATAGTAATTCATTGTTACCTTCACTATTTATTTCAATATGATACTCATTAAAGTGAAGCAAGTTTCTTCAAGAACTGCTTGATAATAATAATCTTTAATGAATATATTGATATATTATATAGGCTCTTCTGGAGCCTTCAATCTTTGGTATAAGTCCAACTATAGTGGATACTTTTTGTATATATTAAGCACTAACTTATTGAAAAACTTCTGGTTTTTCAATAATAGTATATGATATGACACCATCTGAAAAGTGTATTATGCAATCCATAATTCATACATTTAAATAAAAGAATCATAGGTAAATGATAATTTAGGTCTTCTGGACCTAAATTAATTTTTCGCTCTCAACTTCTCATCAAAAGTCTCTTCATCAAGAGGAGTGTAATCAACAGCTTTATAAAAAAATAATTTCATGCTCCCCCCATTCAGTATGATTGTCTCACATTATTAATAAAGGTCTTGTATTTAACTACCGCATATTTCGGTATATACTTATGATTTAAGGTCCGACACTTCTCAACAAACCACTTCAGGTGGTTCTTGAATTTTATATTGATTTTTCTTTCTACCTCTGCTGGGGCAGTTACCATTTCTACCACCACTTCAGGAATTGCCTTAGAACTAATTGTTCTAAAATTATGATTCTATCAATATTTAGTTATTCGATTATGATATAAGGAGAAAACTAACTTTGTCTAGACCAATTGAAAAACAATAATCTTGATATTGTTACTTCAGGAGCATATTCAAGGTATAATAGATGGGGAGTCTTTGATAGTGCTGCTTTAGGAGCAAATGATCAAAAATAAAAAGTCATACTCAACCATTGTCATAGATTCAATCTATTCATTACGAGTATTGGCATGATAACCATCTTCTGGTGGTCTTATCCATCTTTCAGGGATTGCCAAAAAAACTACTAAGTCATTTTTAAGTATGTATAAATTGATGATGTATAAAGTTGAGAGTTGATACTTTATCTTATGAGACTTTAGGCTCATAAGAAATAATGAACTGCAAGTTCTTGCTTATATATGAAATTTCGGGTTCATAAGAAATAATAAAACTTTTGGTTTTATAAAAAAAAACTTCGAGCTTGAAAATTCTAACTTTATATACTGATCTATTATGTTTGTAATGCTTTGAGCAATTATAGAGAAGGGGTAGAATAAGAGATTTGTTAAGTTCAAATAGGAAATAATATAACAACAGCATACTTATATATAAAGTTATATATAATTTTAATTAAATAAAAATTTAACAGTTATATGGGACTTCAGGCCCAAATTTAGGTTACCAAATTTATGGGACTTTAATTCAATATCCTCTTATATCAAAATTTCAGATTTGATTATTGAAGCAAATTGTTATTGGAATTTCAAGTCCAAATTTATGACTATGGAGTTTCATGTCCAAATTTATGACTACAGAACTTTAGATCCAAAATAATTATTATGAAACTTCATGTCCTAATTTAGAGAACTTCATATCTCTAAATAAAATAAAAGCCTTTGACTTCAAATATAAATCATAGATCTTCGGGTCTATAATAATGAATGGGAAACTTCAGGTCCCAAATATAAATTTTTGGATATTCGGGTCCATAATAATGAATAGAAAACTTTAGGTCCCAAAAATAAAATATGGATCTTCGGGTCCATAATAATGAATAGGGAACTTCAGGTCCCAAATATAAATTATGGATTCATAATAATAAATAGGAAACTTCAGGTCCCAAAAATAAAATATGGATCTTCGGCTCCATAATAATGAATAGGGAACTTCAGGTCCCAAAAATAAATTATGGATCTTCGGGTCCATAATGATGAATAGGGAATTTCAGGTTCCAAAAATATAAATTCGTGGAACTTCGGGTCCAAGATAATAATGATTATAAATTTAAAGTCCCAAAAGTAAATCATGAAACTTCAGGTCCAGATTATTTATAAAATAGAATATTCAATATTTATAACAATAATAAAAAGACAAACAACATGAATCATAATATTATGAAAGAAAATAAAAATAAAAATTATAGATCTGACATGTATGAAGAAATTACGATGCTTGATATTGAACTGGCCTCCAAGAAGAACAAATATAAATTTGAAACTATGGTGATATGCTTTCGCATGACCAGCCGACCTTCAAGAAGAAGGAAAAAAATTTAACTATGGTGGCCTGCTTTCGCAATGGCCTCCAATTGACTGTAGAGCAGTCGTGCTGATAACGTGTTAAAATAATAGAGAGAGAAAGAAATAAGAGAATAAGAGAAATCTTATTACTCAACTGATATTCAATATGTGTAGGGGTTAGCTCTATTTATATTAAGAGCTAACCTCCTTACTTCTCTACATAATCAATGTGGGACAAATCCAATATATATACTATTAGGTAATCTCTCATTCATACCACAATTCCAATGTGGGATTAGTTATGGACATCCACATATCAATATTTTTATAACACTTTTATAATATTATTGAAGCAATTTTTGAGCAAAATTACAAATATATCATATTAGACGTTCTGTAAGTCTGACTGAATTTTTCAGTTTTTGAATGGGTACATCTCCACTCTAAATGAGAAAGATTTTTGTCATATTAAGTTTAGGTAACTAAAAGTTTCTTGCATGATTCAAATTTTAGGTAAAAAAAAAACACTATTTTGATGATAAAACTCTGAGTTTCGTTACCAATATCTTAGTACTAGCGACTTTTGTAACAAATTTTAAGATTCGTCACTAAAAAGATACATTAAGTGACGAAATACAAATTTTTGTTATAGACTATAACTACTCCTCAAGAAAGGAAGCAAACATTAGTTGCCGTGTGCTAATACTCCACTGCAAAATGGGTGTTTGAAAGAAAGAATCGACAAAATTGTATATGGGATTTTCACCTCACATGGCTCCTCTTTCAATTCTTTCGAAGTCATTAAATCCTTTTCCACATTCGAAAGAGTTAAGACTAACGACTCAGTGATACGATAACATTTTTGTGATGAAAATGTATTTTGTCACAAATAATTCGTTATTAAAAAATGTACATTTTCGTCATTAATTAAACAATTTGTGGTAGTATTTTGAATACTAATAAATATTCCCATTTAGAATATCTCTAACAAACTCTTCAAAAGTTGTTTCAAATGTGTACTTTGTTGACTTATGTGACAATTTGAATAGTAATTTTTGAAGATGAGTTTCAAATAACTTTAACAAGCTCATCAAATGATAATATTTTAATATTTTTACTATTCTTAGTAATTAATGATGTTGGTGTCTTATTTGACAACATAAACTTCAATCGAATAAAATATTCAAAAAAATCATTTGAAGAACCCTTTGTCACTAGTTAAATTTGGAGAGAGAGAGAGAGAGAGAGAGAGAGAATAACTCTTTAAAATAAAAAATCAATTTTATTACTTTTGTAATTTTGTTAAAACCAATTTTAATAATGTGACTCTTCCAAAAGAAATTACATTTTAATCCTATAAAGAGCTCGTCGAAGATGCTCTTAGGTCATCTCCAATGGTATTTTCTATAACTTTATTTTTATCATATCTGTCATGGTGCTTTTAATACATTTCTATATCTATTTGGCAACAGAAGTGTATATATAGAAAAGTCCCAAATAAAGTTTGTCCAATTGTGCCATTTCTATTTTACTTGACATTTATTTAAGAATAAGGGAGAATATAATTAGTGGATTTTTTATATCCAATAAGGGTGTACCATATCATATTGAAAATTTCTATCACAATTTTTATATGTGAAAATGGTAACAGAAATTCTCCATGTGACTCAACTTTCATTTCATATATAAATAGTTATAAAAAACCTATTAAAACATATTTTTTTAATTTTTTTGTATTTATTATAAAAATTTGTACAGATAAAAATGAACATCGAAAACGGGCTTTACATTCCAATCTTCGAAAACGGGCTTTACATTCCAATCTACCAACTGATTCATTTTTGTAGGGTGGGTCAATTGGAATATCATCAGTGTAGTAAATTGGCCCTTCAAGTGATGAAAAGGAAGTCAATATTGGAATCTTATTATTAAATGGTTTGAGAATTAAATGTGCTGACTATATCCGTTTGTGCTTTTTATGAGTATTATTAATTATGCCTAAGTTTGTGAATTAAATGGCTCTTCAATAGTTCCACTTCCCCAAATTCAACTTTTCACAAACATTCTCTCTCTAGTTGAATAGAAAGTAGATTATTCTACTAAGCATTTTAAGTGATAAAATAATTAAAATATTTTTTAATTATTTATTTAGCAAATTATTAAAGTTAATAACGAAAGTCTCTTCAATAATTATTTCCACTTCTCCAAATTCAACATTTCCGGGGTTCCACAACATTCTCTAGTTAAATAGAAAGTAGACCATCCCTTTTTTTTTTTTTTAAGAAAGTAGACTATCTTATTAACCAAGAAGTTGCAAATTTAAAATCAAGAAAACGGATTTCACTGTAAGATTAAAATGAGTATTTTAATATATTTTTTAAAAAATATGTTCAATGTATTAAAAATATTCAACAAAAAAATACATATAAATTATCGTTACAAATAATTTTAAAATGTTAGAACACTTGAATGGATCATGTTGACGTATACCTTAAAAGACACATGTTAAGTACTCATATTTGAAAAGAATTAACTCTCAATATATATTAAATGTATATAACACATTCTTATATAAATATTAATTATTTCTATTTATAGTATCTTTATGTTAACATTTTCCTACTTAAATGGAGGATTAATAGCTGTATCCCAAGAAAATTGTCAATTCATCACAAGCATCAAAATCGGTTGAGAAACAAACAGTATCAATTGTGAATGGTGCACACCACTTGAGAAAGATGACTAACGCCACCTTATGCTTCACACAATGTGTTTGGTGAGTTGACAATTTTCTTCAAATTCACTATTTAAAAACATCACTGATCACTCACCTTTCAAAATAGAAAGCCTATATTCTGAACACAAAAACCAAACCACCCCTTTCTTCAAATTCTCTTCTACAACAATCCCCATGGACTCCCAACCCCACCACCACCCACCGGAAACCACCCACACCTCACAGGGAACTGCCCATCGACCACCCGCATCTGCCCACACTGCCACCTTGTTAAAGAAAGTGAAAAACAACTTGGTTTTTCGGTCAAGTTGGGCCGAAATAAATGGTGCCATGGGGGACTTGGGCACATTCATTCCTATAGTGTTGGCCTTAACACTAGCCAAGCACCTAAATTTAGGCACCACACTAATTTTCACGGGGGTCTACAACATTATGACTGGTGCACTTTACGGGGTCCCAATGCCGGTCCAGCCCATGAAGTCAATTGCCGCGGTTGCCATAGCTAACGTGGATTTTGGTCTCCCTGAAATCATGGCATCTGGTATTTGCACTGCTGCAATATTGTTTATATTGGGCGTGACCGGTTTAATGCAACTCGTGTATAAGCTCATTCCTTTGCCTGTGGTTAGGGGAATTCAACTAGCACAAGGTCTTTCTTTTGCTATGACTGCGGTTAAGTACATTCGAAAAGAGCAGAACTTTTCCAAGTCAAAATCTAGTGGTGATAGGCATTGGTTGGGGTTAGACGGGCTAATCTTGGCCCTTGTTTGTGCTTGTTTTATCATAGTTGTTAGTGGCGCGGGAGGTGGAAATGAAGAAAATGAGGAAAGAGAGGCTAATGAGGAGAGTGTTTGGAGGAAAAGAAAGTGGAGGAAAATCATGGGTGCTCTTCCTTCAGCTTTCATTGTGTTTCTTTTGGGTATTGTTTTGGCTTTCGCAAGAGGGCCTAAAGTGGTGAAAGGGTTTAAATTCGGGCCATCTTCTATTGAATTTATGAAGATATCCAAGGAAGCATGGAAAGAAGGGTTCATCAAGGGGACAATTCCGCAATTGCCCTTGTCGGTCCTAAACTCGGTTATTGCAGTGTGTAAGTTGTCGTCGGATCTTTTTCCGGCCAAGGATGTGTCGGCCACCTCGGTTTCTGCAACAGTAGGGTTGATGAACCTAGTGGGGTGTTGGTTTGGGGCAATGCCTTGTTGCCATGGTGCAGGGGGGCTAGCCGGGCAGTACAAGTTTGGGGGGAGGAGTGGTGGGTGTGTGGCTCTACTTGGTCTAGCCAAGTTGGTTTTGGGCTTGGTTTTTGGGAGCTCACTGGTTAGGGTTTTGGATCAATTTCCTGTTGGGGTTCTAGGGGTACTCCTGTTGTTTGCTGGGATTGAGTTGGCTATTTGTTCAAGGGACATGAACTCTAAGGAGGAGTCATTTGTGATGCTAGTGTGCACTGCAGTCTCGCTTGTGGGCTCAAGTGCAGCGCTTGGGTTTGCGTGCGGTATCGTTGTGCATCTCCTTCTTAGGATAGAAAAGTTCGGTGAAGGTCAATCTTGTATCTCTGTTTGGATGAATGGGAACCCATAGAAAATGTTTCCAAACATTTTGTATGTATTGAATAAAATTACCCTGAAAGGGTTTTACTCATACCAATTTGTGTTTATTTTTTAATTAAATGAGTTACGGCTCTTATCAGTTTCAGGCTCATTAGATTCGAGTTTTCCTCCTTACTCGAAATTATAAAATGGTAAATTCACATATAAAGTCTCAAAATTAATGCTGCGTGTTTAAATGTGGGATGCCAATTGTTCTGATAAAGATCAAACCGAATATGTGAACTTACGATTTTCGGATTCAAGGAAAGCATAAAGACTCAAACAAAATGAGCCCTTGGTATAACAATTTTAACAAGTAGTTAGTGTTTGAACTCTGACGAAATTTGTGGCTGAAGTTTGGCGACGCTAGTCTAATGCAAATTATAAATCTCTACTAAATAAACAAAAGGACAAACACGCATACACATAAAACAATAATGTTCTTCTTAAAAAGTTAGTACACAAAATGGTGTGTCAATTACTAGACTAATCAACAGTTAAATAATTTCAACTACCTTCTGGTAGGCTGAGTTCTTGACTAATCAAATGCGTTTTGTATACTATTTGTGTGTTTAGCATAACAACATTTCTCCACATATAAACATTCAATAGTAAGAATGGACTTTCAAAAGAGAAAAAAGGAACTTATGTTTATCTGATGCAAACTATGACAGTAGAAATTTTACAAGAAAGAGAGATCAAAATCTTGAGAAATGTACCTTTGGTTTCGAAATATAAGCAGCCATATATCCTCTTATAACATCATATGCTACATTCCAATCCTTTCCCGTAACCTCATACGGCACATTCCGATCCTTTCCTGTAATACAGATAGCTCATTTCCTTTTATCTTCGGGCAGAGAATAACCAGGCTTCTCCAACATCTTGGGAAGTGTTAGTGGAACTATCCAAATAGTTTTCATCCAATTGATGAAAAAGAATTTGGACTTGATGCTGCATATGCACTGCTGCTCTTAAGAAGGGGGTTTAGGAGAAAGCAGTGTCCGCACTGCCGGAGCTACTAGTCAGTTGTGGTCTGCATTAACAACGCATGGTAAATTGAGTAATGGGCCCAACAATAATTTTGAATAGTGAAATGGTACTCCTACAAAGTTTGTACAAACTTCGAAGTAACTGCACATTGGTTCCGATTTTTGAATCTTTTACCAATCAAATGCATTTTGCGTAGCAATTTTTGGTATTACCCTTGTGTCTAGAATTACTCTTTCTTAAACGACACAGGTTCCTATTGTAGGTGCTCATTTATTGTTCTCTTTCTTTGTACTATCTTTCTTCTTATAACATCAATTTATGTAAAAAGCCCGTACAAACTTTTGGTAAGGTTAGTACATTACTATTTCGAGTAAGATTCATTAGCCCCTGCCCATTTATGCCATTTTGGTCATGCTTTATTTAATGAGAAGTCGCCAAGAATCTCACATTAAGCTCCCACTATTTCAATGTCAACTCTCACAAGTATCTAGCCCTTATAAAATGTTAATTTTGGTCTTGTTTTCAGAAATGTGACAATTTGAGGTAGTAAAACTAGGAGTCTTCCCTTGTTACACGTTTATTTCTCCGTTTCTCTTTTTCTGTTATTTTTGGGGAAACCATAGAGAGAATGCAATGAGCAAAACGGGACATTTAGGAAAGAGCTGCGGTAAAATTAAAAGAAGTGAATGAAAATCAAATTTTCAACATATGGGCTCCGTTTGATAGCAATATAGAAAATGAAAAAAAAATTAAGTAATTTAGGTGAGAAGATGGAAAATAAGTTGAGGGATGCGGTAAGATTAACTCTTGCTTTTTGTTTTTTTCCATGACAAATTTTTCTTTGGGTGATGGTGGAGAAATTTTTTCCTCAAAATATTAAAGGAGAATGGAGGACCATAAACTCACAAAAATGAGTATGAAATGGACAGTATCTCACCATATACATCAACTTATTTTGCATATTTTTACCTAAATTAGTTGTTTTTATTTTCATTTTCCATGTTACTATCAAACGGAGCCATACTTACTCAACCACAGAGAAAATTATGCAGAGGTTAGTTAATTGCTATTTTTGTTGTTATAATTAATATTAATATCATATATTGAGCCATACAAAAAGTAATTCTTATACTTCCACAAATAAAAATTAAATATAGGTTGACAAATTATAAGGGTATTTTAGTCAAGAAAAAGTTGTCTTAACTTTAACTAACTGAACCTATTAACCGAGAGGTGGAAAGTCCAAAAAAATAAAATATGAAGTGCAAACTCAAATTAGGTGGTAAATCATGGAGTGCAAAGTCAAAATATCCCTAATTTTAACATGACACGATTTTACGCACAACTGGAATTGGAAATGAAACAATTACATAAAAGAGGAAGTAATTTACAAATATTAATTTAACCTTTATTATACTTTCCACAAAATCATTTTATATTTTAACTTGCGCAAAGGGCAAAAACAAAATCAAGAGAAAGCCTAATATCACTATTATTTGTGGGTAGGGGTGGGACAGAAAATCATTATTAAAATTGAACATTCATGAGGAAAGTTTATATATATCCATTCGTGATAAATTAATTGCCAATTTTCGATTTTTGTTTGTCACAATCGATGTACAAATCTCATAATAGATAATAAATTATATTTTACTACTGATTATATTAAAATCAATATTTTCATAAAAAGTATTCGAATAGAAGTGACGCATTATTTATTTTTATTTTTGTTCAAACGGTTCATGGGTAAATTGGGCTAACTTACGTGCATCAAATTAAGTCCCGCAAGTCTAATCAAAGGCAACATAAATTGAAGAGAAAAACTTTAAATCGTTGGCATCGAAAATATTACTCTTTTCTTTTTTAGAAAAGAGATCTAAGTCTTTTCCGTTAATTACAAATAAAAAAAATTCTACTCAATTCTGCATTGTAAAACTCGAAAATATTACTCCTACTTTACTTGGCCATTCACGATTAATAATTGATGATAACTTCGTTAATAAAAATCGAATATACAATTTATTTACTACGAGGGCAAAAAATACACGCGACAACAAAGTGCAAGACAAGTTTACATTCCAACTTACCAACAAATTCATTTTGTAGGGTCAATTAGAATATTAGTGTAGTGAAGTGGCCCTTCAAGTGATGAAAAAGGAAGTCAATATTGGAATCTTATTATTAAATGGTTAGAGAATTAAATGTTGTGAGTACATATGTTCGGGAATTAAATGGCTCTTTAATAGTTCCACTTCCCCAAATTCAACATTTCCAGGGTTCCACAAGAAGTACTTTGTTGAAAAATACATATAAAAATATCGTTAATTTTTTTTTTTTTTAAATGTTGGATATTTAAATAGAGTATTAATAGTTGTATATCCAAAGAAGATTGTCAACTCACCATCACACATATCAAAATCAGTTATGACTGCAAACCACTTGAGAAAGATGCCTTAATGCCACCTTGTGCGGCACACAATGTATTCTCATTAACTATTTAAACGTCACTCGATCACCTTTCAAAATAGAAAGCCTATATTCTACACATAAAAAGCCAAAACACCCCTTTCTTCAAATTCTATCCTACCTCAAATCCCCATGGACTCCCAACCCCACCACCCCCCACCGGAAACAACCCACACCCCACCGGGAACTGCCCATCGACCACCTGCATCCGCTTTCTCCACTGCCTTGGTAAAGAAAGTGAAGAACAACTTGGTTTTTCGGTCAAAATGGGCTGAAATAAATGGTGCCATGGGGGACTTGGGCACATTCATTCCTATAGTGTTGGCCTTAACGCTAGCCAAGCACCTAAATTTAGGCACCACACTAATTTTCACCGGCGTCTACAACATTCTGACTGGTGCACTTTACGGGGTCCCAATGCCAGTCCAGCCCATGAAGTCAATTGCCGCGGTTGCCATAGCTAACGCAGATTTTGGTCTCCCAGAGATCATGGCATCCGGTATTTGCACTGCTGCAACATTGTTTGTATTGGGTGTGACCGGTTTAATGCAACTCGTGTATAAGCTCATTTTTTTTTTTTTGATCAGAAACAAAACGCTTTTATTAAAAAATAAATAAAGCAATACAACATAGATTACATCTTTAGTGAACCAGTAGTCCACCAAAGCCCCTCAAGAAATATGAAAAGGCTACAAAAATCCAAACGTTACAAAAAACCAAACAACAGTGAAAAGATGAAGCCATAAACAAGGCTACTACAGGATAGCTGCGTTCCAATTCCCACATAAATCTGAGACCGATAAAGATCCGAACAGTTTCGAAGAGATGGCCCAAAATGATGCTAACTGCTTGATATTAAACCATACTTCACCGGCTTCGCAATATTTATCTTCAAATATTCTAGCGTTTCTTTCATGCCAAATTCCCCAAGCTAATGCTAAGCAACAACATCTCCATAACAATTTTGATTTCTTCTTATTTCCACTAAACTGCCAATCCAAGCCTAATAAATCATGCCATGATCCAGGCAAGGCTCCTATAACTCCGAATTCCTCCCTCGCCTTACTCCACATATAACTGGAGAAACTGCAGTGAACTAACACATGATCGATGCTCTCACCTCCCTTTTTGCAAAGAGTACACCAAGAAGGAGAAATGACCAGATTTGGCCTCTTTTTTTGGAGTAAGTCACAAGTATTAACTCTTTTCCAAGAGGCCAGCCAAGCAAAAACTTTCACCTTCGGAGGAATACCAACTTTCCAAATAAAATTATGGGGCACAAAGATAGGATCCAATGGCGAATTGGTGAGCAAGTGAAAGAACGATTTGCAAGAGAATATACCCGACTTTTCCCCCATCCACAATCTATAATCTCTTTCGAATCTAGAAACTTGAGAATTAGAAACCAAATCTAACAATTCCAAAAAGTCCCCAATTTCCCTATCATTTAAATTTCTGCGAAATTCTATGTCCCATGAGAAAGAATCAATAGAATTCCAACGAATGATTGATGCTATGACACTATTTGTGTTTCGAGAAATTCTATATAACCGGGGAAAAAGAGAAGCAAGAGTAGAATCCCCAACCCATATATCTTCCCAAAACCTAATGGAATTACCCATACCCACTTTAAGTTGAATAAATGATTTAAATTTAACCATGCCACTAGAAATGGCTTTCCAAGGATTCCTATGAGTGCCATTAGTAACCATGTTTGCATCCCACCCATTTTCATGGAGTCCATACTTACTTTTAATTATTGAGCACCACAATGAATTTTGTTCAATGGGAAATCTCCAAAGCCATTTCCCTAATAAAGCTTCATTTTTCTTAGCAATGTTACCGATGCCCAATCCCCCTTTATCCTTACTTTTAGACACCAAATCCCAATTCAATAAATGATCACAAGTTCCCTCCCCGAATCCTTCCCAAAAAAAATTCCTCATTAGTTTTTCAATAGTATTACACACCGTAATTGGCATTTTGAAAAGAGAGAGGTAATAAATTGGAATGCTTTCAAGGACCGACTGAATCAAAGTTAACCTACCTCCCCTCGAAAGACATCCTTTTAACCAACCCTGTAATCTATTTGAAATTTTTTCAACTACCGGACCCCAAAACTCGACTCGACAAGGGTTGTCTCCAAGAGGCATCCCAAGATAGGACATTGGCCACGACCCCAATTCACAACCCGCTGTTCTCGCCAACGACATCATATCTACTTCCTTCACATTGATACCTGCTAACACACTTTTGGATAAATTGATGTTAAGCCCCGAAACTAGCCCAAATATGTCCAAAATGTCAATCAAATTTTTAAGCTTTCTTTCATCTTTTGAAAGGAAGAAAATGGTATCATCGGCGAACTGTAGGTGTGAAAGTTTAACTCTATCCCTACCTATCTCGAAACCCTCAATAATACCCACTTCCCTTGCTTTCACCACTAACCTATAATGTATAAGCTCATTCCTTTGCCTGTGGTTAGGGGAATTCAACTAGCACAAGGCCTTTCTTTCGCTATGACTGCGGTTAAGTACATTCGAAAAGAGCAGAACTTTTCCAAGTCAAAATCTAGTGGTGATAGGCATTGGTTGGGGTTAGATGGGCTAATCTTGGCCCTTGTTTGTGCTTGTTTTATCATAGTTGTTAGTGGCGCAGGAGGTGGAAATGAAGAAAATGAGGAGAGAGAGGCTAATGAGGAGAGTGTTTGGAGGAAAAGAAAGTGGAGGAAAATCATGGGTTCTCTTCCTTCAGCTTTCATTGTGTTTCTTTTGGGTATTGTTTTGGCTTTTGTAAGAGGGCCTAAAGTGGTGAAAGGGTTTAAATTCGGGCCATCTTCTATTGAAGTTATGAAGATATCCAAGGAAGCATGGAAAGAAGGGTTCATCAAGGGGACAATACCGCAATTGCCCTTGTCAGTCTTAAACTCGGTTATTGCCGTGTGTAAGTTGTCGTCGGATCTTTTTCCGGCCAAGGATGTGTCGGCCACTTCGGTTTCTGCAACAGTAGGGTTGATGAACCTAGTTGGGTGTTGGTTTGGAGCAATGCCTTGTTGCCATGGTGCAGGGGGTCTAGCCGGGCAGTACAAGTTTGGGGGGAGGAGTGGTGGGTGTGTGGCTCTACTTGGTCTAGCCAAACTGGTTTTAGGCTTGGTTTTTGGGAGCTCATTGGTCAGGGTTTTGGACCAATTTCCTGTTGGGGTTCTAGGGGTACTCCTGTTGTTTGCTGGGATTGAGTTGGCTATTTGTTCAAGGGACATGAACTCTACAGAGGAGTCATTTGTGATGCTAGTGTGCACTGCAGTCTCGCTCGTGGGCTCGAGCGCCGCACTTGGGTTCGCGTGCGGTATCGTTGTGCATCTTCTTCTTAGGATAGGAAAGTTCGGTGAAGGTCAATCTTGGATCTCTGTTTGGATGAATGGGAACCAATAGAAAATGTTTCCAAACAATTTGTGTATATTGAATAAAATTACACTGAAAGGGTTTTACTCATACCGAATTGTGTTATTTTTGGTTGCCAAACACTCTCCCTTATGAAAGAACTCGAAATGAATCTTGATGGAGTCTTATGATTTATGCTAAGCCAAGACTCCAAACTCTAGCAGGTTCTTGTGCATTTTCCCCTCCCAAGGTTTTTCCCATCTGCCAAATGAAAACACAAATACAAACAATCATCTATTAAATGAGAATGAGAGAGTGACAGAGAGAGAGAGAGAGAGAGGTGTAATTTTTCATTAGGCATCTGTTTCGGTTTCCAGCAAGACGAAACAATACATCAAGTGCAAGTTTGGTTCGAGATTTTGCCCTTTCCTGAAACTTAAATTGGTAATTTTCAATGTAGAGTCTCATAATCCATATCAAGAGTTTGCATCACTTTGTGTTAAAACTCAAACTTCACACGTGAAGTTTCAAATTCAAGGAAAGAGGAAAAACCCAAACAAAACGAGCACCAGAGATTGTACTTTTTGAAAAGAAGAAGAAGAAGAAGAAGAAGAAGAAGACGACGACATGGATATTTTAGTTTTACTAATATATAGAAAGCGTATAGTAAAACCAAATTGACTTGGAGGTGTTAGATTGGTTTCGGACTTGTCTTTGAAGGATTCGACTCCTGAAAATTACTCTAGAGTAAAGTAGTTTGGGTTGTTCGTTTAAAATTGGATCGACTAGATTTTGACTAATAGTGTTTGCAGCTGGCAAAGACTATCCGTCAAATCTCAACCATCTAATTTTAAACCAATTGTCTTGATTTCCTCTTATAGAGTAATTTTCATCACTCTAGAGGAGCCCGATACGTCTTTGAACAACGCGCGCACATTTGTGAAAGCAATTCAAGTATCAATGTTGAGAACACACTCATTGAGTCATTGTAGCATATCCTCCCCAGCAAGCGTAAAGAGCCCCCGCTTCGCCGTGTTGTACCAACAGGAAAAACACCACCAGCACACGCTCTCCCCAGCATTTATGTTTTTTTCTCTTCTCAAAGAAAAGCTCTTATGTAGATTTAGAGCAATCTACAAGGCTCGTTAAGTTCGAGTTTTTCTCCTTAATTGAAATTCTAAATTGATAATTTCACATATAAAGTCTCAAAATTGATGCTGTGTTTAAATTGCGGGATGCCAATTGTTTTGGTAAAGATCAAACCAAATATGTGAATTTACCATTTTCGGATTTGAGCAAAGCATAACGACTCAAACAAAATGAGCCCTTGGTATAAGAATTTTAACAAGTAGTTAGTGTTTGAACCCTGATGATAATTGTGGCTTAAGTTTGGCGACACTAATCTAATGCAAATTATAAATCTCTACTGAATAAACAAAAGGACAAACGCATATACACATATAACATACACAAAATGATGTGTCAGTTACCGGACTGGTCAACAATAAATGATTTCAACTACCTTCTGGTAGGCCAAGTTCTTGATCAATCAAATGCATTTTGTGCGCTAATTGTGTCTAGCATAATAGCATTACTCCACATATTTATATGATGCAAACTATTACAGCATAAATTTTACAAGAAAGAGACATCATAATCTTGAGAAATATACCTTAGTTTCCAATATATGCAACCATCCTCGTATAACATCATATGCTACATTCCAATCCTTTCCCGTAACATCATGCGCTACATTCCAATCCTTTCCCATAATACAGATAGCTCATTCCCTTTTACAGTGAAGGGGGGGTAATTTTTGAGTAATGAAATACTACTGCTACAAGTTTGTACAAACTTTGAAGTAACGGCACATTGGTCCCAATTTTTGAATCTTGACTAATCAAATGCATTTTGCATACCAATGACTACTGCTACAAGTTTGTTCATTTTGATCTGCATTAACTTACAAACTGAGTAGTTACACGGCAAGATTGGTCCCAATTTTTGAATCTTGACTAATCAAATGCATTTTGCATACCAATTTTTGGTTTACCCTTCTGTCTAGAATTACTCTTTTCTTAACAAACACATGTTCCTATTATAGGTGCTCATTTATTGTTTTCACTTTCTTTGTGCTATCTTTCTTCTTACCGCATCAGTTTGTGTAAAAAGCCCGTACAAACTTTTGGTAAGGTTTGCACATTGTTATTTCGAGTAAGATTCATTTGACACATCCAAATTGGTATAAAAATATGACAAAACTCGCAAACATGTAGATTTCTAGCAAGAAGCACAAAGAAAGCAGTTCATATTTGATACTCTTGATACAAATGGCGCCATCCAAGTCCTGGCCCATTTACACCATTTTGGTCATGCTCATTAGTCATTATCGGTCATGCTACGATCGTCTCGTTACGGGAAGAAAACGATTATCGATGATCGGATTTCTGTGTGTATCGTCCGATACACTCAAATATCGAAAGATCGTGTATTTTTGTGTATCGCACGATTTTTTTTTTTGGAGGCTTTTTTTACAAAACGACGCTTTTTTTTTTTTCCGGAAGTAGCCCCATCTGAACGACTATAAAAGTTAAAACAATTACGAAAGAGAAAGGGAGAGAGAGAGAGAAAGAAACGGCGCCCAAACGGGAAAGAAGGAGAACTGAAGGAGCTCAACGAAGGAGTAAGAGAGAGTACTCTTGCTGTACGGCGGCGAAGTCTGCGGCGATTGGGGGAAGAAGAAGGATGTCTAGAAAAAAGAATAAAAGGGACGAATATATATATATTTTGAGAGAGAACCTTGTAAAATATTTAGAGAGAGAGCCTTAGCCTATTTTTCTTTTGGTAATTAGTACAAAAATAAAAAGATAAAAGAGGAGAAGATCGGAACAATTTTATCTATCAATGTTTTTTAAATGAACAATTTGAGAGCCCATAACTTTTTATATTGTAAAACTAGATACGTTGCGAGTCTTATTTTTTGGCCCTTGTTACTACCTTGACCTTTATTCACGAAAGAATCTCCATTAAGCCCCAGTATTTGAATGTCTCTCACAAGTTTAGCCCTTGTAAAATGTTAATTTTGGTCTTGTTTTTATGAACAATATTTAGGAGTTTCCCTTGGACCTTTATTTCTCCATTTCTCTTTTTCTATTATTTTTGGGGAAACCATAAGAGAGAGTGCAATGAGCAAAATGGGACATTTAAGAAAGAGCTCAGGCAAAATTAAAAGAAGTGAATGAAAATCAAATTTTCAACACATATAGTTACTCAACCACAGAGAAAATTATGCAGAGGTGAGTTAATAAGGAAATGAGCAAGAGATGCTAGAGCATTCATTCCACATAATAAAGGCAAGACCAATTTTAAAAGCCACCGAAATTGTGTTGAACTGTCATAAGACCTAAGAATTGCATACATGTGACTAGATACGTGTAATCTACACTATATTATAAGGCAAGAGTGCAAGACATTCGTGTAATCTTTCAAAAGTTCGATATAATTTCAGTGGCGGTTGAAATTGGTCTTGTTGTTTTTATAATACAGCGCATTCATTCGACTAGCACAAGCAGAAAAATTGTACACGTGCAGCTAGATGAGTGTAATCTACATTGTATTATAAAGGCAATACCAATTTCAACCGCCATTGAACCAATGTCAAATAGGAAACGAATCCTCGACCTTAATTAATTAAATACTCATAATTACCACTAGACCATCTCTTACTTTTGATAAACTTTCCCCTTGAATTTTGTATACATGCGACTAGCACAAGCATCGCGTGTGCACAGGTGGTCTAGTAATCTAACAAATGAACTAACAAGCAACAGTAATGAATCACACAAAAGAAACCAACATTTCAAAAATATAGGGGAATTGGAAAAGTATTAAGGCTAGGGCAAGAACAGAACTAAAAAGGAACGGAGCAATCAATGGAAACATGGGTCATGAAATCCGAAGCATAAAAAATTGATTAATCGGGTGGATACATATAACAGAGTGAAGCAAAGAGGTAACAAAAATGATTTATCCAAGAAGAAAAACCCTAATAAGTAATTAGCTAAAAAAATTAAAAGAATACCCTAGATTGAGCTCCAAATGTTGAACTAATAAACTATAAATTAATTTGCCAAATCCGAGAAATCACATGTTCCCCTTAGCATTCTGCTCTGCTTTATTTCAGATGGAATGGTGCTTTTCCGGGGGTTCCGGCTAGTAGGGGGAGGACCTCAGGTCTCACATCTCTTTTTCGCAGATGATAGTATTATCTTTTGAGATGCAGTTCAAAATCAATATTCTAATTTCTTATGAAGTGGCAACGGGTCAAAACATATTCTTCTCACTCCGATGGAAAAATACATTTAACTCACTCCAATAAATTATTATCGATATTTTTAACTCGTTTCACCATATTTTTACACGCCAAAAATACATTATGATGAAGCTGTTTCACTATTGAAATCTTCGCCTAACTCCCAAGCCTTCACATCATTCCTTTATTCATACAAAATCCACTTTTACTGTCTGTTTAGATTCAAGGAAAGGGATGAAAAAGAAATAGTTAATTAAGAAGGGAAAGAATGGAATATAATGGAAAAAAATGACTTTAATTTTATTGTTATTTGGATAGGTAAAGATGAAAAAGAATGAAATGAAAATAAATCTTATTTGAATAGAAAAAAAAAAGAAATTAAATAAATGTGATTTAATGTATTATTATTATTATTATTATTATTATTATCTTCCATGGTGAGCACGGGTACTAGCTGTATTTGGGCGAAAGAGTCATTATATAGCATTCCCCTGACTTTTCACTGCGGCCGTTGATCCGCCTCAGTTCATGTGTCGACCAGAGTTAATGGACGCAGAGATGATTACCTTACTCGAAGATTGGGTCTATTTTGCAATCTCACACGTGGTAATCAGAGGAGGTAACCTTAAGTTGCTAGGGTTAGGTCATAACCTAGGTTTTTTGTAACATCCCGTGTTTTTAATTAATCATTATTGAGTTAAACTCAGTAATTAGTTTCATCGCAATCGGATTTGAATTGGTCAAGTTTAGACTGATTTTGGTTGAGTTTAATCTCCTAGTCCAGGTTGGCGCCGAACCGGTATGGCCATTTTGGCAGACCGGTCTACTAGTCAACTTCCCTAGAAATTTTTAGTGCCGAACCGGTATCCCATTTCTCCATACCGGTCTGCCGCATAAAAACTGTAACCTCATTTTTAATGATTTGACTAACTTTGACCCGTTTTATACCCCCTTTCTCCTCCATTTCAGCTCATTTTCGAGGGTGAGTGATATTAGAACAATTTTAGAGAGAGAGGGTGGATAATGGTGAGAACTTGAAGATTCATATCTCAAATTCAAGCTTTTCAACCGAAAGTTCAGATTTTTCATCTTCTTCGCCTTCTTTGTGCTACTTCGGGCTTGCATGTGTGATTTGGGAGATCACTTGAACTCAACCCTAGGCCATTAAACCCTATTCTTATAGCTTTCCAGGTGGGAACTCCCATCTTCTCTTTGATTTTTGAAATTTTGGGTTTATTAAGTTGGAAATACTAGATTTTCGGTACCAAATTCATGATTTCTCTTGCATGCATGTTGTATATCCCTGGATTGAACCTTCTGAGCCTTGTTATTAATAGTACATGTCTGGTATTTGATAAAAATGGAAGCTGATTGTCCTGCATATTGAAATTTATGTACTCACTTTGAGAATTTAGTACCGAAATGGCTAGAAACATCAAATACATGTCAATACTTGATATTTGTACTTAAATTCATTAACTTCCAGGATATAAAACACTTTAAATTTACATTTTAACTTAGTATTGGACATGTACTCAATACTTGATGATGATTCTAATATGTCTAGTGATTTCTCCACAATTTTTGGTTTACAAAAATGGTATAAAATCATGATTATAACCGTATAGTGTTGTGATTCATGATATATGCTTAACAAAAACCTGATTATTAGCTAGTTAATGAATACCTGAGTTGAATATTGTGTTAAATCAGACTGGTTAGCTTCAGTAATTATATGAGACAACCTTTGGATAACATTTTAAACAAATTTATAAATTGCCATGAGATGATGAGGTTGAAAGAACCGGATAGTCAATGGAGTATTAATTCTTGTATTATGTTATTGCACATACCTATGGGAAAATGGGGTGCCATAAATCTGGTTACTAGTGCACTGACCCATGATAAGATGGAGTGCGTATGTGAGTAGTATTGTCTGTCTAGTACCTGTATTAGGTCGATGAGGAGGAGGAGGTGAATGGATGTTTATATTTTTATCGTGTGAGATACGTATTAATGATAATTGAAATTATATTGATGTTTAATAAATAGTTATCCTATAAATTGGTGTAAAAAAATAGGAATTTTGTCAATAATTGAAATTGTGATCTCTCTTATACTATGGTACGTTTATGCATTGCATTTCTCTTTCCCTATAGTTCCCACAGGGCCATTTTTGGCTCATTCCCTCATTTATCTTTCAGGTGTACCCGTGCTACGGGTAGAGTTCGTGCATCAGGTCCTAGTTCTTCTTAGAGTCTTCTCTGACACCCTTATGGAATTTAGTAGTTGTATTCTCTTATTATCGTGGAAATTTGTATTTTTCTAATTATGTTTGAGTACTTTGTACTATCTACGGATGTATTAGTTCGTATTATTTTCGAACTTGGATTGTATGGAATTCTAGCTTTGTTGGAATGTGATGTTTGGTTTATTATTTAGGATGGTATTCCTTGAGATACGAATACTTCATGCCGATTTTTTTATCAAATTTCTCTCTTTAGTGTCCTTGGAATATTTATTGTTTATCTGCTGTTAATTAGATACAGCATTCATTAACACCTACTTAATTAGGCGGGTTGTTACATTTTCGTTGTTTTTGCTTGCTTTTTGTTTATTCGGTTATTATGGATAAAGAATTTATGGCTTTTGTTGCTAGTTATATACCATACGAGTCTTCAAATTCTAAGGAATAAGAGAATATGGATTCTAACTTATCCCACAAGTTAGACGATGCTTCCGATGAAGAAATTGAAGAAGAGCTTGATCTTCAAATAGCCTATGATTAGCTATGTGAAGAATTGATTAAGGCCAAGAAGAGATAAATCCATCTTAATAAAAAACTGAAAAAAATTGACAAAAAGATGGAATAAATTCAAAAGTGCGAGGGTTTGATAGGTCAGTTGAATGATGAGAAAATCGCACTATTAGTCAAAGTTTTGAATTTGAACTCACAAGGAAATCTTTCCTTGATGAGAATGAGAAGTTAGAAGACGACCTTACCTCTTTGGGTAAAGACAACGATAACTTTAAACTTAAAGTTACGCAACTCGAAAGAGAACTTAATAAGGCTAAAATTGTCAAGGTTGATAGTAGGTTCGAAAAACTCACTCATATGCTCACAGGCCCTGTTCGCTTCTCAAAAGTGGGTTAGGTTTTGTTAAATTTGCTCCTTATACGTCAAATTCCAAAAAGGAACAAACTTTTGTCAAGGCAAACACGAAAAAGAACTTTGTAAAAGGAAAACCTATTAAGCAACCTTAAGCTATTATAATTCCAAAGCCAGCTTCCCTTTCACAAGAGGAAGTTCAATAAGTGATCCCATTTGAATCTTATAAGCACACACTACCACAACCTTTTTGGTGTGCGTATTGCAATCATAAAGGTCACTTAAGATAATTTTGTTGTCGAGTAAGGAATTCGTTTCCAAGGAATTCACCAAAGTTTATCCCCACTAGACCTAAACCTAAATCAAAGAATAGATTTTTCAGTTTCGACGATAGGGTGAGTGTAGTAGTTTTCGATTCGACTAGGATTATCAATGAGCTTAGGGCATTAGGCATTGATGATGGTTCTAGAGTTAGATCATCTAGGGAATATGGAAAGATTACAACTCCTCATATTTCAAAAGTTTAGGTTCCCAAGGGGAAAGTTGCACCTATTTAGGTGATTTAGGAGTTCGCCTAGCATAAGATTGGATAGGTGGTTGGCTATGCTAGGTAGTTGCGTATATAATCGGTCTTGTTTTATCTTTTTGCTTAGATCCCGATTTCTATACATGTTAGGATTTTTGTTGCGAAATTTGCTAAACTATTTTAAAATCCAAGATTTCTGAAGTACTTGCATATAATGTGATTGTTACTCTTCAATTATGGATATCTCATGATTTTTTTATATAAATGCTTAATTTGAGATATATGTACTATATTGCCTTAACTAATTAAAGTTGGTAGTATGTTATTTCAATTACATAAAAGTATGTTAGTATATCCCGGCCGCACACTACACTGCATGATCTATATTGGGATATTTGAACAATCACATGTGTTAGACATGATTCTTTAAATTGAAACTTCATAAGCTCTTATATATGAACTATTAAGGAGAATTAGTTTAAGTATTGTGATTATATGCAGTGAGATTTTGGTGATGGAGTTTTGAGCAAAAATTTAAAAGACAAACAAAGAGACGAAAAAATGTAGAGGAAATGAAAAAGGGTTACCATAGTGAAAGGATAACCGTAGCTCCCAAATGGTGTATAGTTGGCCTCCACTAGAGGTGAAAGCATCCATTAAAATTGAATGTTTGCTTGCATAAAAACATCATCAATTAAATGCAAAAAATTGCATGTTTAAGAGAAAAGATTGCCTCTGAGTGAGAAAAAGTTGAAAATCTAATGACTTAAAGGTTTTCTAAATTTTCACGCATATGGGTGCACGAATTTTTTCAAGACCTATGTTTATTCGAATTGCACTTTGTATGATCAAATTTGCATGCACAACGGGATATATTTGAATACTCTGTGCTACTTGGCGTATATATACTTACTAGTTGATTATCATTCGTTGGCCATTATACATATATCAATTTAATGGAAATCACATGTTTTTTAGTTTGAATGCTAATTTTCAGATTTGATAGATGTATATAGTGATGCATGTTAAGTTATGCTAAAATTATTTTTGATTGGCAAATTCTTGCTTCGAATTTCTAAACTGATTTTCTTTGTGAGTTGGAGATAGTTGTTTCTCGATTTTATTACTTTTCATGTATTCCTTCCATGATTTCCTCGTCTTTTCTTGATAATGGGGGATAGGTCGAATGTGTTTCGGGGATAGAGTACATAGAAAGGGGGAGTAGTTAAGGAAGAGATATTTGAATTCCCCGTATATTTTATTGTTTTGCCTTTGTCTATTCCTCCCAAAAAGGGGGAGAATAAGTTCTAAAGGGAAATGTTGGGTTGAGGGAGATTTTTTATTTTACTTAATTCCATTGTTTATCTTTCTAAAAACCTAGTTGCTTCTCAGAGGTTTTGTTTGAGCTTTGGTATTTCAGATAAAAGTACAAGATGAAAATAAGTATGAATTTGATGCAGCTAGCTAAGAAATTCAAGGTATTGGCATGTCTTCCGTCTTTAGTTGTTTTGTAATAGACGAGAGTTAATTATGTTATTTTAATTGCGTATGAGATAGCGTAGTTATATTGATCGAGTCATCAAGTCTATTAAGTTGTATTGTATTTTGTCTCGGAATAGCCAAAGGGGCAGATTGTAAAGTCCATATTTTGGTTGGCTTTATTCTTTCGACAAGTTTACATCTGAAGAATTACAAGCAAGCCAAGATACTGAAGCAGTGCACTGAAAGATTACATCGAGACAGATATAGGCTTTTTATTCATGCCAAAGCAAGCATTATTTATTTATGGAACAAATCAGATCCCAAAGTGCGCGTGATTCGCAAACAGATTTGAAGAACAGTGTGATACCATGGCGAGTGATTCGTTGTGAAGTTGTTCGTGCGATTCGGATAAGAAGTCTATACGCGCAGAAGGTGGTTGCAGGCGACTTATGCCATTCAAGTTTTGTAAGTCTGTAATTTGTGATTAATTGAGTCTATAAACTTTTTTGCATATAGTGAATTGTTGAGGATTAGTCCTGCACTGCAGGGATATCTCGTCAATTCTGGTGTTTGCTTATCTGTTTAATGGCTTTATTATTTTTTGCGTACTAGAAGAGATTAAACAGGTTTTCCATAATACATGATTTTTAGATTGATAGAAACAAATTTGAATTGGAATCTTTTTGAAAACATCATTCTCTAAGAAACCGATTTTTGAAATAAAGTCATATTGAATTCAAAAGAGCATATTTTGAGCTCTCATGAAAATAGGTGTCTTAGAAACATGTTTTTAACCTATCCTAAGCATTAAAATTGAATTTGGAGCAAAATTGTGAAAGTCCAAAAATTGAGTTTTTGGCTTGATGGGCAGTGCTCATCAGTCGACTGATGGTCCTTAGTCGACTGATGAGCCTTGCTCAATCGACTGATGGTTGAAAATATAGCTGTTGGATTTATGATTTTTATGGTTGAATCACCATTTACATTTATTCTTCGTCATTCTTCAATATTAAAAGATTTAAGCAATTTGTTTTGATCAATCTTTCTTCATTGAGCTATTAATCTTGATTAAACTTGATAACTCAAGTGTGAGCTTTATTTGTGAGGGTTTCTTATAGTTTGTGAGAGGGTTTCTTATAGTTTAGCAAGAGTGATTCTTGTGTGAATGTAGTGAAGCAAATACACATGTAAAAGGTTTGATTTTTACCCGTAAGAAAATCGGTTAGTGGAACTTCTAGAGGGAATTACTCGGGCGCGGACATATGATCTAAACAACCGAACCGCGAGAATAAAACGTCATTGGCTCATTGGGTTTAATCGTTCTAACTCTAGCTCTTTATTTACTTGCTCTATTATTGCTTGTTCTTGGGATTGCTTGTTTGATTTGCTAGTTTCTTCATAATCAATGCCCCCATCTTGATTGTATTATTGGGCAACATGTTTAGCCTTGTTTCTAACAATTACACCACTTTCATTATTTTTATTACGAAACACCCATTTAGTGCCTATAATTGTATGATCATTCGGTTTGGAAACAAGTGTCCACACTTTGTTTCTCTTGAATTGATTGAGCCCTTTTTGCATATAGCCATCATCCAAGATTCATCTTGTTCGGCTTCAATTATATTCTTAGGCTCATATTGATAAACAAAAGCCACATTATTGCATACATTTCTTAAGGATGATCTAATTATAACTTTACTAGACAGTTCTCTAAAAATTTGATCGATAGGGTGATTGGACATAAATTTTCAACTCTTAGGCAAATCAATTGTAGTTTGCTCGGTTTTATTTTCTAATTCTTTAAAAGGAGCTTGAGCACTTGATGGTTCTTTCTTAGATGTATCATTAATTTTATTTTCCAAATCTTTTTGGATAATTTCAACATTTTCATCAGAATGCACAATGGGGTTGAAATGATTGGATTCATCAAATACAACATGCATAGATTCTTGAAGAATAAACAACAATTTTGCCCACTAAACTTTTTTTTTTGTTTCATTTCACCCACTAAACTTTCAAATTGTTTCATTCCGCCTACTCCGTCTACTTCCGTCCACAAATGCTCCGTTAATGGGGGTATTTTCGTCATTTCACCCGTAAATAAGACAAAAACACATATTCCCCATTCTTTTATTCTTCTTATAAGACAATAGTACGATGCTTTATACACGTTATTTTCTCTCAATCACATAGGAAAAAAAATCCGTAATATAAGCTCAAGCTAAGCCATCCTAAATATTTTTCTCTCATTGAGTATTCTTGGTGGATCGTAAAGCATCAAATGGCAATGCATGATCGTAAGTGTATATCTTTTCTGCTTAGTATTGTTGCTGGTCGTTATTTTTGTTTTCATAATGTTATTGCTTTGTATTTTTCCCTCTCATTCAAAGTGTGTATCATCAATGATGATCGTACGTAGTTGTGTATTTTTCTCTCATTTTCCTTTTTCTTTCAATCTTTACAGATGCAACCTTTAGTATAAATCTTTATCATGGGGGTGAAATTAGGGATTATAAGTCAGAAAAGATATATTGTGGTGGACAAGTTGATTATAGTGAGGATTTGGACCCTGATAGAATTTCTATTATCGATATTAAATATACGGCTAAATCTATGGGTTGTGTTAGTGTGGGCAGATTGTACTTTAGGGTCCTTTCTCTGAATTTGAAAAGTGGTTTGAGGGCACTTGTAAGTGACAAAGACGTGTTGTTAATGACAAAGTGGGTTCCTACTTATAATGTTATTGATGTATATGTTGAGAAGGTCAAAGATATCAATGTAGAAGAAAATGTAAAGGTCAAAGCATTTAGAGTAATGGGGGGAATTATGATGATAATGAAGAAGAAGACAATGAGAGTAATGGGGAGAGTTCTGATGATGAATAAATTGAGGTTATGTTTACTGAAGATGACCTGAGATGTGGGGGCAATGGTGTTGAAGAACAAAGCAATATGGTCGGGGCTGTTGAAGAACAGAACAAGAATGTTAAAGAACAAAACAGGCATGTTGAAGAACAGAACAGGCATGTTGGAGATGACACAAAAGACTTAGAGTATGCCTTTTCTGATGACTTGATGAGTTTGCATTCAGGTGATGAAAAAGAATTTAATTAGTGTAAGCGACGGTGTGCATCATTCATTCCTGAAAGGGACATGGAACATCCTATTTTTGAATTAGGCATGCGTTTTTCTACTACTGATGATTTTAGGAAGGCAGTGAAACAATATTCAATTTTGAATAGGAAAGTAATACAGTTATATACAAATGAGAAGTGGATGGTTAAGGCCAAGTGTAAGAAGCCATGTGGATGGTTTGTTTATGCTTCAAATGTTCATGGAGAGGAAGACACATTACAAATTAAGACATTTAATGACAAGCACTCAAATTGCAGGCCTGCCTATCAAAACAGCAATGTTAGTTCAATATGGTTGGCAAAAAGATATGTTGATAGTCTAAGAATGAATCTAATTTGGCCTCTAGATGCCTTTAAATAGCAAGTTAAAAGGGATCACCAAGTGGCAGTGGAAAAGTCCAAAGTGTTTAGGGCTAAAAGGAAGGCAGAACATATGATAGAATGAGGTTTTAAAGAACAATTTGCTCAACTTTGGAATTATTGTGAAGAAATTAAGAAGGTGATGCCTGATTCCACATTTTTTTTCCACAAAGACCAAGACTATCTTGATGAAGATAGATTCAAGAGATTTTACTGCTATTTAGGCCCACTAAAAAAGGGTTTCCATGAAGGGTGTAGGCTATTTATTAGATTAGATGGTTATTTTTTGAAAAGGCCGTATAGTGGTCAACTATTTGCAGCTAAAAGGGTTGATAACAATAATGGAATGTATCTATTAGCATGGGCAGTGGTGGAGAAGGAGTGCAAGAGTTCATGGCTTTGGTTTCTTGAATGTTTATGTCATGATATTGATTAGGAAAATGATTGGATCATCATGTCAGATCAACAAAAGGTGGTGGAGTTTTCTCTTATTTATCTCTTTTATATTTATTAAAAATGTTTAACTACTTACCTATAATTGCTCTGTCTTTTTATAATAGGGATTGGTGCTTATTGTACAACAAATTTTTCCTCATTGTGAGCAAAGGTTTTGTGTGAGACATCACCATGCTAACTTCAAAAAGAAGCATAGAGGTAATAAATTGAAATACCTTTTGTAGAATTGTGCTAGAGCTTCTACAATGGATAGGTTTAATAGATGCATGAAAGAATTAAGAATTGCTAAGCTAGCTGCACACACATGGGTTGTTGAGAGTGTGTCTCCTAGACGTTGGTAAAGTTCACACTTTTCTACTCATTCAAAGTGTGATTTGTTAATTAACAACCACTGTGAGATATTTAATTCATTCATTCTTGAAGCTAGGGACAAACCAATTATTTCATTGATGGAAAAGATTAGAAATGTGATGATGGTTAGGATAAGAAAGAATATGGATAATGTAAGGCCCCCGCCTTAATCTACAGGATAACACCCATAATTAAGACTTGGAGTATTACTAACCCATCTTAGTTTGACTAAAATGGGTGTATAAATTAACAAAAAGTCAATACCATATGCATGTTATGTGTTAATTAAACAAGAAATGTAAAAATGGCAATATAACTTCTACACATGTATAACAATTATACAAAACTAACTAAGTAAGTGCAAAAGTATAACTATAACATTTGGGCTAGCCGTGGCTTCCCGTCAAAAAGTTCGTACATCACAAAAGTAAGCATCATATTAGAGCCTCTATTTCATCCCTGATCTCGTCACCTCTCTGTCCTCGTTGGACTCCTGGGTACCTGTATTGTTTAGGAAAAAGGGGTGAGCTATATGCTTAGTATGGGGGAGAAAATATAGGGTATGGTGTTCCAAAACAGATTTAAGAACACTTTACAAAATCATATTTTGGTTAGTATTACAATTTAGAATCGTCATCATGTAAACAATGAATGAACATGCGTGTTAATGCAGGTTACCTCCCGTGTCAACCATTTACCGTATAGTGGAGAATCTAAACTGCAAGTAGAATCCATTGTCACCAGAGATACAAGGCCATCACAATGATACCATGGGATCAATTGTCCCGATCCCATATGGACGTAGATAACAATATAAACCATAGTGCTTTACCAATTTTTTTAGGTTCCCGGACTCCTCACTGGTGGCTTATTGGCGACCAAACCTTGCTCCCCCAGGGGTTTAGGGATTTTCAACCCAAGGGCACCGGGCCCTACTTATTTTCCCATCCGGCAAACACTATGTATTCAATATGAACTTCGGTTTCCGAGAGCCACAACCATGCTCACAAACTTTCCAATTATTTCCGGTTGACACGATAAAGATGCAAACATGTACACATGCTATTAATTGTGCTCTTGAAACAATCTATGCCATCCACCTTTTAACAAATCTCCACACATATTCCATGGTGTATATATTTTATTAACAAATCTATTTCACTAACATATAACATCCATACGACCATGGTATATGTCCTACAATTCCACTATCATATATTTATCGAGTGATAATGGCATAGATTGCTTCAAATCATACTATGGAAACATTATTAGACATAAAACATTGATCCATAAAACATTTTAAAAACCATAGAAACAAACATGGTTTAAACTTAAAGATTTTCGTTAAATAAAATCATACTTTGAGTTTTGAAAGCATTCAAGCCCCTACTTCGAGTTTAGTAGCGATAAAGAAAGAAGAGATATGATAACCCAAGCTCCTTTTAAAGGAATCCCAAAGAGGAAGAAAATGAATAGTGAATAATAAGAGGATTCAGATGATTCAACTCTTAAATCTCGGATCGATGTTGAAAAGCATGTGAGAATCCCTTAAAGAACCACCTCTTTCTCTCTCTAGAACTTTCCAAGTGTTTCTAGGTGTTTTGGGTCGAAAATGGGTAAAAATTAGACAAAACGCACTTAAAAACGAATTAAGTCAATGCGCTGTTTCGGTTGGCGGACCGGTATGCGAAAAATGGAATACCGGTCCGCAACTTACATTTCCCCTAATTTTTAAACGTCGGACCGGTATGCAAAAATCCCATACCGGTCCGCAGCCAAATGTTTTCCCAAAACTTATACGCCGGACCGGTATGCCAAAATCTCAATATCGGTCTGCGGGTAAACTTTGTCTTGTTCTTGTTTTAGCCATAACTTCTTGCTCAGAACTCCGATTGAGATGATCTTTATACCTACGAAAATGAAATTCAAAGATCTACAACTTTCGGTAAGAAGTTTTATCCAAATTATGGGTAGAAAATTTTTAGAAATATAAATTTCACATGATATTTGCCTATTACAACATAATTAACATTAAAGTAAATACAAAGTGTTACAGATAAAATGAGGAAGCACCTTGGTATAGATCATTTGCCCTACAATAGAGGAGAAAGTGAAGCAAGCTGTGAAAGAGTCAAACAATTTCATTTATGAATGGTCTGGTGGGGTAGAGTACCAAATTTTAGGTCCAAATGTGCAGTATACTTTGAACATGGTGCAGAAACTTGTTCATGTAGGAAATTAGATCTCTCTAGTATTCCTTGTATGCATGCAGCTTCAGCTATTCTTTTTGATGCAAATGAAGTTGAGAATTATGTTCATGAATGCTATAGTACAACCACCTACCTAAAAACATATGAATGTTATAAGACCTTTCAATGGTGTTGATATGTGGCCATAGTCAACACTAAAACCTCTTTAGCCACCATATGTTGAAACTCAGCCTGGGAGAAAGAAAAATAATAGAAATAGGTCACAAGATGAAAAGAAAAAAAACAGCTAAACTTAGGAAACAAAAGGTTGAGATGCATTGTAATAGGTGTGGCCAAGCTGATCATAACCAAATGAAGTGTACTGGAATTGGTATGGCTACTGGTGGAGCAGTTGGTAGGGGAAGAGGTGGAGCTAGTGGTAGAGCTGTTAGTAGGGGAAGGGGCACAAGCATAAGCAATACTACAGCTGTTAGTAGGGGAAGGGGCACAAGCATAAGCAATACCACCACCACCACCACCACTACTACTGCTGCTACTACTACTACTACTACTACTACTACTACAACAACTACTACTACTACTACTAGTAGTAGTAGTAGTAGTAGTAGTAGTAGTAGTAAAAGTAGTACTATTTACTACTGTTACAGGTAGGGGCAGGGACAAGTTCTAGAGCATCTGGTCCATATATACCTACATGTCCTGCATATCTTGATGCACTTAAGGAGCATTTGGTAAGCTTAGTTATCTTATTCATATATAGTTAGATATTTCATTCTATCTAATTCTCTGTTTGATTTTGTAATTTCTTTTGTTGTCATTTCAGACAAAGAGGCCTAGCCAAGGATTCAATACACCAACGACAGTAAATGCACCATAGATGCATTTAAGCCAAAACAGCCAATCCAATCCAAGAAATGCGTCACAAGGCCAATTAAGTCAAAGGAATTTAATGACCAATCCTAATTGATTTAAAATGCAAAATGGGGATATTTTGTGCAATTTATCAACAGATTTGTTGTTTTTTTTTATGGGTTAAGACATTTTATCAAACCTGGGTATATGTGGCTTTTTTTGTGGATTATATAACTATAGTTATTGTATTTTTTTTTGTAGTTTTCCATTAAGGACAATTAATGGTGTTTTTTTGTGAATTATATGTCTAGATCACAGGGTATATATGGCTTGGTAAATGTCTAGATTATAGGGTATATGTGGCTTGATATATGTAATGGATATTATTATTATTATGGAATGAAATGGATTATTACTATGGAATTGTAACCCCCACTGTCCATAAACAAATTTATATTGTTTCTGTGTTTATTTTTGCTTTGCTTTTTTGTGTGCATAAAAAAACTAAAATAATCCATATATATATGCTGAACCATATGACCACTGTTAAAGGGAAGAACCTAAATGACAATTGCACATATGAAAACATAAAGAATCCAGGGATTGTTAAACAATGCATATATATATATGTTGAACCATATCACTAACAGAGTGAATAGCAATTGTTCATTACATTACACAAAAATTAAGAAAAGTACACAACTTCATTAAAATTATGACTTCCATTACACCAACAAAGGTTTGATTACATCAAAAAGTTATTACAATTACACATTAAACTTCAACAAACTATACATTACTATTCAACATCACCACTGTTAAAGAGAAGAACCCAAATGACAATTGCACATATGAAAACACAAAGATTCCACTTCTTCTCCTTTACTTTGATCCTTGCATTCTATGTTTGAAGAACATTAATCTTGTTTAACAATCCAGGGATTATTGCTTTTGCACGATCACACATTAGTGGGTCCATCGAATAAAAAAATCCACATTGATTCAACAAAACAAGAACAATCATATGAACTAGGTTTATATTAAAAAAAAAGAATAAACAACACTTTTGGACACATACCCCTCCATTTCAACATGTCCAAAATCTCCTTCCAGGGTTTAAATTTGTCCACGATGTTTGAAGTTTAGCAAAGGAACCACAAAAACAAACATGCCCACTTTCTATCTTCTAAAAAAAGAATACAAATTTCAGTTCACATTGTGGAAAATTTTGCAGTAACTTAATGGAATATATATACACGTACCTTCAATTTTGACCTACAATGGCTATATGTTTACTCATTTTCTTCTCTCATTTTCTTTAAATCTTCTTCCCCTCTTTAGTTGGTACAAAATAGAAAAATGGCACCTAGAGCAGAAGTATGTAGGTGTGTTTAAGCGCCAAATTGGTTGGGAGAAAGGGAGGGATGGTTTTTACTGGTGAAATGACAAAAATACCCCCACTAACGGAGCATTTGTGGACGAAAGTGGATGGAGTGGGTGAAATGAAACAATTTGAAAGTTTAGTGGATGAAATGAAACAAAAAAAGGTTTAGTGGGTAAAATGAAATTGGGCAATAGTTTAGTAGGCAAAATTGTTGTTTACTCATTCTTGAACAACTAAATTTTTCTTGTTATAAACTCGATAAGCTTTACTATTAATGGTATACCCAACAAAAATTCCTTTATCGAATTTAGTATCAAGTTTACCTAAGTGATCATAATCATTTAAAATAAAACACTTGCATCCAAAAACTTTAAAATATGCAATATTCGATTTATTGTCATTCCACAATTCAGAAGGCGTCTTATCTAGCTTTTTACGAATAATGACTCGATTAATCACATAGCATGAAGTATTAACAGCTTTCGCCCACAAATATTCTGGCAAAGAATGTTCATTTAGCATGGTTCTAGAACATCTCTTGAACAGATCTATTTTTTCTTTCAACAACACCATTTTGTTGAGGAGTTCTAGGTGTCGAAAAGTTATAATTAATACCATGTTCATTACAAAAATTCTCAATATCAACATTATCAAATTCTTTACCTCTATCATTTCTAACATGGAGTTTAACTTTTGTGGGGAAGAAGAACATTCAAGTAAATCTTGAGTAATCGTTGACGATAAAAAAAGCATACAATTTACCACCTAAACTTTCAATCGAATTAGGTCCAAATAAATCTAAATGCAATATATCAAGAGGTCTAGTTATAGTAATATCTTTCTTAGATTTAAAAGAGGACTTGTGTTGTTTACCAAGTTGACATGCATTAAAAATTTTATTTTTAACAAACTTAGTTTTAGGCAAACCTTTAAGTAATTCCTTTTTAAACAAAGTATGAATGAATTCCATATTAGCATGCCCCAATCTTCTACGCCATAACCAATACATTTCATTAATAGCGGATAAATATTTAACATCTTGTTGAGACAAATCATCAAGTTCAAGAGTATACACATTACTAGTTATATATGTAGTAAGAAAAATGAAATTATCACTAATGTTTTTCACAATGCAACAATCAAACTTAAAAATAACTTCATAACCTTTATCACATAATTGACAAATGCTAAGTAAATTATGCTTTAAACCTTCTACTAAAAGAACATTATCAATGGAAATGGAGTCCTTACCAACCTTACCTATATTGATAATTTTACCATTGCCGTTGTCTTCAAAAGTGACATTCCCATATTGTTTGAGAATAGGACTTAATAAGTTGTTTTTGTTTATTGTTATGTGCTTAGAAAAACAGTTATCTAATAACCGGTTGGTTTTGCTTCCTCTTGTTTTTAAGAAAACCTACACCATAACCTTAAGTAATTTCTCATTTGGTACTAAAATATGTTGGGTCCCTTTGGGTTAACATACATAATGGTTCCTTTTGGAACCCAAGCAAGTTTTTTCTTAGAACAACTTTCATTCTTATAGAAACATGAGTGCACATTATAAGTATTTCTACCACAATATAAGCAAAGATGAGTGGGATCATGAGGTGTGTATGTTTTAAAGAATTTTTTGTAATCCTTTTGATTATCGATTTGATTATATCCCTAATCGGCTTTGTCAAAAACACACCTTTGCATTCCTAATAGTTTATCCAAGTTATCCTTTCCATTGATGAACTTGGTTAGATTATTAGTCAAGTCTTCCACTTGATCTTTCAACATATCATTTTCTAATATAAGTGTGCTTGAGATTTCCTTTTCTTTTAATTTTCCTTTTTCAAAGTCTTAATTTCATCTTTCAAGACCATGTTTTTTTTTCAAAAGTTTCACACTTGCTAAAAATGATGGAGTTTTATTTCTTGAGATTTGCATATTTCTTAGAAAGTTCCTCAAATTTGTTATGCAATTCCTTAAACATCTCATAAAGTTCATCATAATCATTATCCCACTTTCACTATCAATATCATCACAATCACTAAGAAAATTATAATTAGAGTCTACATCATCATCTTTTGCCATAAGGCAAAGATTTTCGGTTTCCTCATCGCTAAAGTCGACATTAGATTCTCCACATTTTGAATCTCTCCACGTTCCTTTAAAAGCATGTTTTATTTACTTGAACACTTTGTCCCTTTTGTCTCTCTTTTCTTTTCTTCTAACTGGAAAATTTGATTTGAAATGTCTGGGCTCATGACAATGGAAATATTTCTTCATTTATTCATTTCCAACTCTTGATTGAGTTGCTCGATCAATGTTCCTTCTAGAAGAGGATGCAATGTTGATGTTTCTTCCTTGATAGTTTTTCTTTTTTGCTAGGAACTCTTATATATTCACTCAATTCAATACAATTAATATTCTCTCATCTTTCTCTATACGACAACATGGTATTAGTGGGAAACAATTATCCCAGCCACCACAACACCGCCACCAGCCACCACTACCTCGCCACCAGCCACCACACCCCATCACCATTATTAAACAAATTGAACACCACTATTAAAACTCAAAGCCACGTCCAACCGTAAGCTCAAACCCAACCAACACACTTACTACCTCGATCGTCCATTCAAAACGATCAAGACCCCGTTTGAAGACCCCAAAAACACCTATTCACTCGCCCTCACCCTCTGCGGGTGGATCTAGACCACCATTTTCGTTTAGCCACACGCCGCCATCAGATCTTATGCAGAGAAAGCTGTTTAAATAAAACCACGTCTAAATAATCACCACGGAGGCATTAGCTCGTTAGGTAAGACCATTAGGTACCCATAGTCTAGTGCATGGTTCGAAACCTTAAAGAAACAAACTTTCTATTGCCTTATAACAACATAAACTTGCATATGCCACGTCACCACATTGGATTGCCACGTTATTTGACATATCACCACATTGGATTGCCACGTCACCATATTGGATTGCCACGTTATTTGCCACATCATCACAGTTGACTACCACGTCAGTGCTTGACTGCCACGTTATCCCAGATTAGAGCATAACCTAACCCTAAACTGGTTCAGTCCAGACTGGTTCAGAATACCTTTGACCAACCTATTCACACTTTTTTAGACCGGTTTTCAGAAAGACCAGATTGTTTCATAAGGTTTTTGCACCTTTTGAACATATCTATGACCTCTATTTTTACAGAATCAAACCCAAACTTCAGTTTTTAAAACCTTTCAATGGTCTCTGACCTTACAAATGTAGCTAAATCATCAGCCAAGAACTCTCCAATCCTCATTTTGACAGAGAACATCATTCAACATCGGTATCCTCCTAGACGAAACCAACTATGATATATGGTCCTAATTGATGGAGATGCATATTGAAAAAAAATAAAAGTTCTCATTTATTCGTGGTTCTACTTCAATTCTTAAAAAGGGAACTCTAGAATAGGACAAATGGCAGCCAAATATTTAGAGAGTGAAGCGCTGGCTCTTAATGTCAATGAAATCGACAATCATGAAACAATATATCCGTATTCCTACAACATAAGAAATTTGGAAATCCTTAGCTACCACTTTTTATAATGGCGTACATGAGTTGCAAGTCTTATCTCTCAACCAATAGGCTTTCACTACCAAACAACAATGAATATCACTAGCTGAGTTTTACGGTGAATTGACTGATATATTTAGAGAATTGGATCACCGTGATAAGGTGGTCATGGAAAGTCCAAAAGACGTGGAATCCTACAGAAAATCAATTCAATGTTTGAAGGTCCATATTTTTCTTGCCAGGTTGGATAACGAACTCGAACAAATCCGGGGTGAAATCTTACGAAGGGACCTAGTCCCTGACTTAGAGGAAGTTTATGCTCTGGTTCGTCGAGAGACTATGCGGCGATAAATAATGACTATAGAGACCGATACAACGGCCATTATAGCTAGAAATCACTCAAACTCCACTTCGAATTGGCAGAATCCAGATAAACGGACTGGATCCTTAAACCAAACCAATGACTCCCAGTCCAAAGCTCATGGATCGAATTTAAAGTATCCCCCATATTCTATTTGTCGGCTCATTAGACATTCGAAGAAGAGTTGCTATGAAATTATTGGCTACCTGAATTGGTGGAAGGATTCTCATAATCGTCGAACAGATCAGACAAAGGACAGTGATGACAAACAGGCATCAAGATATCTCACAACCACAGGTATATCTGGTAAGACTTTACATTATGTCTCTGTTTCGAATTATACTTGGGTAATTAATTCTGGTGCTACTGATCATATGACATATAATTCTTAACAAGTTACTCCTCTTACATTATTATCTCATACCTTTGTTTCCATAACTAATGGTGCTCAATTCCTGTTGTGGGAAAATGATTAATACGTCTATCTGACACCCTGAATCTAAGCTCTATCTTAGTAGTACCATCACTAGCTTATAACCTTTTGCCTGTTGCAAAAATAATTAATGTTCTATATTGTATTGTTATTTTTTGGCATTTTCATTGTGTTTTTAAGGATATTCAGACAAAGCAAACAACTGGTTATGGCGTTAGGCGCGGCAAATTGTACTACTTGGACCTGGAGTTGAAGAGCACATAGCACTTACATAAGGCCCTAAACACTAGTACTCAAGAGAAAAAGGTTAGAGATGACATTTGGTTATGGCATCATCGGTTAGGTCACGCATCGTTTAGCTACTTAAAGAAACTATTTCCTAAATTATTCAATAAGGATGTCCTTTTTGTTTTTCATTGTGAGACTTGTAAACTGGATAAGAGCCATCGTGCTTCTTTTAAACCTTCAATTAATAAAAGTTCAGTTCCTTTTGTGCTTATTCATTATGATGTTTGGGGTCCATCTCCCATTTCATCTTTAAGTAGTATACGATGGTTTGTTACTTTTATTAATGATTGTACTAAAATGACATGGGTATGTCCAATGAAGTATGAGGGTGAAGTCTGTACTTTGTTTTAGAGATTTCATAAATAGATCAGTACACAATATAAGGCTACCATTCAAGTTCTCCGTAGTGATAACGGTGGTGAGTATATGGGTATAGAATTTCAGGTACATCTTAAGCTTCATGGTATTGTTCATCAAACTACATGCCCCTATACCCCTCAGCAAAACGGAGTTGCAAAAAGGAAGAATCCACATTTGTTAGAAGTGGTCCGGGTATCACTAATCGGGGCCAACACCCCAGTATCTTATTGGGGTAAATCACTATCCTTTGTCGCTTACTTGATCAACCGCATTTCCTCTACAACACTTGATTTTCAGACACATTCTGTTGTCTTAGCTACATTTGTCTCGGTACGAGTGTTTGGATGTGTTGCATTCATCCATTTATCGAAGGAACAACGGACCAATCTTGAATCTTGTGCTATCAAATACGTATTTGTAGGATATACATCTTCACACAGAAAAGGTATTAGGTTTATGTTTTTAATTGACTTGATTTTGATATCAAAAACACTTTTTTCGTTGTAATTATTTGAGTTAAATTGAAGATTTGAAGATGCGACAATTAACGGAAGCTTGCCAAACTTACCGGATGTTTCACACATAATTCAAGACCTAAGATAAGTTGGTTATTTAGTTTGATTCAAAATATAAGTGGTGGATTAAGCGATAAATTCAAAATTAAGAAGTTTTTTATTCAAATTTATTTTTACGTATTTTTACTGTGTTTTGCTGAAATCTGAAACGTTTCGCCGACACAAATTATTGAGAAAACTTATTTTCTTCATATCTAATATATTCTATGAAGTTGCCTTTGAAATTTAAGTTGAATTGGAGTTCAAACGAATTTAGTATGGTGAAATTAAAGTAAAAAAGAAATATTAAAAGAAAATGATTTAATTTAAACAAATAATTAAAGGTTTTATTTAAAAAATAGAAATTTTAATTAAATCATGAAATGGAAAACGTTGGATTTAATAAAAGGAACCGTGAAAAGTCAAAACACTTTCTTTAATTCATGGCAGCCATTAATATTGGTGGGCCAAACCCACTTTCTTATCCAGCCACGTGTAAAGGAGAATGAAGCTACGGGCATCTTTTAATTTACGGACCGGTAAAGTTTTGTAAATTATGTACCGGTCTGGTAAGGATGTTTTTTTAAGAAATTAGATTCCATTTGACTACAAAGATAAAAAAAAGAAAATAAATTTAATTAATTTATGTGAAAAAATAGAAAATAAAATGAAAAATGTTACTCATTTTATGAATATATATCCTTCATCTTTCAATATTTCATTTTAAGGCAAAAAATATTTAAACGCTAGAATCAAATTTTGAGAGTTTTGAGATACAATATGGGTTTTGTTTACATGTCATAGGAGATCATACTGTTCATAAACTTTAAGAACTATGATTCAAAATGTTCTCAGTTCTGCGAGAGTGTCTTCCGTTGCGATTGGAGATGGGGTAAGCGAAGTGGTTAACTTGCAATAAGGGATTTCATAGATAGGGGGGTGAAAGATTGTGATCAAGTGTGTAAAAAGGGGGTGACAGGTAAGTCGGAAAAGCGGGAAGCGCTACGCCAAGTCTGTTGCGGTTGGATTTTAGGTTCAAAGGATTGAGGGAACTGTTGCGTAAATTGTGGGGAAGCAATTTTTGTAAGTTATCGAGTCTATAATTCTGTTTTGATCATAATGAAACACTGTCGGTTAGTCCCGAGGATTAGTCCTACGCAAGTAGGGATACCTCGTTACTTCCTTGTGTTGTGGATTACTTTTTTGTGATTACTTATTTGATATAAATTGTTAGTAAACAGAACACATGATTTCGACAGTACTAAAAATTAATTAGACATAGGGTTTTGATTTCATTTATCAAATTTTAAATTATTGTTGATAAAAAAATTGTAAAATCAACCTAGGCAATACGATCCTTAAAATTTGGTTTCTTTTTTCAAAGGGTATCGGTGCTATCATCCCCCAACTTAGAAAATGCATATCACCAAGGACATGACATTCCATGAAGACACTATGTACTTCATCGGTCTAAACTTTAGGGGGAGCATTATAAGGAAGTTCAGCTATTTGAGAATCCTAATGAGGAAGATATGAGTTCAATAGAGGTATTCCCAACTTCGATGTCAAGTTAACCACCAATAACATTGCCAACCGAAATGGAGCCATCTTTTGAAATATCACCAACAACCTTGCCCACTGAAGTTATGCCCACTATTGTTGAGCTGCCACTACCTGACACAAATAACCAATCGTCCATTTTAGATACACTGAAACTAAGTCCTCCCATGTATCGTCTCTTTTTATTCCTAGACAATAACTTCCTAACCGATCAAATAGAGGTGTACCTAAACCAACATATGATCCAGATTTCACAAGTAAAGCCAAATACCCTATGAGTAATTAAGTGTCTTATGATCGGTTAACTACATCTAACAGATCTTTTATGAATTAATTATCTTCTATATCTATTCCTAACAGTATGCATGAAGCCTTAGTTAATCCCAAATAGAAATCATTAATGGATGAGGAGATGAAGTCCTTACTGAAAAATGATACGTGAGAATTGGTTGAACTACCAGCAGGAAATAAGCGAGTGGGTTGCAAATGGGTGTACACTGTGAAGTTTAAACCTGATGGAACAATCAACAGATTCAAAACAAGATTGGTTGCAAAAGGCTATACATAGACACAAGGAATTAATTATCTAGAAACATTCGCACCCGTAGCAAAGATTATCACTGTGCGGGTATTACTCTCATTACCAATAAACTTGGGTTGGCCTCTATAACAATTCAATATAAAGAATGCATTTCTACATAGTGAACAAGAAAAAGAAGTGTATATGGAGTTTCCACCTGGGTATAAATATCCTACTGAGCATATAAATAAAGTTTACAAGTTGAAGAAGTCATTGTACAGTTTGAAACAATATCCAAGAGCCTGGGTCGGGAGATTCACGAGATTGATGAGAAAGTTTGGTTACAGCCAAATCAATTCTAATCATACTTTGTTTTTAAAGAAAAATCACAAGAAGATATAACACTTATCGTCTAGTAGACGGCATGGTGGTCACCGAAAATGACCCTCGTGAACAAGAAGCATTGAAGGAGTACTTATCTCGAGAGTTCGAGATGAAAGGCCTTGGGGACTTAAAATACTTCCTGGGTATCAAGGTGTCCAGATCTCTGAAAGGCATCTTTTTATCTCAAAGAAAGTATGCCCTAGACTTATTGAATGAAACTGGAATGTCTGCTTGCCAACCATCAGATACCCCCATGGAGGAAGTATTGTAGTTAGAAATTTAAATAAATCAAGTGCCAGTTGATAAAGGGCGCTATCGTGGTAGGAAAGTTAATGTATGTAGCACACATAAGGCCTGACATATCGTATGCATTGAGTAGGTTAGTCAATTCATGCACAATCCGGGAGAGAAACATATGCAGGTAGTTATGAGAATTATCAGTTATCTTAAAGCAGCTCCTAGAAATGGGATCTTGTTCCAGAAAAATGAGGACTTCCCGAAGATTGAGGGATATATTGATGATGATTGGGTAGGCAATATAGGCGACATAAGATCTACATCAGGATACTTCACATTCGTAAGTGGAAATCTAGTCACTTGGAGGAGTAAGAAAGAAAACGTTGAATCTTGATCAAGCATGGAGGCAGAATATCAATGAATGGCAATCGGCATACAAGAGTTATTGTGGTTAAAGCTGTTACTGACAGATCTAGGTTATCTTCCGAAAGAACCTGTGATACTATAATGTGATGACAAAGCAGCATGTGACATTGCACATAATCTAGTTCAACATGATAGGACAAAACATGTTGAAGTAGACATATTCTTCATCAAAGAGAAATTAGAACATAAGGTCGTTTTTGTTCCACATGTACTCTCTGAAGACTAGCTGGCTGATATGCTCATCAAAGCAGTGACAAAAAATATATTTACTAAGTTAATTAGCAAGTTGAGCATGTTCGATATATGTGCGCCAAGTTAAGCGAGAATGTTAGAATATTACTAGAATATTCTTTGGAGTTGACTTGTGTGTCTATCCTAATTTAGCTCCTAGCATTTATTGTGTTCATACCAATGATGATTTACTTCCTTATTTGCATCACTTGTAGAACCCTATATATAGGGCTATTTCTCTTGTATTATTTACTCAATTCAATGCAGTTAATATTCTCTCATCTCTCTCTATACGACAACGTGGGTTGCCCCCTTTTTTTTGGGAGGGGGTGCCTTTGTTATTATACTTGAAAGGATGAGATTTAGATCTTCCTTTTTTCAAAAAAATAATAAAATAAAGAACAACAAAGCAAATGGAAATGCTTTTTATGTTCACTTCGCTTAGAAAAAGTTGGGTGAACTAGTTAGGTTCTGAAAAACACATATTGTGGAGTAATACACTAAACTAATTCCCCTAATAACAAGGGAGATACACTATGGGAAAAACAACAAGGAGACTAGCTTAGTAAAGGTACAACTCACAGTGATTGCATCAAGAAACAATTTTAAAAAGTAATTGGTGTGCCCTTTGGTCCATATACTGTAGTACCTTTCTATATCCTCTTTTGTGCAGTAGCCAATGCACAGTTTATGGGCTTTAGTCAACAAGCATCGTTTACATTCAAATTTTCATCTTTCTAGCATATGGCTAGCAAATGTATTTGCATTTAAAATGTGCCGCAATCCCTTTAAATGCATTAAGGATGAAGATAAATCATATTGGCAAATAGTAGGGAATAAAAGCATGTTGGGGTCCGTTTGATTGTAAAGCTAGAAACTAATTGGAAAAACAACTTATCTTAATGACAACTTAGAAAAAGAGAGGAGTGATTTGGTAAGACGTTCTCCATTGTTTCCTTATTTATCATGGAAAATATCTCTCACCCACCACCCATAGAGTTGAGTTTCACAGTAAAACAAAAAAAAGTAATAAAACATCTCAACAAAATCACTCATCCAAGTTTCCACCTTCTTATGAAAATTAGTTGATTTTTCAATCATTTTCCAACTTTGTAAGTTGCATCAAATTCACTATTGGAGTTTAAAATTGTGTTGTGATTACATTTTTACTAGCAGCAATGTGGCATAATTGATGATCTGAACAATATCTTAAAATGTCGTTTGATAACAAGATGAAAATGATGGCAAAAATATTTGATTTTTGTGAGAAGATGGGAAAAATTGGTTGAATGATCTGTTGAGATGTTTTCTTACTTTTTTATTTTTTCATAAAAAATTCTTATTGGGTGGTGGGCAACAAAATTTTTCCATTGGAGGATCGATGTAATAAAAATGAAATGAAGAGCATCTTATAATATGAAATTTAACAGAATTAACGGAAAGGGATTGTGGCTTAATTTGATTATGCACGGGCAAACTAACCGGTTCTAGACATAATGTTACTAGCAATTTTGTCCCTCAAATTTGAAAAATTTGAAAAATTAGTATCATGGTTAATTGGAAAAAATTTAAAGATCAGCACAAAAATTACATTTTTAAAATATTTAATACCAAGTTTCTAACTTTTAATTCTTTTTACAAGTGTATACTTGCTATTTTGAAAAATTCTTACTTCGCCCTTGGCCTAGAAATTTATTTGTTTTAATATATTTTTATTAAAAAAAAGCCATGTGTTAGTGTTTATATATATACATTTGTATATATATATATGTTCCTTTTTTTAATGTAATTTACGTATACTGTTTTAAAATCGTGATACCAAAAAATAATTTTTGGATTCCCAAACCAACAATATTATAAATATTTATTTATTTTCTAGAAAGAAAAATTATGCAATTAACAAGATTTCAGCTTATACTAAATTTCACTAGGGCCGACCCTGAGTTTTTCAAGGGCCTTAGGCGAAATTTTTTCTAGGGACCCTATTTTCTTTTTTGTATATTTATTAGTGAGTCCACCAATAAATTTGCAACAAAAAATTATAGAGCAGTGACATTTTTAAAAATTTAAGAAAACAGAGAATAATTAAGATTTCTTTAATAGGCAGTCAGAGACATAAACCTTGATTTTAAAACTCCTCATAATTAATCAAACAATACTTAAAAACTTACAAATACAAATCAGATTAATGCAAAAAAGAGAAAAAGTAATAGAACAATTGAATTGTTTTAAAAGTGAAGTAGTTAATACCATGATACCATAATAGTGATTTATATATTGATATGTGTGGAGAAATTGTATTTGTGTTGGTTGAAAACTTATGCATATAGCGCCATAGAGGTATGTGCGTTAACAAAAACTTTAGTAAATAAAAATATTCATTAATGAATTAACGGGAAATGGCCTCATTAAAAAAAATAAAAATTAATTTAATACTAAAATCTTAGTAGGTAGGGACCAGGAGTGGATGGTTGTATTTTTATTTATTAAGACTTATATAAGGGGCTAAGTTGTATGGTTATACAAAATTTAATTGGTATATATTAAATGGTAGGTCAATTTTTTTAATTATTTTTTTGTGTAAATGTCATATTGGCGGGACAATTTTGTCCCTCAAATTTGAATTAATATATTTTTATTAAAAAAAGCCATGTGTTAGTGTTTATATATATATATGTTCCTTTTTTTAATGTAATTTACGTATACTGTTTTAATATCGTGATACGAAAAATTAATTTTTGGATTCCCAAACCAACCAATATTATAAATATTTATTATACTTATTTATTTATTTTCTAGAAAGAAAAATTATGCAATTAACAAGATTTCAACTTATAGTAAATTTCACTAGGGCTGACCCTGAGTTTTTCAAGGGCCTTAGGCGAAATTTTTTCTAGGCACCCTATTTGCTTTTTTGTATATTTATTAGTGAGTCCACCAATAAATTTGCAACAAAAAATATATGACAGTGAAATTTTTAAAAATTTAAGAAAACAGAGAATAATTAAGATTTCTTTGATAGGTATTGAGAGACATAAATTAACCTTGATTTTAGAACTCCTCATAATTAATCAAACAATACTTAAAAACTTACAAAAACAAATCAGATTAATGCAAAAAAGAGAAAAAGTAATAGAACAATTGAATTGTTTTAAAAGTCAAGTAGTTAATACCATGATACCATAATAGTAATATATTGATATGTGTGGAGAATCGTAAATTGTATTTGTGTTGGTTGAAAACTTATGTATATAGAGCCATAGAGGTTTGTGCATGAACAAAGACTTTAATAAATAAAAATATTCATTAATGAATTAACGGGAAATGGCCTTGTTAAAAAAAAAAATTAATTTAATACTATAATCTTAGTGGATGGTTGTATTTTTATTTGTAAAGACTTAAGGGGCTAAGTTGTATGGTTATACAAAATTTAATTGGCATTAAATGGTAGGTCAATTTTTTTTTTGGGTAAATGACATATTGGTAGGACAAGGCTCTTCTCCATTATCCACCCATCTAATTTCGTCTGATGGGTTCTAGTTCAAAGTTATCTCCACAAAATTTCATCAATAAATTTGAACCGGAAGTAGGTGTTCGTAATAAAAACTTGATATATATGTTCATTTTCGACCATTAAAATTTTAAATGATTATCTCACCCACTTCCGCTTTGAATTTTTGGATGAAATTTTGTGGAATTGACCTACTCATTATAGAGGGTCTTCTCCACTTAATTAAGTTTTGTGAAAAAACACATCCGTTCATGCGACAAACTAGATATCATTGGACGAAATTGGAAGGACGGATTAATGAGGATCAGGAGCCAAGTCTAGATGGTCTAGGGTCCTTCAACATATATGGTTTATTTATTATTGTAGTTTATATATATATATATATATATATGACTAATTAGAATCAAACTTCCGTGTCCAGACAAATATGAAAAGGAATTTTGATGTACACATATATGGTTGGGCAAGATCGAAGAATAAACGCACAGAATTGAATGGGTGATAATTTTTTGAATCTAGCTACAAATTAAATGCAATACCCTCCATGCATAATTAACTAAAAAAACATTAATTAAAGTGGGACATCTGTTTTATTTCATCATAAATATAACATAAAATACACAGGTAGAGATAATACATACATGCACATGATAATTTTGCAGAGTAAAAGAAACATATATATATGTTCCTTAAACTCTCCAATAATTTAAGGAATCATGCACATACGTACGAGAAGAAACACACACCAGATAGATGTCCGAAAAGTACAATAATGATCGAGCGACACATGCTGCAATTCGATCATGCATATATATTAATTACTTATATATATATAGCAGGTAGTACGTAGTATTAATAATTATACTGGCTCACTGAGCTAGCTGTTCGATCAGATTGCTTGCAGCAATTTGCTTTTCTTCTTCGGTCTCGCACTTGAAATTGCAGGCACTGACGCCTGTGTAAGTGCCATCTTTCAGGATGTCACCACTATAGATTCTGAAGTTATAGCACTCGCTGTGGCTAGGTATTACATTTCCTACCTGTAAGTAGTAATCACTTGATTTATGACATGCATAGTGCGGCTGGAGTTTGATATGGCGAAGCTGGATCGTGTTGCCATCTGCGATAATTTGAAACAACGTGTCTTTCCCTGGTTTGTCAGCTGCCGAATTAATCCGACCCCCCTGCGGAACCAAGTACTTCTGATTGCGAAAGCATTTTATGTGCACAAATGCATCTTTAAACTTTGCCCCATCCACAGGAATTTGTGGCTCCATTTGGTAAATTGTGTTCTTGCTAGGGATTACCCCTGAAAATTTGTTGGCCCCATCATCTTCGCACTCCAGGTATTTCTGGTTCCAGGTTGATTGGAGCACGAAATATTTTTTCTCCATTTATCTCTCCCTCTCTAGTTACTTTTCTGTAGAACTGCAAATTGATTTTCTCTCTTGTGCTTTCCCCAACTCCAATCTACCAGCTATTTATAAGAAAAAAAATAGCTACTTTTTATCTCCATTTGATAGCAACTCTTGCTTTGTAGAGTTTACGCAATGAATAGATTCTAATCAAGAGCTACTTTTTATCTCCATTATTATTTTATTCTAGTTTTTTTTATCTCCATTTGATAGCTTTTCAGGAGTTTCATGCAACGAATAGATTTTAAGCTTTTTGTTCAAATTTGTCAAAAAACGTATTTCACAATTGTGCTTCAAAATTAAAGATATTTTTTTAAAAATAAATAAAATGATATGCATCGTAGTGTCAATAGCCTTATTACATACCCTTGTCAAGAGCTAGGGTTCGAATCCCATTCTTTTTAACAAAAGAATAAAAAATAAAAATATATGTAAAAGATAGATATGTTGTGTGTTGGTTCATTCAAAATTACAGTTTCACGACGAACCATGCAACTTGTGTGCAGACACATGAGGCATATTTTGCACCTGTGAGATTTATTTTTCAAGAGACGGGGTGGACAAGATGGAAAAAGACTAACCACACAAGGCCATGTTTTGCATTTGGATTTATTTTTCAAGAGACGAGGTGTCAAGATTTGGTCACTTTAATTCATTATTTTCAAATTGAAATTTTCACTTGAAATTTTAAATTCTACACATAGGGCCTTATATATATATATATATATATATTCCAAAAAAATACCCCATATGTAGTATAAAAATTTAAAAAAAAAACTCAAATCCAAGGAGGGGCACTTGCCCCCCTTACCCTTTACTAGGGCTGCCCATGTGGTTGATGATAAGAGAGCCTTTATTGAGGGTTGAGGATATGAGAGCCTTTATACAGTAAGTTGTACAAGGAGTGCGTAAAGAAAAACATCCTAGTGTAGCAGTACAAGTACAAGTCTATTAACTAGTAGTATAATTAAGGGAATAAATCTTTTTGCTTTATCTTGTGTAGTTGTTTAAGTGAAGTCCTAGATGTATTGAACTTGGGCAGAATATGGGGAATAGACCAACAGTTTGGGCCTTGAGCTCGGGCAAGTGACTTTGGGCCTAACAAGCTTGGGATGTGTACTGGATCGAGTGTGTGTAGACTTTATTTATTCGGTCTGGGTCATAGGCCACGACCCACTTTGTTTAGGTTTGGGTTCGGACCAGGGTAGGTTGATATTTTTGGGTCAACTAGTTCAAAAAGTGATGACACATAATGTTAGGTTTATATTTTTAGTTGGCTTGATTCCGATATCAAAACACTTTTTCCGTTATAATCGTTTAGGTTGAATTGGAGCTCCATCGGATTTGACATGGCGAAAAAAAAAAATTAAGTTTGAAAAAGTCAAAATGTCTAAATGCCCATTAAAAATAACGTGTGGTTACTTTAAAATGTACGGACCCTTTTTAATTTAAATTAATGTCCAAGCCACATGTCAAGTTTTTATGGTTTGGTTAAAAAGGAATAAAGTGCAACTTTATGGTGGATCAATACACACATTGATAAGGTGGACCGGTTCGGCTTGTTTTCGGGATTGGAGTTGTTTTTCTTAATTGCGGACCGGTACATGATTTTTGTATTTGGACCGGTCCGGCTTATATTATTGGGTAGCGTACTTTTATCGGAAAAATATCTTATTTTAAGTTTATTTAACATTTTTTTCTAAAGGAGTTGGTCTCGATATTTTTATATAAAATGACTCATAGGGTAATTGACTTATTCATATGTTTTGAGGGAAATTTTCAAACCTTAAAGAGTGATTAAAATCCAAAAACATAAAATCCACCTTAGGGTTTCAATTCATACTAAAGCAAGCGTTATTTTTTCAAAGAACAAATCAAATCTTAAAGTGTGCATGATTCACAAAAGGAGATTAAGAACAGTGTGATACCGTGGTGAGTGATTCGTTGTAAACATGTTCGTGTGATTCGGATTGGGGGACTATACACGCAGAATGTAGAGACTTTTGTATGCGGCTTATGCGATTTAAGTTGTGTATGTCTGTACGATTTAAGATTAATTGAGTCTGTGAACTTTTGCGCATATAATGGATTGTTGATGATTAGTCCTACACTGCAGAGATACCTCGTTAATTCCGTTGTTTGCTTGTTTGTTTAATTAATATATTAATTGCCGCATGCTAGAAAAGATTATACAGTTTTTCCAGAATTAAAACCTATAGACTTCCATGATTTACTTCCTGATTCGATTAAAATTGATTTTTGAGAATCCAACCATTAAATAACATACCTAAGGTTTAGGGTGCTGGTAAAGGCACACATAAAATCTTGTTTTTACACCCCTTTTTAAAATATTCTTCAACTTTTAAATTGAGAAGAGCACCCTTTTTCAAAGAAAAAACTCTGAAACTACAAATCCTTACTTTAGATCTCTGCAAGTTAAAGAGATAAAAATATGCAAATTGTTTCAAATAAGAAAAATAAATAAAAACGAAACATTAAAAATGATAGAGATTCCAAAAGCTCTCACATAAAATAAAAACAGGAATATAAAATGAAACATAAATAAAGATAACAAAGAATAAGAGATAGAAGAACCTAAAAACTAGAAAACAAAAAGTTAGTGAACCGTTAAACAAGATTTCATCATTAACATTTTTTCTTGAGAGTAATTTTTCTAATAAAAATGTAACAAATTAATAATTATCTTTTTTATTGATGACAAGTTTTTTAAGAAAATGCACCATATTTTTTGTTAAAAGTTTTTCAAAAATTTCTAGAATGTCTATCACTGCAATTGTATTTTTATTTATTTAGATTTTTTGAGTGGATCAATAAATAATTTTTTTGTCACCATTAAATCTTCACAATAGTGGTGGTGATAAGATTATGTTTTCATCATTTTTCTCTTGCTTGCTGTGGATAAATCGAAACTATTTCTTATTTGACAAAAAAAAAAGTTTGTGTAATCAATGTTAATGATATAATTTTGGGAAATAACTTTTTATTTGTTGTAAAAAAATAATGTGCAAGATTGTTAAAATAAGTTGTAAACTGAAAATGGCACATTATATTAAGCAAAGTATTGTTGCAAGAAATATATACTAAAACTTGTTTTTTATACAGGTGCTCTTACAATTTTGGGTGCTCTTTTAAATTAGAAATTAAATATGGGGGCTTAATTAAAAGGGTGTTAAAACCATAATTTAAGGGTGCCTTTACCGATACCTTAAGGTTTATTATTTGCTTCCGCACGTGCTATCGCACTAACTTTTTCACTTGGTATCAGAGGAGGCTACCTTAATTTGTTAAGGTTGAATCTTGACCAATGTTTTGTTTGTTTGCCAATTACGAGTAAAGATCAAACATCTATTGCTCCTATTGTCGATGGTTTCAATTATTCATATTGAAAAGTTATAATGTGAATTTTATTAAAATTTAAAGATGAACGTGTATGGCTTGTAGTAGTGAATGGTTAAAAAGCACACACCACAAGTACCACGATTGAGAATGTTATTAAAATTGATATCGAACCTCCTGAATCGGGTACTGCTGGTGAATTAGAATTGGCTAAGTGGAACTCCAAAAGGTTAAATATAATCAAAAGACATGTGACGGAGGACGAATTCAAAAAGATTGCCACATGTAAAATGTCAAAAGAGGTACATAAAATCTTAGAGTTGGTTTATGAAGGTACAAATACTGTTAAAAATTCTAAAATTCGGCATTTAACTTCAAAATTTGAAATAATTAGGATGAAAGACAGTGAAACCATCACAGACGTTCCACAGTAGGCTTAAAGATATAGTTAATTCTTGACAATTTGAATGAAATAATTCATGAACATAGAATTGTTTTAATATATTTTTATTAAAAAGCCATGTGTTAATGTTTATATATATAAACATTAACACATGGCTATATATATATATATATATATATTTTATGTTCCTTTTTTGAATGTAATTTATGTATATAATTTTATCGTGATATATACCAAAAATTAATTTTTGGATTCCCAAACCAAACAATATTATAAATATTTATTATACTTATTTATTTATTTTCTAAAAGAAAATATCATGCAATTAATGTTGAGGGTCCTTCAACATATATGGTTTATTTATTATTGTAGTTTGTATATATATAACTAATTAGAATCAAACTTCAATGTCCAGACAAATATGAAGAAGGAATTTTGATGTATACGTGGTTGGGCAAGATTGAAGAATAAAGGCACATAATTGAATGGGTGACAATTTTTTGAATCTAGCTACAAATTAAATGCAATATCCTCTATGTATAATTAATTAAAAAACATTAATTAAAGTGGGACATCTATTTTATTTCATAATAAATATAACATAAAATGCATAGGTAGAGATAATACATGCATGCTTGATCGATAATTTTACAGAGTAAAAGAAACACACACATATATATATAGATGTTCCTTAAACTTTCCAATAATTGAGGAATCATGCACGTACGTACGGAAAGAAACACACACAAGCTAGATCTCCGAAACATATAGTAAAGATCGAGAGACACATGCTGCAATTCAATCATGCATATATATTAATCACTTAAATATATATAGCAGGTAGTATGTAGTACTAATAATTATTTTGGCTCACTAGCTAGCTGTTATATCGATCGCATACAGCAGCTAGCTTTTTATCTCCATTTGACAGCGATGCTTGCTTTGTGGAGTTTACGCAACGAATAGATTCAAAACAATAGCTATGTTTTATCTCTATTTGATAGCCTCTTTTTGTGGAGTTTCATGCAACAAATATATTCTAATCAATTTGATTTACCACTTGGGGCGGACCCATGATTTTCTCATGGGATGACTTGAATTAAGAAAAAAATTTCATACAATTTGTTTATAAATTGAAGGGCTAGTTTGATCCAAAAATATTTTTTAATTATAAATTTAGCGTAAAAAAAACTATTGAAATTAGTGAAAAGTGTACCCAACATTTACATTTAATAGTAGCAACATTTGAAATTAATAAAAAAGTTATTTGAATCAACATTAAAATTAATCACTAACTAATATCTAAATTGAGATAAAAAAGAAAATAAGTAGTGTTGCGGATTATTTGTCTACACCCGGATCCGACAAGAAATCGTGTGCGTAAAATGAAAGCAAACAAACCACAACACCAAGAAGTAGCATGGTTCATATAAAGTTAAAAATTGTGTTGGCTTTACTCCAACAAAAACACGTTTGCTTACGTTGTTTGAGTGATTCAAGATTATTTTTGAAGAACTTCAAGCAAGCCAAGATACCAAAACGGAGCATTGAAGGATTACATCGAGATAGATACGGCGAGCATTGGCATTTAAATTTAATTTCCTAGGTTGTGTTTTTATAAAAGTTTTTTGAGTCGAATCGAATTAACAAGAAAACTCTTGGATTATGTTCCAAACGTGTTCCTAGAGTTGCTTTGAAATTTTGGATCGAATTAGAACTCAAACGGATTTGACATGGTGAAAAACAAAAACAAATAGAAATGAAATTAAAAATGAATTTAAAAAGAAATGATTTAATTAAAAAATAAAATAAAATAAATTAATTTTGAAAAAGTCAAAAGGTCAAAATACCCATTAAAACTAACGTGTGATTACTTTAAAATGTATAGTTCCTTTTTAATTTAAATTAATGTCCAAGCCACATGTCAAGTTTTTATGGTTTGGTTAGAAAGGAATAAAGTGTAACTTTATGATGGATCAATACACACATTGATAATGTGGGTGGTCCGATTTGTTTTCTGGCTCGAAATCGATTTTCTCAATTTTGGATTGGTACATAATTTTTGTATTTGGACCGGTCAAACTTATAGTATTGGGTAGTGTACTTTTATCGTAAAAATTTTATTTTAAGTATTTTTAATATTTTCCTAAAGGGAGTTGGTATCTATTTTTTTATATAAAATGACCTACAGGGTAAAGGACTTTTACACATGTTTTGAGAGAGTTTTTCAAACTTTAGAGAGAGATTAAAATCTCAAAACATAAAATTAACCTTAGGGTTTCAATTCATGCCAAAGTAAGCGTTATTTCTTTAAAAATTAAATCAAATCTCAAAGTGCACGTGATTCGTAAAAGGAGTTGTGAACCTGTTTTTGCGATTCGGATAGGGGGACTATATGCGAAGAGACTTTCGAGATTTACTTCTTGATTAAATTAAAATTGATTTTTGAGAATCCAACCATCAAATAACAAACTTAGGGTTTATTATTTGCTTCTGCACGCGCTTCCCCACTAACATTTTCACTTAGTATCGAAGGAGGTTACCTTAATTTGTTAGGGTTAGATTGATCTTGACCTATGTTTTGTTTGTTTGGCTATTATAGGTTAAGATCAAAAATCTATCGCTTATATTCTTGATGGTTCTAATTATTCATACTGTAAAGTTAGAATGCGAGTTTTAATAAAATCTAAAGATGAACTCATATGGCTTGCAGCGGTGAATGGTTGGAAAGTACCTACCACAAGTACCACGATTGAAAATGTTACTAAAATTGATATAAAACCTCTGGAATCGTGGATTCATGGTGAATTAGAATTTGCTAAGTGAAACTCCAAATGGTAAAATTTAATCCAAAGTCGTGTGATGATGGACGAATTTCAGAAAGATTGCAACGTGTGAAACGTCAAAAGAGGAGTGGGAAATTTTACAGGTGGTTTATGAATGTACAAACACTGTCAAAAATTCTAAAATTCAGTATCTAATTTCAGAATTTGAAACAATTAGAATGAAAGTCAGCAAAACCATCACAAAGTTCCTTAGTATGCTTAAAGATATAGTAATTCTCTTTAAAATCTGAATAAAATAATTCATAAATATAGAATTGTAAAAAAATTTTACAATCTTTGCCAGACCAATTGATTCCGAAAATTACTACTATAGAAGAGAGTAAATTAAGATCTAAATACTTAGAAAGATAATGAACTCTTAGGATCTCTTCAAACATTTGAAGCTAATACTTTCTCAAAATCCTCATCATAAAAGAAAGACAACATTGTTTTCAAACCTGAAAATTTTCAAAATTCTGATGATGATTTGGACATTGATCTTAATGAAGAAGAGATGGCCAAATTTGCTAAAAATTTTAAAAAAAAACTAATTCGATTGAGCAAAACTTTCAAAAATTCTTTTAAACTGAATGAAAAAAATTAGACTATGGATTTTACGTCATTCCTAGGATTGAGATTCGTTTACCCACCGTCAGTGTACAACACTCGTGATTAACTAGATCTCAGGATAGTTCCTTTTAATGGGATTTGGGGCTTCACAAGCTGGTATCAGAGGCATAGGTTTCTTTTTCCTTTGCCGGAGAGTGGGGTAAATTAGGAAATTCAATTTTATACCGTTCTATTTATTTTATTATATCGATAATTGGTAAAAGTCTGAGAAATCAGTTTTGGTTTTTAGTATAGTAGTAGAAGGACTACTGGGTTATATTATAGTTAGTCGCAGCGTAACGGATGACTATACTATAAATCATTAGTCAATTGCAACTAACTGGAACTGAAACACGATGATTAATTGAGTCCTACCCAGAATGTTCATTCCTTCTGCTCTTCGAATTTTTTCCTTATCCTTTAATTCCTTGTTATCCTATGATATTTATCATAGTAAACTCCTTTTTTCTCTTCATATAGAATGGGGCTGAATAAGGGAAGTAAAAGGCCAATTTATCAACGCAATGAACCAACCAAGGGTGACCCCCTTGAGAATCAGAACTCTAGGGATGGCCCTAATCAAGAGTTGGCCGCTCAATTGGAAACGATGATGAGCGAAATTTTCAATAAGCTCACCGGAGTTCTGAAAAACAGCCATGGTACTACAAGTGGTGTCAGTCCTAGCCACACCCAAGTTTCGAGAAACACTACAAATGATGAAGAGGATGTTGTGAATGCTGACCATGACCCTCAAGGAGGGGAATTTGATGAAGTTTATTACCTCAAAGAATTTAATCGACTATAGCCACCCAAGTTTAATGGTTTGTCGAGACCTGAGGCTGCTGAAGGGTGGCTCTACCATATTCACTTCCAACTTAGGATATTGAGGCTCCAGAGTACATGTGGGTTGGTTTTGCCTCCTTAAAGCTCAAGGCTAGTGCTCTACGCTGGTGGAGGTCCATTGGCTGACCTAATACAATTGCTATGTTGATGGAGTTTGATAGAGCTTTCCGTGACAAGTACGTGTCCGATGCTTATTGTAGACAAAAAGGGACAAATTTTACAGTCTGATTCAAAGCAGAATTACGGTCAAGGATTATAGCCTCAAGTTTGAGGAGTTAAGCATGTATGTGGAAATGATGTCCGGTCAGTAGAGGCAAGAAAGGTTCCTTAATGGCCGTATTATGGGTTTCACTGAATTTCTCTCCTACAAAGCCTGTGTCGAAGGGCCCTTAAGCTTGATAGTCAATTTGAGCAAACCGTCCATCTTATAGGGCCGGCAAGCAAAACAAAAAGGGAAATGACCAGAAGAGTACATGGGATAAGAGTAAGAAATCCCACTCTAATTCAGAGTCTTTTGGAGGAAATAATGCTATTAGTGGTGGCAGCAGTGGACCACGCACTGGGTGTTTTATTTGTGGGAGTCGAAATCAATACCGCAGGGACTGCCCAAACCGTGATTGGAGGGAAGAGGTAAGTCAAGGTAATGGCCATGGGTGTAGCGGGGGCGGTGGTAGAGGCCAATTGAGTAGATTTAAGAGTCGTTCATCCAGTCATCATACCAAGACCAAACTCCCAGTAGGGGCTGATATTAAGGGAATTTTTAACCCCAGCAACAACAATCCACATATCGCTCGAATCAATCTAACTCCAATAGCGGATCTGGAGGACCACACAGTGATGGAAGGTAGTCTTATTCTCTTTAATACTGGTGTTAGAATTTTGTTTGACACTAATACATCTCATTCATTTATATATGTTGCTTGTGCTATGAGTTTGGGTTTGAAACCGAAGAAACTATAATTTCCCATTAGCATTGGGACACCTACAGGTGCAAGTGTTCTTTTGAGTTGCTATTGCACTGCCATCATAACTCTTCATTCCGACTGTCACATGGAAGACAATTTCATTCTAATGGAGATGAGTCCTTATGACTTAATTCTGGGAATTAGTTGGTTAACGAAGTACTAAGCCAGATAGATTGCTACGCTAAGAAAGTTGTCATCTCTCATCCTTGGGGTGAGAAAGTTGTCTTTTATAGGAAAAAGTACAAAATATGCCTTGTATCTTATGCCATCAAAAAGAAACAACAAGATTACGTGGGTTGGTTAGCAAGCATTATGAGTACTGAAACCACTCCATTGACTCCCCAAGATGTTCCGGTCGTCAAAAAGTTCATTGACGTGTTTTTTAATGATTTGCCTGGTTTGCCCGGTTTGCCCCAACACTGAGAAATTGAATTTAATATTGATCTAGTGCTAGGAATTACACCCATTTCTATTGCACCGTATCATTTAGCACTAATGGAGCTTAGTGAGCTAAAATCTCAGCTAGAAGATCTTATGTCTAAAGGATTCATCTGACCTAGTTTGTCTCCATGGGGAATGCCCATCCTTTTTTGTCAAAAAGGCCGATGGGTCTCTTCGTCTCTTTATTGATTACCGTCAATTGAACCGAGTCACCATTAACAACAAGTACCCCTTTCGCGTACAGTTGACCTGTTCGATCAACTTCGGGGTGCATATTTCTTCTCCAAGATCGATTTACACTCTGGTTATCATCAATTGCATGTTCGTGAGGTGGACATTCCTAAAACAAACTTTGTACTTGTTATGGTCATTTTGAGTTTTTGGTTATGCCCTTCGGGTTAACTAACGCACTAGCCCCATTTATGGACCTTATGAATGGCATTTTTCGACCCTTTCTGGACCAATTTGTAGTGTTCTTCATTGATGACATTCTTATTTATTCCTGTACTGAAGTCAAACATAAGAGGCACCTCCGTACTGCACTTTAATTACTTAGTGACCATTAACTCTACGCGAAATTTTTTAAATGTGATTTTTAGAGGGATGAAGTGAAATTCTTAAGACATGTTGTGTCACAAGGAGGTATTTCTATAGATCCAGATAAAATGAAAGTTGTATTAAGTTGGAACCGACCAACCAATGTTTTTGAGATCCGTAGTTTCCTTGGGTTAACCGTTTACACCAACGGTTCTAGCCTTGCCAGAGAGGGGCTTAGGCTATATAATCTATTGCGATGCGTCCAGTTTGGGTTTAAGTTGTGCCCTCATGCAACTTGATCGCGTAATTACATATGCGTCTCGTTAGTTGAAGACTCACAAGAAGAACTACCCTACCTATGATCTTTAACTTGTTGCCGTTGTGTTTGCGTTAAAGATATGGCGTCATTACCAATACGGGGAAAGATTTGAGGTGTTTTTCGATCATAAAAGCCTCAAGTATATCTTCACACAGAACGACCTCAACCTTAGGCAGCGCCGTTGGATAGAGTACCTAGAAGACTATGATTTCACACTCCAATACCATCCCGGGAAGGTTAATGAAGCGGCTAATGCTCTTAGCCACAAATCACAAGGTTCTATTTCTACTTTAAGGTGTCGCGAGTTGAGGTTACATGAGGAGCTCTAACGATACAATTTGGTGGTACATCGCAACCAAAATGTAGCCTACTTGTCTAACTTGGTAGCCATTCCAATCTTACAAGACCAAGTTATTGCGAGCCAATAAAATGATGAAAATTTGGTAGAATGTCGGAATAAAATTTTATCTAGCATACAAGTAGAGAATGTTACTTTAGGACATGATAGTGGCCTTCGATACAAAGGGAAATTGATCGTACCGCATTTCGATAGTGAGCTAAAGGAAACCATTCTAGCCAAAGCCCACAATTCTAGGTTTACCATTCACCCGTGAAGAAAATTTAAGGATCGTATTGCCTATGTTAATTTTAGGGTTTTTATTAAAAATAATTTAAGATTTGATAAGTGGAATTACAATCCTACGTCTAATCAAATTTGGTACTATTAAAATCTTGTGTTTTGTTTTTTAACAATTTATATCAATCAATCAATCACACAAAAGCAATCAATAATATAAAAAAATTACGAGGTATCCCTACTTGCATAGGACTAATCGTCAGGATTAACCGACAATGTTTCACTATGATCAAAGTGGAATTACAGACTCGACGACTTACAAAAATTGCTTCCCACAATTTACACAATAGTCCCGTCAATCCTTAGAACGTAGAATCCAACCACAACTGGCTGGCTTGGCATAGCACTTCTCGCTTTTTCGACTTACCCATCACTTCTTTCTATGCACTTGATCACAATCCTTCACCCCCGTCTACAATTGGCTATCGCAAGTTAGCCACTTCACTCACCCCGTCTCCAATCGCAATCCACTCCCGCAGGACCGTTTGAAACCCTAGTTCTTAAATTTGAAGAACAATAGGATCTCCTATGACTGTAAACAAAATCTAAGTGGTGTTTCAAAACTTGAGAAATTGATTCTAGCGTTTGATATTTTTTACTTAAAAATCCTTTAGAATCATGTATTTTTTACCAAAAATAATGTATATTTATAGAAAAAAATAAAGTCATTTTTTTGCAATAGATTAAAAATAATAAAAAAAAGGAATTATGATAAAAATATATGCCCAAAAATATACACACCGAACAAACAGGTCAAAAAAATTTAAACCGGTCCAAAATAAAAAAAGAATTCTCGAAAACTTATCCGCCAGCCGGTCCAAAGTTTGACATGTGCCGGCCCACGCTTTGCAACTTCACTGCCTCCTTTATTTGCTTTCCACATGTAGCATTCTTGGAAAGCAAATTAAATGAGTTGGCCCCACATGTTGATATGAATTAATGAAGTTCACGCGGGTTTTGCAAAAGAAAGGTCGAGCATCTTTGACTTTTTAACATTCCTTTTTAAATGTTTATTTTTAAATCTTTAATTATTTATTTAAATTAAAATCCTTTTTTTTCTTTTTAATTTATTTTTATTTTTATTTTACTGTATTAAATTCATTTTGACACCAATTCGACTCAAATTTCAAAGGCAACTTTATAGAATATGTTAGACATGAAAAAAAATTCCTTATTAATTTGTATCAACGGGGCCTTTTGAATTTCAGCAAAACTCTGTAAATATACTTTAAAAATATATTTGACTTAAACGCTTTTTAATTTTGAATTGAACGCTTAATACACCACCTATATTTTGAATCAAACCAAATAACTAACTTACTTTAGGTCCTGAATTATATAAAATGCATTCGGTAAGTTAGACAAACTTTCGTTAATTGTCGAATCTTCAAATCTTCAATTCGATTCAAATGATTAAATTGAAAAATGTGATTTTAGCATCGGAATCAAGCCAACTAAAAACATAAACCTAACAATTCGGGTAGTACCAAAATGTTCCAGGATCTAAAACGTAGTTATTGGTGGCATGGTATGAAGCGTGATGTAGCATTCTTTGTTTCGCATTGCATGCCATGCCAGCGTATCAAAATTGAGCACCAAAAGCCCGATGGACAACTTCAACCTCTTCCTATTCCCTAGTGTAAGTGGGAAAATATCACTATAGACTTCCTTATGGGGTTACCAAAGACCCAAAGGAAACATGACGCAATGTGGATAATAGTTGACCATCTTATCAAGTCGTCTCATTTTCTACCAATTCGTGAAACTGATTCCCTTAAGAAACTGACAAAACTCTATGTTAATGAGATCGTTAGGCTTCATGGAGTTCCATTGTCAATTGTGTCTGATCACGACTCTCGTTTCACTTCTCAATTTTGGGAGGCCCTTTAGCGAGCAATAGGAACAAAATTAAATTTCAGTTCTGCATTTCATCCTCAAACCGACAGGCAATCGTAGAGGACAATTCAGATTCTCGAGGATATGCTTAGGACTTATGTTTTAGATTTTTGGGGTAATTGGGATGATTATCCACTACTCACCAAATTCACTTACAATAATAGTTTCCAAGCTAGTATTGGCATGGCCCTTTATGAGGCCTTGTATGGTACACCTTGTAGATCATTAGTGTATTGGATTGAAGCCAGGGGAAGCTTCATTGCTCGGGAAGCAATAAAAATTCAAGTTGTTTAAGCAGCACCTAACAACTTCCCAGAGTCGTCAAAAAAGTTATGCTAATAAGAGGCGTCGATCGCTCGAGTTTGAAGTGAGTGATTACGTATTCCTTAAGGTTAATCCCTGTCATAGTGTGGTATGTTTTGGAAACAAGGGTAAGTTAGCCCCTAGGTACATTGGACCACTCGAGGTTACCCAATGTGTTGGTTCAGTTTCCTATCGTTTAGCTTTACCTCCTTCACTTCAGCGTATCCATAACGTGTTTGATGTGTCGATGCTACCAAAGTATGTGTCGGATCCTTCTCATGTTGTTCAAATTAAACAACTTGGAATCAATAAGGATGTTTCTTATCAAACATGTCCAGTAGTGGTGGTAGATCATAAGGAACAAGTTCTCCGTAACCGAGAGATTCCATTACTTAAAGTTATTTGGCGCCACCATTGTGTGGAAGAAGCAACCTAGGAACTCAAATTAGAAATTCTGGCAAAATATCCATACTAGTTCCAATAAGGTACCTTTTAACCCCACTTATTTTAATTTTGAGGACGGAATTTCTTAAGGAGGGGAGATTGTAATACCCTGTTCCTTCACCCCATGCTAATTATGACTTTTTAATCGTTATTTAAGTCAAATCTAGTTTCTGATAGTGAACTTCTGTTCTGGATGGGTTGTTGTAGTTTCGAGACTTCTCGTAGGATATATTAGTGTTATATAACTCCATTGTGTAGTCATTTGGTGATTCAAGTGGTTCGAATGAGAATTGGCTCCTTGATAAACACCCAAAAATGCCATATTTTATATCCCAAAAGCTTCTTGGTAGTCTGTTATTATTGCCTAAACTGTGCTAATATCATCTTTTGTTTGCTTTATAAGTGAAAAGTGAAAATAGTTCAATTTTGTGCCAAATTTAACTAACAATGCAGCAAAGATGTGTCAAAAAGCAATGGAAATTGTTCCGGTGGTTAGGCAAGCTTAAAATTGATGATTGATCATGTTCTAAGAGGTGTGGAAGTCCAAATCCAAGAAGAAGTGCATTAATATTTAAGCACGCGAAAAATCTGCTTTTGATCATTAAGGTGACAGTTCGGAATTTTGATCATAACTTTGCGCTCAGAACTCAGAATTTTGCGTGCTATATATGGTTGGAAAGAAGACTCAAAGGGCTACAACGTTCGTGTTTTGACGATCTTCAGATTCTAGCATCTTGATGGTGAAAAAAGGCCCTAATCCTACTGCCTGCGCACAGCCGCGGAAATGAGTGGTTTTATTTCTCTCTTACGGGCCCTCTCCCAAACCATTTATCTCATTATCCATTATGGAAGCCCACATAAACATTCTCCAGTAGCCCATGTTTTTGATCATCCCATCAACCAAGCCCATTATCTCCTTTACCTTATCAAGCACCTTCCATTCCTAAAATTAATTTTCTTGCTCTCCGCTTCATCTAAATTAATTCATTTTCTAAACCTTCCATTTTTCTCTCCTTAAACCCTAATTCTTACACCTATAAATAAAGGCCCTTAGCCCCCATTCTAGATACACAACCACAAGAGAGAAATAAACTTGTGAAGAGATAGAGAGAGAAGGAGTCGCGCACACCACCGCCGGAAGAATCATTCAACCGGAGTTCTAAATTTCAAGGAGAGTTTTATTTATTCCAATTTTCATTATTATTTTGTAAGTTCCTCTTTGATATTGAGATTAATATTTTAATTGAACAATGACATTTTATTTAATATCATTCTTGTGTTCAATATTTATGATGGAAGGCTAATCTCCTTTCAAGGGAAGAGATGAAATCCCAATATTTAATTTAACTTATATTATTGCATGTAGTACCCATGTGCTTAATTTAATAAAAAATCCTTTTGATTGACCTCCAAAAGAGGCAATCCAAGTTAGTGTGATTATTGATTTAAGAAACAAACTACACACCATAGAATTTTCTTGAGTTGATTTTAATCACTAAATTCTCTTGTAAACTTTAATTGTTAATATGGATGGGTGTTGAACCTTTGTGTTTTCCTTAAGTGGTGATTCATTGGAAGCTTACTTTAATCCATGTTATTATTTTTATAAAAGAAGCAAATTGGATTTTACAAAAGATTTAAGATAAAAATTGGTTTTAAGGTTATATCTTGAAATTACTAGTTTACTTGAATATTAAGATCATGCTACATACCATAGGTGACTCCTAAGTGTTTAAGTAAATTAGAATTTCTATTTTATCTTGGGTACATACATGTGGTAATGAAATAGTTAAATTAAAGTAATTGGTGGTGGATTCTTAACCCTTGATTTCTTTCAATATTTGATTAATCTCTCTTGTGAATTGCTAATTAGTTATTCTTTAATTTTAATTTTAATAATAAAAAGAAAAGAAAAATACTTTCCAAAATCAAAATTGGTTTTAATTTGGCAATCTTAAGTTTTTTCTATAATTTTCAATTCCTTCCCCCGAGATTTGGATTGACCCCTTATTTTCTACTTTACTACGCCTAATTAGATTTTTGCAGATAAGGGTTTTTGTTTGCAGTCTTGATACGACTAGAGACGTGTAACAAAATGGCGCCATTGCCGAATTGGTGAAGAAGGAAATAATTGAAGATTTGTAGAGCTTAAAGATTCTATTTGTAATAGATTAGGAAACTTTCTTTATTTTTATTTTTATTTTCCTTTTTAATTTTAGGAAACTTTTTTTTTAGGTAGTTTATTTCTTTTTTTTTTGGATTGTAATTGGATATTGGACTTTTTAAATTATAATTTTATCTGGGGAGTCCCAGATTAAGGTTAAACAGGTACAAGCATTTAGGGAAACTGAACAAACAGAGACTGCAGCTTTTAAGGAAACCAAAGACCGGATTTGAAGACTCTCTGTTTGGGTCAGTAGGACTCTCGGGGACGACTGAAATTTAGGAAAAATTTCCCCCCGATCGACTCAACTTCGTCATCACCCTAGAGGTAAATTTTTTAATCACTCGCGCCTCTCCTGTTAGCGAGTTCAATTCTTGCGTGCTCCAACTTGCTTACGTGCTTACTTTCCCGCATTCTTCATATTGTGCTAAAATTGAACCTAAGGCCTATACCCGGTCATTGAAACGAGTTGGGATTTTATCACCCACTCAATCACTTCCAATTGCTTGCTAACCCTAACAGAATAATCGTGGAGACTAAAAACCCTATGAGTTTTAGAGCCTTTCACCTTTTAGAGAGTTATACGCTAACTCCGGGGCACAAGATGCCTCAACTTTTCTTGGATACCGTATTAAGTCGTTGTAAGGTCTCATTATTCTTCATTTTGGTCAACCACTGAGAATGACATTTCTTTTGAGTTATAAGAGACACAAGCCTTGTAGTTTGTCCTGCATAATAAACCTTAGGGATGATAATAGGCCCTCATCATTTTTCATCAATCAATCCATCCACCCATTTCCATACACACTTATTTCTGAGAAGAAAATGGTTAAAATGTTAAAGATAGAAGACCTCTACATTAATTGTGCTATTTTGAAAAAATATTGCAAAAGAAAGAAAGAAAGAAAAAAAAAAGAGAGAAAAAGCAAAAAAGAAAAAAAGAAAAAGAAAAAGAAAAAAAAGAAAGAAGAAGGAAAAGAAGAGAAGTGAAAAGAAACAAAAAATATATTTGCAGCACAAGAGGCGAATATTATATAGTTATGACCATCTTCTCAGAAAAACCCTTCATCCGTTTATCACCTCCATCATTATGTACCCCATTTCATCCGTAAAAGACCCATTTGACCTTTGGTGTAGGATAGATAAGAAGGCGCTGTGGTGAATACACTTGACATTCTCACTTAGTGGTTTGCATTTCTTTTATGAGATCTATTTTCTTTCATTATCCGCCTTTTATATGTGTATGTGAGATGTTTGAACTTGATTACACTTACTCTTTTTCCTCACATACTAGAGTGAATTGTTAGCCCAATCTCAGAGTTATTCATTTCAGAGAGTTATATCCTGAGAGATTTGAAGTCAAAGCTTACTTTCTAGAAGGTGATCTAGGAGGCTCACTTGGATACAATGGTTATTACGATGCAAGCTATTCACACACACACGCTGAGTCATAGAAGGATTGTGCCTTGGTACTGTTAGACTTATATACTTTGATTAGCTTGCATATAGGTTGTGTAGTGTTCTCTGAGATAAAATAAGGGAAGCATTGCTAAAGCTGCTTTTGAAAAGAAAAAAAAAATTTGAAGTTTATGGGTATCTTCGCTGTAAACCCTTATTGATCTCTCCATATTTGCTCGAGGACTAGCAAAAGGTTGTTTACAGATAAGGGTTTTTGTTTGCAGTCTTGATACGACTAGAGACGCGCAACACTCCTAAATCGTTAAATTTTCATTTTATCAGAAACTGACGTTCCTTTCTTTAAAAGTCTATAAATTCTTCATCCGAAATCCGATTGAGTCCCCATTTGTGTGGTTTGAAAGGTAATTCGGTTATCTAAAGTTTTATATTTTGGACAAAACCCAATTCCTACTCCTTGGTGGTGAAAAATGAGCGCTAACTAGTTAAACTACCAAAAAACCAACATAAAGCAACTTTACACGAGGACCGGTCTACACTTTTTCCATACTGGTCCTCCCTTTGTGGTTAGAGCAAATTGTGGTTTGCGGATCGGTGTGAGAACCCCCGTTCTTAACGCCCGGGGTCCTCATGGGCGGCGATTTCGTGTTGCTTTGAAAATTAGGTTTTGAAAAGAATAACAGTCGCCAGTTGTGAGTACCCGCGTTCTTGACGCCCGGGGGTCCTCGTGGGTGGCGATTCCGTTTGTTGCTTTGAAAATTGATTTTGAAAAGAATAAGAGTCGCCAGTTTGTTTTACTAAACAAACAAAAAGGTTTGTGTAAAAGAGACGTATTTATGGACTAAATATCCTCTTATACACAATATATGCGAAACTAGTTGATTCGAAGGTTCGGGGATTAAGTTACGAATTGGGAAGGTGTTAGGCACCCAATTCGCCCTTTCGGTCTCTTAAGTAGGATATGCGCGTGTTATAATTCAGCTCTTGCATGCTATTGCTATTACTTTACAGCTTTTCGTGCTTGCCTTAAAAACAATGATTTTGGGGATGGGATGAAAACGATGTGTTCCTAGTTCGCCCATGATTTTGAAAATAAGTGTGTGTGTGTGTGTGATTTGAAAAAGAGAGTTTGATAATAATAGATGCAATGAAACAAGTGATTTTGTAAAACGTTGGGCTTTTTGGAAACTAATTCAATGTGGAATCTTATACTCGATATGATATGAGACGAGTTGACCGATCGTATACCAAAGTCTATTGATTAAACCGGTATAGATGGCAGTAGTGCTTTCATAATCGAGTGTTTATCACATACACACCGCACTCTATGAATTAGATTGGATATGTAGCGACTATCGATTCCTTCGTATAACGATACCGCGAATCCGGACTTTTGAAAAAGTAAGAAAGTTATAATACTATTTTGAAATTGGATTAGGGTTTATTATACGCCTTTAGTTTTGAAAAACAATTTAAAAAAAAAGGGGTTTTGAAAAGCTATCAAGTGATAGAAATTATGCAGACAAGAATATAAATTATAAAACTGACGAATAAATAAAAGAAGAAAGAGAAAATTATACCCGAGCCTCCTTGGAGGGAGAGAATAAGGATCTCTTGGTGTGTACTATGAAATCCCCTTGATTGTTGATGAAAATAATGAATGGAGGGGGGTCTATTTATAGTTGAAGAAAATACTTGGAGAGCAAGAAAAGAGATTGCAACTAGGACTCTTCTAGATTGTATAAAAAGAGAGAGCAAGAAAATACTTGGAAATTATCACGAAACCTTCCCACCGTTGGATCATCCTGATTTTTGGATATGTGTTGGGAATAGAACTCTTCTAGATTGTATAAAAATTTTAGGTCGATCAGATTTCGGAAGGTTCCCTTTCGTTCTGATTGGTACGAAGAGTTTGTGTCCGGGTAGGAAAGGTACTTGTTGTAGACAAGGTCCCTTGTTTGCACGACAAGTTTGGTTATAACCGTTGGATCATGCTGAATTTTGGATATGTATTGCCAATATAAGTCCTCTAGACTCTGTAAAAAATTGGAGATGAGCGGAGTTCGGTAAGGACTCGGTCTCCTTGGCTTGGTACAAAGAGTTTGTTCCCGCATAGGAAACGTACTTGCATACAACAATCTCGACAATTGAACTTTCAACCGTTGGATTATGCTGAGTTTTTGATATGTTTTCCCTCCAAATGTTTTCTAGCTTGTGTCCAAATTTGAGGTCGATCAGAATTCGGAAAGGCCTATATTTATTTTAATTTGCTACAAAGGACATTTTGACTAGAAATGCACGATAGACAAATTGATTCTTGAGGATCCCATATCCGAAAAAGCTGAACTTGGAATATGTTCTTCCCCACAATAAGGCCTATCTACTTACCAAACTTCAAACCATTTTAACTTCGAGAAGACCTCCATTTGATAACCCGAAATAAACTCATGATTTTATGAATTTTAGGAAATCCGACCGTCGGATTGAGCTGATTTTCGAGTATGATACTCCTTTTGATAATTTCTAACAACTCTCAGAGTTTGAGGATGATCCAAAATGCGTAACTCTCCTTTCACAAGTTTTCAGGAGTTTTGACGGTTTTCGATTCCGACAATTTTCGATAATTCTGTAACTCCTCATCCGGGGTCCTTTCGGCTTTCTTCTTTGACCTGTATCACATGTACATAATATATGCATCTATGAATGCTCGTACATGCATGCGTACTTAATTCTTTGAAGATCAGGATTCTTGCAGGGGTCGCAAAATGAGGTGTTCACAGACCCTCTCGGCCTGGGTTCTTTGTGAAGCAAAGAAACCAGGACGATAACGAGAACACATCATTTTGCGACTCTCGCATGAATGACAAGTGTTATTTTAAAAATAATGCAATGCAAATGATACCATACTATGCTGCTTATCTCTCTTCTTTGGATGGATGGGCGATGTTTGGAACACATCTTGTGCCTTGCTGTGATGTGGGATCCACGTAGAGTGGTGAGCTCCTGTTTTAACTGGCTTGTGAACCGTCTAGAGAGGTGAGCCCCTGCTTTAACGGGCTTGTGAACCGTTGGGGGTGAGCCCTGCCTTACGGGATTGGAATTCGTGTAGAGGGTGAGCCCTGCCTTAACGGGATTGGGAACCGTGTAGAGGGTGAGCCCCTGCCTTAACGGGATTGGGAACCGTGTAGAGGGTGAGCCCCTGCTTTAACGGGATTGGAAACCGTGTAGAGGGTGAGCCCCTACCATAACGGGATTTGAGACCGTGTAGAGGGTGAGCCCCTGCCTTAACAGGATTTGGGAACCGTGTAGAGGGTGAGCCCCTGCTTTAACGGGATTTGAGAACCGTGTAGAGGGTGAGCCCCTGCCTTAACGGGATTGGGAACCGTGTAGAGGGTGAGCCCCTGCCTTAACGGGTGGAATTGGGAACCGTGTAGAGGGTGAGCCCCTGCCTTAACGGGATTTGAGAACCGTGTAGAGTGTGAGCCCCTGCCTTAACGAGAGACCGTGTAGAGGGTGAGCCCCTGCCTTAACGGGATTTGAGAACCGTGTAGAGGGTGAGCCCCTGCCTTAACGGGATTTGGGAACCGTGTAGAGGGTGAGCCCCTGCTTTAACGGGATTGGGAACCGTGTAGAGGGTGAGCCCCTGCCTTAACGGGATTTGGGAACCGTGTAGAGGGCGAGCCCCTGCCTTAACGGGTTGGGAACCGTGTAGAGGGTGAGCCCCTGCCTTAACGGGATTTGGGAAACCGTGTAGAGGGTGAACCCCTGCCTTAACGGGATTTGAGAACCGTGTAGAGGGTGAGCCCCTGCCTTAACGGGATTTGAGAACCGTGTAGAGGGTGAGCCCCTGCCTTAACGGGATTTGAGAACCGTGTAGAGGGTGAGCCCCTGCCTTAACGGGATTTGAGAACCGTGCGAGAACCGTGTAGAGGGTGAGCCCCTGCCTTAACGGGATTGGGGGTGAACCGTGTAGAGGGTGAGCCCCTGCTCTTAACGGGATTTGGGAACCGTGCTTGTGAACTGTGTAGAGGGTGAGCCCCTGCTTTAAACGGGATTGGGAACTTGTGTGAACCGTGCTTGTGAACCGTGTAGAGGGTGAACCCCTGCTTTAACGGACTTGTGAACCGTGCTTGTGAACCGTGTAGAGGGTGAGTCCCTGCTTTAACAGACTTTGTGTTGTGAACCGTGTAGAGGGTGAGCCCCCTGCTTTAACGGACTTGTGAACCGTGTAGAGGGTGAGCCCCTGCTTTAACGGACTGTGTGAACCGTGCTTGTGAACCGTGTAGAGGGTGAGCCCCTGCTTTAACGGACATGTGAACCGTGCTTGTGAACCTTGTAGAGGGTGAGCCCCTGCTTTAACGGACTGTGTGAACCGTGTAGAGGGTGAGCCCTTGCTTTAACGGACTGTGTGAACTGTGTAGAGGGTGAGCCCTGCTTTAATAGACTTGTGAACCGTGTAGAGGGTGAGCCCCTGCTTTAACGGACTGTGTGAAATTGTTATGTACGTTTGCTGGGGATATGATGATTGATTGTTTGCTGGCTAAGAATTGATGGTATGATGATTGACGGCCTTGCTGGGGAGGTGAGATTTCCTACTGGTTAGGATAAAGGTTTAAAGTTGATGATCTGCTGAGGATATGAGAACTTCTACTGGCTTGGATAATGGTTGATGTGCGGGTTGATGATTTGCTACGGAAATGAGAATTCCTACTGGCTAGGATAACGGATGAGGGTTGATGCTGAGGAGGTGAATGTCTCTAAGAAGACATAGAAAGAGAGTTTTGGTTTGATTTTTTCTTTTTTTTTTTTTTTTTTTTTGAAAAGAAATGCTTTTGGCTGGCCTCTTTTTCCTTGAGAAATGATCGAGTTACATTCTCTCTGTTCTCGAACCTCGTGTATGAATTTTGGACTTTGCCTCTTGCTCAGCTTCTGTGGCATTTTTTTCTCTTGTCACTAGGGTGCGATTCTGCTTATTGTTTCCTGACTTCGCGAGAGAAGAATTTTTTTGTGCCTGAATCATCTGTTTCTGATTTTCTGTTTTTCGATGCCCTTATTCCTCCTTGATTGATTGAAAGCTTTTTTATGCAGCTCTTTTTTTTTTTTTTTTTTTTTTTGCAAGGTCAACAGCCTTCCTCACCCAAGACGTAGCCCTGGGCTTTTTAGCCTAGCTGTCACTCTTGGTGTGGCTCTCGCTGCCATCTTTTTTCTTTTTCTATTTTTTTTTCAATATTCTTTTCCTTTGGCATTGTGGGATTTATCCTCTTTTCTACTCTTTCAATTTTTTCTTGTACCCACTTTGTTCCTTCTCACTTTGTCAGGTTTTCTGAGCATCATCGTCCTTGCGATTTTGAGAATATTTACTTTGAAAGTTCGCATTTGACATCGTCGTGCTGTGTTTGTGATTTTCGGTCCGAGAACTTTTGAGAGCGTATCTTGAAGACTTCTCGAGCGAGAAGAAGTTAGGCCAAAAGTCCTTTTTGTGGGGGCTTGTTCCCTGTGTTTTTTATGAAATTTCTCATTCTAGTTTTCTTCTCTATCTTTCTCTGATATCCTCTCAAAGGGGTTTTTTTTTTTTTTTTTTTTGTTGGTTTTGGACAGGGCATGAGATTGCTTGTAAAAAGGGCTTTGGATTTGTGCATGTGAAAAGGGCTTGGATTGGTGCATGTGGAAAGGGCTTTGGAATGGTGCCTGTGAAAAGGGTTTTGGATTTGCTTGTAAAAAGGTCTTGGATTAGTGCTTGTGCAAAGAGCTTTGATTGGTGCCTGTGAAAAGGGCTTTGGATTTGTCTTTAGAAAGGGCTTGGATTCGTGCCTGTAGAAAAGGGCTTGGGATAGGTGCCTATAGAAAGGGCTTGGAAATGATTTGACTTCTGTGAAGGCTTATGAAGTGACTTGCCTCTCTAAGAGGGCTTGTGAAGTGATTTGACTCTCTGGGAGGGCTTATGAAGTGATTGCCTCTTTAGGAGGGCTTGTAAGTGATTTGCCTTTCTGGGAAGGCTCATAAAGTGATTGTCTCTAGGAGGGCTTGTGAAGTGATTTGCCTTTCTGGAAAGGCTCATAAAGTGATTGCCTCTCTAGGAGGGCTTGTGAATTGATTTGCCTTTCTGGGAAGGCACGTGACGATCTTTTCATGACGATCTGGTCGGTGATGGTGGTGTGACTAATCATCGAGGTATATACCAGGATGCGGTGGTGAAGCCTGTCTGGTAGGCCATGGAGCTTAGTGCCTATGTGCTCTTAGGACTGGTGCGCAGGTACACTTATGCAAGTGTTCATGTGTGTGCACTATGCAAATGCTTATGCCATGCTTCCCTAAATTTTGAAGTATTCGCATACTTCTTAAATCATCGCACCATCATTTTAAAAAACTTGATTTTGAAAAGATTTTGAATCCTTGAGTTGCCTGATTTATGAAGTATGTTACGCTACTTGAAATTATCTAAGTGCCAGATGCATGCATGCAAGACCGATAATTTTTCGAGAATATAGCAACACTAAAAAGGCAAATATTGATTTCTGGTCCAATTAGTGAGTGAGTGTAAGGTAATAAGAGAGAATGGAGTGCCGCCGAGTTGGGAAACTCCGCTGATCTTGCGTTATGCTTCCATCTTGACACGTTTCTCTCTTGCTTCTTGATTCTTGGGCCTATCAAAATCCATCCGAGTTACTGCTTTTGCTCATTACCCTACAATCTCAGGAGGCATTACCGATGTTTTGCATTTTCAGGAGTGGGTGTGGACAGGCTTGATTCTTGAGAGAGGTAGGGGCTTTCAGTTACTAAACCAATTGATTGACTTGATTCTACCTTCAGGATTTTTAGTTCCGCTGATAGGATAACGAACCATGGGGTCGTGGTGTTGTGGGTTAGGACCACCCTTCTCAGTGCAAATGACGAAATGAAGAGGTTGGTCTTTAGGGGAAAGTTGTTCGGGTCTTCTTTGTCGATACCCTCAGTAGATGTACCCTCGGCACCCTCAATATGTGCGAACGATGATGGTGAGGCTAGTCCTTCGGGGAGCTGTTCTGGGTCTTCTTGTCGAAACCCTCAGTGCATATACCCTCTGCACCCTCAGTGTATGCGAACGATGATGGTGAGGCTATTTGGGTCTTCTTGTCGATACCCTCAGTGCATATACCCTCTGTACCCTCAGTGTATACGAACGATGATGGTGAGGCTAGTCTTCGGGGATCTGTTATGATCTGCATCAAGGAAGGCTTGAGGATTAATGGTTCTTGAAGGGGTTGGTTATGTTTAGGGTTCAACCAGGCTGTTTTGGAATCTTGCGTCGGTGGTACAACGATGTTGGCAATGGGCACATAGGAAGTGGGTGGTTGATGTTGGCAGGAATTGAGGAGAATGTATTAGAGAATGTTAAGTGGAGCTACTGGGTCTCGGTTTGGTTACCTTAGGCTGGGTATGGATTTGGATTGAATTGGTTTGGTTTAGTATGTATTCTGACAGTGATTAGGGCTCAAGATGGGCTTGGGTGGCCACTTAGTGATCTTTCATGATGGCTACGAACTGGGTCCGATCATGGATTAGATGATGATGTGTTCAAGGGTTAAGGTGCCACCCTCGGTTTGTGGGAGAACGGGACCAGGCGGCGGACCCGTTGCATGAGAAGCTTCACCGTAATTACCCTCAGTTTTCTCGACCCCGATTTGATGAAGTAGTAGCTCGGTGTTGCAATGATGAGGCATGATCGGTAGTGAATCTGATCTCATGAGTCGTCTAGTTTGCCAGCAGTAGATAATCGGAGTGTGGTGAAGAATGGGGAGAAAGAAGTCGGGGATTTGACCGAAAAATCAATATTTTGCCATGGGTTGCATAATTCTCGGAAAACTATGACTCGACAAAAAAAATAAAATCGAAAACCACTTTTTGTTGATTAGCGAAAACAGACCGACGGCAACAACTTGAAAGCCCCGTGGATAGGTTTAGGGTAGGAATATGAATTCCCAGGGTGCCCTTATAACCTTCCGATTTTAAAAATTAATTTTTGAAAAAATCATTTTTGAAAATGATTCGATTTTTTAGAAAATATTTTGAAAAACATTTTTGAAAAATCGGGAAGTTCTCTCCTCTTATAGTTGCTTTTCATGAAAATAGTAAAAGGGAAATTCTCACTAACTGGTTTTAGTGAGGGATTTCTACGGACGGGGTTGGACAGCCACCGACCGTACTTGCCAAACCAAGAGTTGGTATGTATGACAAGTCCTTTTATTCACTAATCTCACGACCGACGGTCAAGAAAATATGCAGAAATTCGTGTGTACTAGGCTGACGCATCCTATATGCAAGCGTGGTTGAAAGGGGTAAGGTTTAAGGCTCCCTCCTATTTGGCTAGGTCTTGCTATATACCCCAAGAGCGAGTACGTGCAAGGACCTTTTGATATACATTCTGGGTACGTGAGTGTTCTCGTCACTCGATATACCTCAGTTTGGTACTTGGCCAAGGAGAGTGGTCCCATGCGCTTTCGGCTAGTGTAGACCCGCAAGTCCACGGCCTAATCACGACTTTGGTCCCGAGGTTGATAGGGTAAATTCACACTCGCGATAATGCATGATGATAGTGGGTGCGTGCAAAATAACAATTATGGAGGTATATTATGATAAGCGCTTTAGGGTTTGTTCGAGTACTTTCAATTTTTATTTATGAAAAGATTTTCCTCAAACAATTATTACAAACAAAAAGGAAATTAGGGTATCCACCTAAATCGCATCTATGTTATCCTAAGACTAAGGCCAAAAAAGAAAGCATGCAAACATAAATAATTATCCACGCATATTCTACTCTTGTTTAGAGTCTAATCCTCTTAACAAATCCCCAGCAGAGTCGCCACTGTGAGAACCCGCGTTCGCGACGCCCCGGGGTCCTCGTGGGAGGCGATTCCGTTTGTTGGTTTGGAAATCGGTTTTGAAAAGAATAAGAGTCGCCAGTTTGTTTTACTAAACAAACAAAAAGGTTCGTGTAAAAGAGACGTATTTATGGGGTAAATATCCTCTTATACACAATGTATGCGAAACCAGTTGATTCGAAGGTTCGGGGATTAAGTTACGAATCGGGAAGGTGTTAGGCACCCAATTCGCCCTTTCGGTCTCTTAAGTAGGATATGCGTGTGTTATAATTCAGTTCTTTCATGCTATTGCTATTACTTTACAGCTTTTCGTGCTTGCCTTAAAAATCGGGATTTTAGGGTTGGGATGAAAACGATGTGTTTCCTAATTCACCCATGATTTTGAAAATAAGTGTGTGTGTGTGTGTGATTTGAAAAAAGAGAGTTTGATAATAATAGATGCAATGAAACAAGTGATTTTGTAAAGCATTGGGCTTTTCGAAAACTGATTCAATGTGGAATCTTATACTCGATATAATATGAGACGAGTTGACCAATCGTATACCAAAGCCTATTGATTAAACCGGTATAGATGGCAGTAGTGTTCTCATAATCGAGTATTTATCACATACACACCGCAATCTATGAGTTAGATTGGATATATAGCGATTATCGATTCCTTCGTATAACAATACCGCTAATCCGAACTTTTGGAAAAGTAAGAAAATAATAATACTATTTTGGAATTGGACTAGGGTTTATTATACGCCTTTAATTTTGAAAAATAATTTGAAAAAGGGTTTTGAAAGGCTATTAAGTAATAAAAATTATGCAAACAAGAGTATGAATTATAAAATTGACGAATAAATAAAAGAAGAGAGAGAAAATTATACCTGAGCCTTCTTGGAAGGAGAGAATAAGGATCTCTTGGTGTGTACCACGAAATCCCCTTGATTGTTGATGAAAATAATGAATGGAGGGGGGTCTATTTATAGTTGAAAAAAATACTTGGAGAGCAAGAAAAGAGATTGCAACTAGGACTCTTGGAAATTATTGCGAAGCCTTCCCACCGTTGGATCATCCTGATTTTTGGATATGTGTTGTATATAGGAATCTTCTAGATCTTGTAAATATTTCAGGTCGATCGGATTTCGGAAAGGTTCCCTTTCGTTCTGTATTGCCAATATAAGTCTTTTACACCCTGTAAAAATTTGAGGACGATCGGAGTTTGGGAAGGACTCGGTCTTCTTGGCTTGGTACAAAGAGTTTGTTCCCGCATAGGAAACGTACTTGCGTACAACAACTTCGACAAATGAACTTCCAACCGTTGGATTATGCTGATTTTTTGATATGTTTTCCCTCCAAATGTTTTCTAACTTGTGTTCAAATTTGAGGTCGATCAGATTTCGGGAAGACCACTATTTATTTTAATTTTCTACGAAGGACATTTCAACTGGAATTGCTCGGTAGACAAATTGATTCTTGAGGACCCCATGTCCGACAAAGATGAAATTTTAATATGCTCTTCCCCACAATAAGGCCTATCCACTTACCAAACTTCAAACCATTTTAACTTCGAGAAGACCTCCATTTGACCACCCGAAATAAACTCGCAATTTTCTGAATTTTCGGAGATCCGACCGTCGGATTTAGCTGATTTTCGAGTATGTTACTCCTTTTGATAATGATCCGAAATGCGTGACTCTCCTTTCACAAGTTTTCAGGAGTTTTGACGGTTTTCAGTTCCGACAATTTTCGATAATTCTGTGACTCCTCATCCGGGGTCCTTTTGGCTTTCTTCTTTGACCTGTATCACATGAACAAACTACATGTGCATCTAGGAATGCTCGTGCGTGCATGCATGTTTATTTCTTTGAAAATTAGGATTCTTGCGGGGGTCGCAAAATGAGGTGTTCACAATAATACAACATGAGACTAGGTCCGAAATGTCTAAAATTAATATACCATAAATCAATAAAACTGCACAGGATGACAATACTATATGGCAACAACTATAGTAATAATCACAATAATGATAACAATAATTGCAGCAACAATTTATTCAAAAGATATCTCGAGACATAATAATAATAATAATAATAATAATAATAATAATAATAATAATAATAATAATAATAATAATAAAGTATAATGTTGCTTCAGATCATAATATAAACTCCCACTAACCCAAAAAATCAAAAGATTTTACAATACCCATACGTATCACATGATCTATAAAAGCTTTAACAGTTAAGCCTTTGTTAGTGGATATGTTACCATAAGTTTTGTAAATATGTGCTCAATACGAGTCTGAAATTCCTGAACCTTCTCTTTGACAAATATATACTTAGTATCAAAATGCTTTGAACTTTTAGAATTCTTATTGTTTTGAGAGAAACATACCATAGCAGAATTATCACAATATATGGTTAGAGGCCTAGAGATACTCTCTACAATATGAAACTCAGAAATAAAGTTTCTCAACCATATAGCCTAACGGGTAGCCTCATAACACACTATATACTTTGGACCTTTTAATTTACACACCAAGTGCTCCTTGCCCTTCTTTTTTTTGAAACCATTAGACTGATCCATGTACACATCCTCATACAAATCACCATTCAGGAAAATAGTTTTAATATCCATCTGATGTAGCTCTAAGTCAAAATGAGCCACCAGCGCCATCACAATACGAAAAGAGTATTTGGTAGACACCGGGAAAAAATCATTTTATAATTAATCCATTCCATTTGATTATATCCTTTAGCAATAAGTCTGGTCTTGTACCTTTCTATATTACCTTTAGCATCCCGTTTGGTCTTGAAAACCCCATTTCATCCAACGGTCTTACAAGGTGCAGGTAATTCCACTAGCTCCTAAACATTGTTCTTTCTCATTGACGCCAGTTCTTCCTCAATGGCTTTCAACCACTGAGAACTGGAAGAGCTAGAAATAGCCTCTTGAAAAAAGACGAGATCCAAATCCCTACTTGAAGAGAATTCATGCTCCTGTAGATAAATGAAATAATCTTAAAATTTAGTGGTCCTTCTAAGCTTAGGAGGTCTCTATGATCTTCTAGGTAGAGCTAGTTTTTTTCACTTGATATTGTTCATCATTATCAACTTGTTACTGAGGAAGATCAACATCGTTAATAAGATCAACATTATCATCATGAGCAAAAACATATGCCTCTTCCGCAGAAAGGGGAACAAAAGGTGTAGGAACAAAAACACTCTCATCTCTAAAACCAATAATGCGCGGCATTAGGCTCTCATTATATCCAACTCATTCTCAAAATAGACTACTTGATCAGTTTCAATGACTCTAGTAGTATGGGAAATACAATAAAACCTAGATCCTCTGGAGCCAATGTAATACCCGATGAAATAACCACTAATAGTTTTCCGATCTAGTTTCTTCATTTGTGGATTATACGGCCTCACTTCCGCCTTATATCCCCAAACACGAAAGTACTTTAAACTTGGCTTTCTTTTTTTAAAAATTTTTCACCTACAGCCATGAGAAATTCTCTAGCATTTTTAGTGTCTCGAATGCTCTCCTTGATCATTTTATCCATGGTGTATTTTATTGTCATCAGACACACCTTGTTAGAGTGTCCTCAATTCTCATATTTTGCTCTATCAGTAGCAGATGACGTGGCCGTGGGCTTGGCAAGCTCATCCACAGTGAGAGCCAAATCCATGTTAGACACAATAAGAAACAATTTTAAAGACTTAAATAAATCCTCATAATTAGTCCCGTTTAGCCTAGTTAAGGCATTCATTTGCATAGGTAATGCTAGTATAAATGTAACGAAGGACTTATCGGTATTATTGATATATATCAAATTAATCGTAAACTACAATTGAACACTTATGCCATCGTAATTCCACTTAAGGGTCCCAAATTACAATGCACAAGTAGCTCCCACAAACATCAAAGTTACGTCCTTGAAGCTAATATCGATAGGATATTTAAACTCCAAAGCTGTAACAATCGATCAATATCACAAGTCTTAGGATTCACATTAATAAGGACTAACCGATAGGGTAAGTGCAATATTAATATAATCTCCAAAACAGAATCAATTAATCACAATAAATACTGATATTTTGTCATGATTAGTCCCACGATAGGTGAGCGCACAACCATGCCAAAACAATCCTAAACAATCACAAAATTAAATATTAAATAAAGCTAGGAGCATGAGACGACACTAAAATAATTTATGCAGCCAACATTATATATAAGGTGGTTAATAATGTTAATAACGCTAGAAAATAATTTCATCCTCAATTCCGATATTATAGTATTTATTTTAAATATTTAAATATTTACTGAATAAATTAAGATTTAACGATAAAAGAGAGGAAATTAATATTAATAAATATTGATATTTACTTCATCGTTAAATATTTAAAAATTAAACAAAATATTAATCAAGAAATCAAAATAAATATAATATTAATAAATACAATAGAATAGAATAGGGACTCTCACTAGATCCGCGAGTGGGACTTGTTGGGGTTAGGGAAAAAAATATATTGTTCATCTTTCCCATTTTGTTTTCTGCGTAGTGTAGGAGTTGTGTTTTTTTTTTTTTTCAAAATTACGAAATTTACATCCCTTTTAAACCAAAACTAAAAAATAGCAGTGATGGTGATGAACACTAGAGTTCCATGGAAATCCATGAAGTTTCGTTCCCCCTTTTTCTTTTCCCTTTAAAAAAAATTAAATAAAAAAAAATCACCACACGGGATTCATCATCCCTTTTATAAACGGCGGAAATCCGTAAAAGAAGAATATATTGAGTTTCAATTTCAATGATGTACAGCAGTTCTTGGGTTTCGATTGGAAATTATATATACATGATAGCTAACAATTTATATATATATATACATAACAGCAACGATTTATATATACATATATACTAACAGCAAACGATTTATATATATAACTACATAACAGCAAACAATTTATATATAAATATATATGTATATATACATAAAACCAAGATCTGTAACAACAAATTATAACAACAAACATGTATACATATATATATAGACAACAAATAATACCAATAAATATATCAACATATATATCAATAAATTCATTCGTGTATATATCATGTACATAACAACAAATATGTATACGGATTTGCTATATATAAACATATTATTTACGGCCATAAATTAGGATTGAACCTTGCTTAATTTTATACCAATTGAAAGATAAGATCTGGAATTGCGGTATTAATTCCAAATCATAATCCAAAATTGCAGCATGTATAAACAATCAATACTATGCATAAGCATTAGAATCTAAGATTACCTGGAATAGATGAGTCCATAGATGTCGTGGTCTTGTGTCTGCTATTGAGGAGAGAAACTATCTCTATTCCACAATGCCTTTAGGGTTTGTGCAATCTCAATGGGTCAATTACACTACAGAATATAAAAGGATAGGGGCCTCTCCTTATATTAAAGTAAATGGACCCATTTACCCATTATAATGAGCCCATACAAAGCCTACCCACATTATTATACTCTATTATTTGACATCTAAATTAATATGAGTATCAAACAACAGAAATAAATAACGTTGATTATGCTAGTCTAAATAAATAGTCTAACATTTATTGCTTTCCATCCAATGCAAGCCTCAGTTCTAGGATAACATAAATGTAATGAGGTGGATACCTTGTTTGCCTTTTGTTTGTAATTATTGTTTGAGAAAAATCTTTTCATAAATAAAAAATTCAAAGCACCCAAACAAATCATAAGCGATTATCATAATGTACCTCCATAATCATTATTTTGCATGCACACACTATTTATCATGCATTATCATGAATGTGAAATTACCCCATTCAATCACGAAAATTTTGTTTAGGGAGTAGGGAGTTGGCTCTCGTCTGGGTAAATATAAACCACAAGTTTCGATTTTCGCTATTATTGGCCAAATACTAAACCTAGGTATTTCAAGTAACGTGAATACTCACGTACCCAGAATGTATATCAAAAGGTCCTTACACATACTCGATCTTGGGGTATACAGCAAGACCTGCCAAATATGAGGAAACCTTAAACATTACCCTTTTTAACCACGCTTGCATATAAGATGTGTCAACCTAATACACATAATTTTATGTATGTTTTCTTGATCTTCAATCGTGAGAATAGTGGACAAAAGGCTTTGTCATGAACTCCAACTCTTTATTTAACAAGTATGGTCGGAGGCTATCCAAAACTACTCGTAGAAACCCTTCACTAAGCCTCTTTAGTAAAGATTTTCCTATCACTATTTTCATGAAAAATAACTCCAAGAAAAGAGTACTTCCTTATGGGAAAAGAATTGATTTTCTCCTCATCCTTAGGTTTTTCCCATTCATCGCCACTTTAGGTAATCGAATTCACACTAGCTGGATGGGCTTGTAAAGATCACACAGGGCGCCTTACATAACTAGAATCACCTCCTATCTTGCCTCCTCGCCATGAGAACGAACAACCACTCTTCACACCTAAAGGAACTAACGCAGAGCGCCCCGTACCACAGAACTACCACAAGGGCCCGTCTTACCTCAAAACAATAATGGTCATCCGACCTCTTAACAGTTATACACCATGCTCCAAGACATAACCCGGTCATTAGCCGTCATGAGTAATCACCATAGGGCCATGCAAGCTCACTTCAATACCCTGACCACCAACCAAGCTCCTACTAGTCAGAATCCACCTCCGCTTAACAGTTAACCTCCACCCATACTTTCGATCAATCAAAACCCACTACCACTCATCGCTCCAACCGACAACCGACTTCCACCATACGTTTCCCTTTCACATGACCCATTAACCGCTTAGTTGCACCCCGACGACAATCTACCTCGCTAGTATCACAATCTTATGTACGTCCCCGATCCTCCACTCGCCAAAGATAAAACACACATCATGACTCAGTATGTCGAGTCAGTTGTAAAGTTGTCCAAGGAGAATGAGGCCATTATCATGCTTAAGGAACATATGAAGGCTTTGAAGCAAAAAATGGCTAAGAAGTCGACGATATTATCAACCTGCAAAACTTTTCCCTGTTTCCTGAAGCACAATTACCAGTTAGGTTCAAGTTGCCACACATAAAGAACATTTTCGATAACACACGATTACTCCTCCATCTCAAAGCATATGTTCGAACCGTGCAACTATACGGGTTAAATGAGGCTCATTTGGCCTGAGGCTCTTCCATCAAACTCTCACCGGACAGGCACACAATTGGTTTCGGGGGTTGGAAAAACACAGGGTTCCTGACTGGAAAAGCATAATGAAAGAGTTCATGGACCACTATAAGTCTAATAAGGAGCTTACAATCACTGAAAAAACCCTATAAATGACCAAGCAGAGAGATATCGAGAGCATCAGTGATTTCATCACCCAGTGGAGAGAGCTTTCTTTTCAGATGGTAGACATATCCCCGAAGAAAAACAACTGAGCTTAATCGCTAAGAACTTAAAGCTGTAGATTAGGGCCAATATAGGTAAATAGTACTTTGAGCACTATAAGGTTTTAATGCATGTGGCGAACGAAACTAAAAAAGAGCTAGCAAAGGCCGCTGAACTCAAAAAAAGTCCTCACAATATAAGAAAACCCTGCCCGCTATTAATCAGGTGTGGTCTTATCAGAATTTGAGTTTTTGTTATCCTTAAGATAAGGGATCAAGTCAGATAGCCACATCAAGTCAACCAAAATCGAGAGCATGGGACCATCTGTTTGTACGATTACTAGCACCACTGAGCAAGATTCTAACAACCCTACAAGTTGAGGCTATTCTATAGCTGTTAGACCCCAGCCGCCTCTAAACCTGCTCCCCCGCAGTTGGAATGCCAATAAACACTTTGCATATCATAAAGGTCTCGACCATCCTACACACAACTGATTTTCTTTAAAGCATGCAATTCAAGATATAAAAGATCACAACAAGATCCCTACTCCTAAAGTACTAAATGTTGTAAACAATCTACTCCCGAATCATAAGGCGTGGATAAATGCTTTGTTCCTGAGTAAAGGTGGGCCTGACCCAATCCATTTGATTAAGACCGTAGAGAAAGGAAATGGGGCCACTAGGGCCTATCAAATAGAGAACTGTTGGCATCAGAATTCCCAGAAGAAGAAAAAAAAGATCTTGAGATGTGGTTTCGATAATTACTAATAAAAGCTTCGGATCAACCCATTCAAACTGTAGACAAGCCAGTGGATGCGAGAAATGCAATTGAAGCCTAATCAGGGGTTAGAAAAGTGGAACCAAGGCATCACAGGACTGATCGCATCTAAACCAGACTTCATATAAGGGTCTAGGGTATTAAGAAAAGAATATGAAGTTTGGCTAGGCATGCCAACAAAGAAATGGTCCATTTCCAAGAAAATCACAAAAGCCCACATTAACACGATTAAATTTGACTAGTTAAAGTTTACAACTGATGAGCCGGAGACCGGCACTACCAAAGACAAGAATGTTACAAATAGGTCCAATAACTCACCTGATCGGGAAAAACCTACCAATCCCAAGAGAAGAGGGCCAAAGAACAGAACAAAGCCTCAGTATAGCTTGGAAAAGTCGGGTAGTAGAAAAATTGATGAAGACACAGGCACAGATCTCCATTTTGGGTTTACTATTCTCATCCAAGCCTCACTAAACCGCTTTCCTCAAACATCTAGACAAAGCCATAATCCTGACGTAATCCATCCCCGAAAAGCTTGCAGCCATGGTACGTACACTAGGTATACAAAATTGCGGTACGTACACTAGGTATACAAAATTGCCTATCATTTTTCAATGATAACTTATCACTCATCAGTAAAGATCATGACCAGGCCCTTCACATAATAGTCGAAACCCGAGGAATAGTGGTCCCTAATGTCCTGACCGATAACGGAGCTACAATCAATGTTTGACCCTTCAAGGCTTTCACAGCACTGGGGTTAAATATGCCTAGAATAATCTCCGATAACTGTAAGGGCCTATGACAACACGAAGAGAGCCATGTTGGGATCTGTCAAGCTCGAACTCTTAATTGGGCCTGTCGAATATTTGGTTACTTTTCCAATCATTGATATCCGAACTAGCTTCAACCTCTCTTAGGCCGCATATAGATACATCAATAGGGGCCTTACCATCTTCTCTCCATCAGAAGATCAAGATCCCAGTTGGGGATGATGTTATAGTTGTCAGTGGAGATGTCGAGAAAATGATTCTAACCAAAGATACACCTGTATTAAGGATTAAAAGCAAAGACATATAGCTTGGAGGTTTCTCTTGTGAAACGAGGGTGAAAACCTTGACAACTCAGAACCTCAGCTACCTACTGCGGGACACTGTCCCATATCTTAATGATCGAGTTGTTGTTATAATACACTATATGAAGTATTTTACAAATTGAGGGTTAATAAGCAATAAATTTGGCATTCCAAAGTTGATCGAACCATACATATAGAAAAGCAGTCGCGCTAGTTTAAGGTTAAAAGAAAAAGACAACAGACAAACCTTCCATAATAGTAACACGAGATAGCTCGCTCAATGGGTTTTTTTATGAAATAATGTGAAGATTTTCCATTCTATGGATTTCAAAAACCTTAGGTAAATGCGAAAGGTCAACGGATCCTTAGTTTATAAATCTTTTATGAATAAGGCTTAATCCTTAAACAAGGTATAATCCATTGCACCGCCACTCAAAGCCAGTTCCTAACTGAGGGTGACAACCAAGTCTCTGAGGGTGAAGATTACACAGAGCTGATATGAAATCTATTTGTTAAAGACCTCGTCCATCTTATTCAGCCCTATGCAGAGGCATATATCAAGATCTAGGAATACTTGTCTAACACACCCGAACTTGTTCCGCCTTAACAAAAAATTATGTTATTGTTATACCTTAATGTCAGTAAGACAGTAGCTGGAGCCATGCTCGTCCAACATCTAGTGCAAACTAGGAACTAATAGGCCATTTACTAACTTAACAAAAAGTTATTGCCATGTGACATAACTCCCCACTAGAGAGATCTTGCATTGCATTATTGTGGGCTACCCAGAAACTGCGTCACTACATGCATGTATATTCGATAATCCTTATAACCCGGATGTACCTGTTGAAATATTTGTTTGAGAAGTTTATCCTAAACAACTACAAGGCTAAATACGTTTTCTTACTATCAGAATTCAACATCTCATACGTTAACCTAATATAAGCGACCAAATATCAGATCCGTTCATGGTCAAAATGTTGGTAAACCTAAACAATAGCGTCCTCTGTTGGTTTCTCACATCCGAATAGAGACCATGTCATTTGACATGGATCGCCCGAAACCAAGTCAAGATCCCAGACCCAGTTAATCTGCACTGCTGTAAGAATAAGTAAGTTGCTTTTGCCACATTATGACCAGTCGAAGGGTGAGGCAGACGTTGGCCTCAATGGATTCGGCAGAGAAATCCCGAAAAAATGGGGCAAAAGTCTGTAGAACATTGACTGACTGAGCAACCTTAAGGAATGTAAAACGAGGTCTGGTGAGGATTTAAAATCCTCACTTAATTCTACCCTTGAGTAAATAGCACCGCCATCCTTAGTTACCACTATGGTACATGCCACCTAATGTACCTAGTGATCTCCGAAAAACTCGAGTCCAACTTGAAGAAGACCGGATGAAAGCGTGAGTAATGGGACACTGAAAGAACAAGCTCAGGTCATGCAGAACACCTACAGAGAGATCTGGTTTACCGAAACAAAGTGAAACCTCTCTAGCAGCCACATGTACAAAATTATGAGGGCACCTTATAAGAACTCTCCGTTATCAGCAGAAACCATGTCTAGGCCTTTCAGAATCTTAACGTGGCAATGGGAACAATTGAACACCCGCCCAGCCACGACAGATGACAAAAATAATACTGACATCCATTATTAAATCGCAAGTAACAAAAATGAGAGTGGCAAAATAACAAACCATCGCCCCCATAGTATGAGCATTTGGGCCAACCTGAGGCCCCTTCAAGAAATAAACCAACCGTCTCAGGTCCAGCCCATCCGAGACAAACATGTAACGGACGGCCTATACGTCCACTCTAAACAACTTCATTAAAACCTAACAATAGTCTTTATCTGAGTGCAAAACAGCCAACGATAAACCCTGACCGTGACCCAATAACCAAGAGAACTCCTCGTATGTTAGGCATAACTAGTCCAGACCGAACTTGAAAACGTGATTGGTAGGATCCCAAAAGTGCATACCGCCTCTCAAGAAGTCAAATTTGATCTCCACACACCTCCAGATAAAGTACCTCCCCCGATCCCTAGTTAAGGGATAAATCAGCACCCATCAGGGAGTTAAGAGACTGAAAGAATGGAATGGCTACGTCAGAAGCATAAGCATACATAATTGCAAAGTATAGGAAGAATTTTCAAGGGTATATAATTTACACTAAACATGACCAACTTACAAATATCATATCTAATAGAGTTTTTATTTATATGCCAATAAATGATTAATCCTAGTTAAAATTTATAGATGTCATCATAGAACTGAGGTTTCACAATAATCTTATAAGTATTAGGCCATCTCCATATGTATGGTATTAAGCTAAATTTAGCAATACGAAAGTTGCACCAGTCTGTGTAACTTATTAAAAATGGATGATAAATGGTAAGTCTAAGCTAAATATGGAATTCGACAAACATATCCCTAAGCCGATATAATGTAAGTTGTCACCCTCTTTATTTATTTTTATTTTTTTACCCGTTGAAGCTCAACATTCAAACAATATACACAATATCGTTTATAGCTCCCTTTTTCAATCGACAAAAAGAATATCGTTGTAAGCCATATTCACTATTTTTGCCATTTTTCTTATTATTTTTAGTGCAAATTCATAACAAATGGTAGGCTAAATTTGACGAGTAACACTACCTTTTGCCCTAGTGTAGAGTATGTGGAGTGTGAGAATTATTCTTATACATGCGAACAAGGGTGGAATGAGGGAGGCCCATCTGGGTTGTAACCCATCTAGAAAAAAAATTAGCACTAGTACCCATATAATTCTAAACGTAGCCCAGCCCATAAAATAATTATATTTTATACGTTTATTAGACCATCACCCAATACATATTGTTCCTTGTTTATGGGCCATTAAAAATATTTAACTCATTGTCTCTTAGTTATAGGCCATTGAAAGAAAGTAATTTTATTTTTTGGGCTAAAAAATATCTAGTAAGTATACATATATACATATATTATATAGAGACTCGTGATCCTTATTATATTCATTATTCCTTGGCCTATTATTAATGATCTATGTTATATATAACTTATAGTAATAAATTTACTCTCAAGATCTATTACTTATTATATAAATTCTAGACATGTAATAAGACTTAATAGATGACTTAGGGGTGTGTTTGTTGCGCGGGATTAGAAGTAGGATTGGATTAATTAATCATATCCGGTATTTGTTGTCGGACATAGTAGGATAAATAAATCCTATCACATGTTTGGCGCAATGGTAGATAGGATATTTTAATCTTATCCCGTGTTTGGTACAACACGTGACTGGATTGCACTCAAGATTAACTATCCTTTTATCCCTTTAAAGTTGGATAAATATATACCACCCTTATATGTGGTATTATTTTATCCCATGGTTGCCGGATAACAAATTAATTTTTTTTATTTTGATCTTTTTCTTTACGCCATTTAGATAATCAAATTTATTAATGAAAATTTTCAACTACCCAAAATCACAATAACTTACCTAATAAAATTCATTACTCATATAATATGATATTTTTATTTTATTAACTGAAGGTATTTATAAGAAACTTTATTTTTTTTAAAAGGGTAACATTATAATTTGAAACTGTACTTAATGCCTAGTTCATAAATATTGGATGTAACATATAAGTTTTCTCCCAGAAGAGTTTTTCAGGAAGGTTATTTATAAATAGGAGAATTGCATTAGCAAAAAATTAAAATATATATATATATATAAATGTGGACAACAATTAAAATTGCATATATTTTTAAAAGAAAAGCAAGTTGTATTATATAATATCTGGACTTGTAATCCGGAACTCCATCAAATGCAAAGTTTATTAAATTTTTATCCGACTAATCATTATCCTGTCCAATTCCACTTAATCCTTATCCAACTGATTCCTTTCCTATCCTATCCCACATAATTCTTATCCGACTAATCCCGACTCTTATTTTATCCGGCCTTTATTCTATCCTATTCTACCTCCTTATCTGGCGCTCCAAATGCACCCTAGGTGTGTGTACATATATATATATATATGTGAAATATTATTGTTTAATATATTTTAACTTGTATTTTCTTGTAGTGTGATGGAAATTCGTAAGACGTTATGTATAATTTTAACCTCATTTTATTTTTAGGGGTTGAAATTTCACTATTGTTCAATATTTGCTATATTAATCTTTTACTTTAAAGGTGTGTTTGTCGCGCAAGATAAGTAAGTCTGATTCGATAGGATAAGATTAGTATCCATGCAATTTTTCGAAATTTTTTTCTCAAAATTATAGCATAAGATACTATGCTATAATTGAGATATTAAAGTTATTTATAATTGAGATACTATAATTTTTCCAATTTTTTTTCTTAAAATTATGGAGCATAAGATTAGTATCCATGCAATTTTTGAAGGATTGGGGGGGGGGGGGGTATTTTATTTCAAAATTAAAGGAAAGAAAGTAGACTAATTTATACGTATTGTAATTTTATAATATGAAAATATTCAATTTTAATTTAAAATTTAACAGGCCCTAAGTAGTATCTCATATAATTGTGCCTTTTTCCTTGAATTTTTATTTTTTATTTTTTTTCGAAGTGCATGATAACAAAATTTCATGATGTAATAAAATTTTATTTAACATTTCAAATATAAATAAAATTGAGTAATTTTGGAAGGATTCAATATTGAAACTGAAAAATTTGATTCATAATATGTGATATCAATGCATTAGTTAGTAAGTGAGATCCACACTTTTATCAATCTGCATATCGACTAATACATTGATGACATATTATTTTTCTTTTGAGTCTCAGTACAGCAACATGCCTCTCTGTAATACATATTCAAGCAAACTATATTGTTTATTGTGAAATTTTTGTATTGTTTGTAATTTATACAAAACAACCTATTTTTTCTCATTTTGGAATTGCAATAATTGGCAGCTTGCTAGGCACGTCTATTATAATAATAGGGCTTTACTTATTTCTATGGGCTAAAAGGCTCATCCTCCTCCACCACCAAAAGTACTAGCAAGCTATCCAACAAAAGAAGTTTTTGAAGTTCAGGCAAATAGGCCGTTGGTGAATTTCGAATAGTCGGGCAGTTCAGAAGATTTAGGCACTCAAAGTCAAATTTGAAAAACATGACCTTCTGTTAGGGATATGCCCAAGAAATAATTTATAATTATCATTAAAAATAATAACCAATGGGCAAGTTTATAAGAATCTTGTCTATATTTAATTGCTAAGGATGATTAATCCAATAGAACATTATAGAGAAGGACACCTCCTTATTCTATAAAGGTTTGTGTGTGGTCAAAACATGAAGCTATAAGATTTGATAAGTGTCAAAGAAATATGAGCAAGTGTCCCTCGCATGTTGTAGATACCCCAATTTTTGACCCTCAAAAGTTCTTGAAAAGTACATTTGGAGTCCGGAACTCACCCACACACCAAAAACTACTTCAGGAGGGTTTGGTTGGATAACAAATAAACCTATTGATTGGGCTTGTGGCACGACAAACCTGGTCTTAGCACGATAAATCTCCCAAACACAGACCAACCACTTTCCAACACATCAGTCAATGTGTTAGAACTCTCCTTTCAGCCGTTTGTCGAGCGACACATGACAATTTGTTGATGTTTGTCACTTGACAAACCCTCCCCAGCGCTATAAATAGGCCTAAACCCTCATGGGTTTAAAGAGAGGTTTTTTGCTCTAAAAATTCTAACTATTCTCTATGATTTTCTAATTTTCAAGTGATTTCGAGTTTGCTTTATATTCATCTAATTTTTGAGGAATTCCCGAGTTCGTTCTCGACACTCGAAGTATTATATTCTGGAATCGAATCCTCATAAATATTTGGAGATGGAAAACTAATATCAGCTGGAGGTTTTCTCTATCGTATTATATTTTCTCTCTTTTATTCTTATATATATCGTCAGGAAGGTAATTAAAGTGTCTTCTAGTAATCGAACTATATATTTTTGTACTTGTTTTGTCATAATTATTCACAGTTGTAGACTTATTATATTTGTTGTTATATCCACTTTCTAGTTGGATAAACATATTGTCAAATTATTGATATTTTACTATTTCAAAATCTTGATAAAATCATTTGTAAAACCAAAAGAAGTAGATCCATTATCGTCCGAACAAAACCAAGTTTTCAAGACCCGGACTGATAAAGTTTTCTTAGGAATTAAACTCAGATATATTATGTTTTCTATATAGACTGTAATGTATCTGATATACCCTCCTCAAAGTTCAATTTCGTGTCAAATTAATTCTGATAAGATTCGATATTTTCTAAATTAACCAAACAAAATAATTGATATTATTATATGAGGAAACAATACTGAATCAATCTTAGAATTTCAAAACAGATAAGATAAACTTTTGTCATTAGTAATCCGACTTTGACAAAACCAAATATAGGATCACGGAATATAAGGTTTTTACGCTTTCCTCGTTTTTCCTAAAATCAAGTTTTCATAAAGCATTTCTAGAAAATAGTAGAATACCATTAAAAAATCTAAGTTTTCTAACATAGAATAAACATATAATACCACTAGAGATCAAAAGGGTGGAATGGGTGCTTAACACCTCCCCAATCCGTAGTATAGTTTTCGAACCCCATAGAATCTTGATTTCGTAGACAAACATGTAAGAAAAAGGCTTATATGTAATCTTTTCCCTTACATAACTTTTTTGTCCGTTTTCTCGTAAAACATACTGACAACTCTAAATGAACCCTCCTGCATTTAGAATAGGAGGGAAGGACACACAATACGAATTATTACCATATAGAAGCAAAAGAAATGATGGAATTTCTTCTAACGTTTCAAACTTCGAAACTAAAGGTTGAGATCCGAGGGCCACATTTGCGGATTCTCACATAAGTCCATCATGTCTTTCTAAAAATTTACCCAGTATATTTTGCAAGAGTGTCGAATATGTGTCAAGGGCTCGGACACAAATGTTAGTGTCCCTCAAGTGTCAAACTCTGCCACGACCTCTTCGAGAAGTGTCCGTGTTTATAGCGTTTAGCCCAAGAGAAGTTTGCGTGCTGGAAAGTGGGTGTGAAGCCAAGGATGGCTCCTCTATTGGGTCATTATATGTATTTGGGGAATTATGATTTTTTATTTGAGAGAATCCATTAAGTCAACGAATCGTGTTTTATTTTTGACATTTTTGTTTGGGTGGGCTCAAAAGTGAGTTGGGTTGCTCTTAAAGAAAACTTGGTTAATTCAGTATTCTCTCACTTTTCTTTTGGGTGCAACAAAATGCACTCATCTTTTTTGAGACAATCACCTTTTGTTTATTTGTAAAATATTAAATTAAATCCCCATTTATCCTTTTACCTAATGGTTAAAAATTATTAATAACTTAATTAATTTAACTAGACAAACCTTAACAATTAACAAAATAAATCCTCCACCCGATTCACAAGTAGGCGTGGCAATGGGTCGTGTACGGGTCAGTTTGCGTTGGGTGCAAAGTAGCTCCACTCATATGCAACCCGTTTAATAAACGGGTGAAAAATTCAAATTCATACATGATCTGTTTAATTAACGAATGAAACGACCTGATTCGTTTTAGCCCGTTTAAAATAAACAGTTCGATTCGAGTCGTATACAAATAATATTTAGTGACCCGCTAATGATTCAATTAAGTAACTAACCATTAAAATATACACACTCAATAATTTATATATATTTATGCAGCAACAACAATAACTAAAAACATCGTATAATGTAATTGTGTTGGAACTTGAAAATTTGGAAAGTGGAAATTTTGAAGGGGGGGGGGGGGTTGAAATTAATGTAGAAAAAAGGAAAGGTTATGATGGAAGGCAAAAGATTTAATGCAAAATTTAAAAGTTTTTAAAAGCCTTAGGTAAATATCTGTTTATCATATATAGGTTGCGCAGGTTAGTAACGGGTTTACATGACTTGAAATCGACTCGTATTTTTACCAAGTTAAATGGGTTTTATTCCGGTCTCGCGAATTTACACAAAATCGACTCATTTAATAAACTGGTTTGACAAGTCAACACGATTATGACCCGCACCCGTTAAAAGTTCACATAAACCTGGTAAATTTGTGTCAATTTCATGTTATGTTATCGTGTTGTGTTGTAAATTGCTAGGCCTATTCAGAAGTATCAAGAAAACTAAATCACCACCACCACTACCACCATCCTCTTTTCCATTTTCTAAGTTCTCCATCTTCAAAATTTCTACATCTCTCTCACTACACTTACTGCCCATGTGCATTTGTTTTGTGAGGAATGGTGAAGATGGGCAGTGAGGGTGGTGCATTTACCAACTTAACAAATCACGTGGGTAGTGAGAGAAATATGGAGATTTTGAAGATGGGAAGAATTTAGAAAATGTAGGGAAAGATGGCGGTGATGGTGATCTAGTAGACAAAATATAGTTAAAATAATAGACATTTGCAATAGTAATGTTGAAGGTAAAATGAAGAAAGTAAAAACAATTATCGAGTTCTGTCCAGTTCTAAAAAATCCTGAAACGACCAAAGAGGAACAACTGCTCTTGGTGTATATTGGATGAATAAGTATGTAAGAAACTCGGTATATATTGGACGAGTAAGTAGATAATAGATTGGTGCATGCTGAATGAATGCTATGTTCCAAACACAAAAAATATAAATATAGCTTTAGTCAACCCATATGTAGCAAGGGTCAATGTCCCATACTCGTAGGAGGTACGTGTACAATTAGGGCTCAAATGAAGGGAGAGGGGGTGTTTCGCAATTTCTGATTTTTTTTATTTATTTATGTATTTTAATTAACAACTTAATTAAGCTTCAATTAAATCAATGAGTGCCAACGTGGACGTTATTTGTTTTTATCACGCTGCTGCAACTTTATCAATTCCACCAATATTCTCGCCGTCAACTTCATTCACGTTTCCACCATTCCTGCTTCTCGCCTGCCGAATAATTGCCTTCGCTTGGAAACAAACTCCGAAACAAATCTCTACAAATAATTTTTGGGAGAAAGGGAGATAGATAGATATAAGAAGATGGACTTAAAGGGTTTAGTTGAGTCCTCAGGGGTGGCAATTGGGTTGTTGATAGGCGAAGTGTTGACGGCAGGGTTACAATTGCTGTCGAAGGTGGTAATGAGTAGTGAAGAGAACAGTGCGTTCATGTTTGCTCTCATGACCTATCGTCATCTTTTGGCTGCCGTGTGTCTTTTACCTGTGGCCCTATACTTTGAAAGGTTAATTTGATTCTCATTTTTTATTTTTATTTTCGGTTCATCTTTTCTCACATATATCGTTTTATTTTAATTTAAGTTTCTATTTTGTTTGAGTTTTTGTGTACTCCTGAAACCAGTTATCTTTCACACCAAAAAAAAAAGAAGCAAAGCAGTCATCTTAGATATAAAAGTTGGGTTTGAGTAGTTCTACATATTGGGGTGTAGCTACGTACATTGGGGCGGGGCTAAGCGTGCCCCTTTGTCTTGAAAGATAAATGGTGTGTTTTGAATTTCGCCCCTATATATATATGTCTGATATAAAAAATTAACCTATCAATTCATTAATTATAGTAGATTGTAATCAATACACATAATACTCTATAATTGTTGTTTGAGACAATCTAGAACTGTTGCCGATGGAGTCTGATATCCTCTGTTCAAATTCATTTCAAGACTTTAAAAATATAATATCATTTTTGTTTTGTAAGATGGATTTATACTAAATTAATAATTAAAAATGACTTTTTTTTAAGAACATCCACGATAGTAAGAGTATCTCCAACTGTTGTGTAAATATTTTTGTGTAAATCCTATTGTGTCAGGATACTTTTACACAAAACTTGAAGTGTAAAAAATATATGCTCCAATGGTACATTTTTAAACTTTTGTGTAAATTTTGAATGAACCAATAAGATAATTATGCATATTAGATATTATTTTATGCAATTTTTTATTATTTTTTCTTGAATTTTGGTATACATAATATTATAACAACAATGGATATTGATTTGTTGGTCTTAATGAGTAGATTTTAGATATATAATTTTTATTAAATCATATAATTTCTATTAAACGATATTACATTTTAAAGTATTGTAAAATAATTGAGAAAAGAAAAAGCTGATGTGGCAGTGTAAACTTGGGGTGTATTTTACACATTCGTTTTACACAAAGTCTAAATTTAAAAGATTGCTAGAGTTCAAAATTTTTACAAATTTTATATAATTTACACAAAACCTAAATATATACTACTGTTGGAGACCCTCTAAGGGAGGGTGAGTTACCCCAAAATGTTTGACAAGAGGGTCACTTGGTTAAATTGAGTTCACTAGTCTACTACCGCACGCCAAAATACTTGGCAAGGGGTGTCACTTGTGCCAAATAGTTAAGAGGCCACGCCAATATGTTTGGCATCTTGGCATTTTCTCTCCTACTTTACACACTGTCTCTCCTTCTGTAACTCTTTATACACTCTCAACGAAAATATGAGACTATTTAACTCTCTCTCTCTTTTCTTTTTTTCTTTTTTTACTATTTCAACACTTAAATAAGTTGTTTAGTATACAACATACATTTTTTAATTGTAGATATTGTTCTAACAATGTAAAAATTTGGGGTTTTCGTATCTTTTTTTCTAATTGCCCTTTGCCCTTCAATCAAATTTGGTTTAGGGAAAACTATGTTTACTTTGTTTAAATAAAGCATGCATGCATGCATTTAACTTTTAGACAGTTGTCTAATTTTTTGAATGCAGAGGGAATGTGAAGAAGATGACTTGGTCAGCTTGTCTCTGGCTGTTCATGGTAGCATTAACTGGGTAAGATAGATATATATATATACACACACATTCATTTTAATATTACAAGATAATTATTAAAGAATTAATCAATCAAAAATCTTTAGTAGGCTTTTCTCGGATATTGTAATTTGATGGTGTAACGTGTTGATTTTTAGACTCTAAAGCTCCGTTTGAAAACAATATGGAAAAGGAAAATAAAAGTACTTGATTAGATAAGAAGTTGGAAAATAAATTGAAGTATGTGATAAGATGCTCTCCATTTTATGATCATTTTATAAGTAGATGTCCTCCATCGTTCATAAGTTTTTGTGGAACATTTTCTTCCTCGACCATCAAAGAAAATTTGTTCACGGAAAAAATTACAAAGTAAGAAACATCGCACCGCATGTCTCAACTTATTTTCCTACTTCTTACAAAAATCAACTATTTATGTTTTCCTTTTCCATATTGTTATCAATCTGACCCTAAATACCCAAATAATAAACTGAATTTGACGAGTACTTGACCGTTTAACTAGTCGGGGTGAAAATTATAACCACAATCAATTTGCTTAGGAAATTAAAAAGATTTTTTTTTAATTGGACTTTTGCAAATAAAGTTTGAAACTTGGACCAGATTTTGATTTAATTTAGAAAAATTATAACTGTAAATGAGTATTCTAATTAAGAAACAAGATTTTGATTTAAGTTCAATTTTTTTAGCATGAGTTTATTAATTGGTTGTGGTTTTAATTTTTACCCCCAATAGTTGGACGGCTGAATACCTGTGGGACTCGATTTATTATTTGGGGTCCAAAAATGGTGGCATGATATATTAACTCAAACATAAGAATCATGTGTTATCAAAGTCCTATGGCCATCTCCACTGGTAATTTCTATTTTTCCATTTTTGTCATATGTGTCAATGTTATTTTATAATATTTCCATATATAATTGGCAATATATTTACACGGGTAGAAAGGATAGAAAAGATGGTCTTCAATGGTGATTTCTATTTTTGCATTTCTTCCTTACTTCTGAGAGAATTAGTGGGTTTTATGATATTCAATGAAAATGTGCCATGTCATATAGGGAATTTCTATCACCATTTCTACATGTAGAAATGGTGATAGAAATTCCCAATGTGACTCACCTTCCAAATCACATAGAAATGTTTATAGGAAACACCATTGGAGCATATTTTTTCTATTTGGCTTTTCAATTATAGAAATTTGCTCGGATAGAATTGACCATTGGAGATGATCTAAAATCCTCAAATGTAAGAGGATCCAAGGAGAATGCTTATGTCATTAGTTGATTAACTCGGTAATTTAATTAACACTACTTAACTTAAGAACAATCTTATATTTTGAAGGTATTTTGTGTTCATATTCGAACACTAATTAATAGCGACATGGCATTTTGGTAATTTGTGTTCATATTCGAAACCCAATTAATAACGACCTGACATGCTGCACACGCTATTACATTTTTGTAAGTGGCTTCAGATAATTCTTATATATGGAGGGGCTAAAGTAAAAATACATACATATAGACCTTCATAAGAAGATTACAAGCCTAGAATGAGAAAATAAAATTCAAATTTTAGCTTCAAATAATCCACGTTGTAATTTTTAAAGAAGTTACAAGGCTAGATGTGGATTTTATTTTCTCATTCTAACCTTGTAATCTTGTTCTTTTCTGAAGAAATTAATATATATGTTAGGCCAACTAAATGTGAGTTGTACATGCTCTACGTGATGCAGGATATCAATAGGTTTGGGCTTCTTCTACTTTGGCCAAAGAGATACAACAGCTACGTATGCAACAAACTTTCTCAACTTAATTCCAATCGTAACCTTTATGTTCTCTGCAATTTTAAGGTAACAAAGCACAATTAAAATTTCCTCTGAATATACTTGTATTTATTTATTTTAGTTTTGTCTAGATGGTTTCGCACAAGGTAAATTACAACAAATCGCTTGCAGTATACTACAAAATTAAACTCAAAATTCCTTCCAACTTTTAATTTATACAATCTACCATATTTACTACAAATTTTGTGATAATTTTAACACATTTAAATCACTTCCATGTTTTTGAATAATTTTGGGAAATTTTCTAGAATTTATATATTAACGGATCGAATAAGGTACGTACGTAAACTTGTGAAAACTAGAACGCAAATCTATTCAAATATAAAGAATTTTGAACAAAAAGGGGTGACCTGTACAAATTTAATAACAAAAATGATGGAACTATGTATAAATCAATGGGATTTTATGATCCTTTGAGCATTTATCATCATAGTAAATAAATTATCCGTCTTTTGCGGGTAGCGGGAATTGAACTCGCATCTTTTTCTCAGCAAATAGAAATTTTACCATTTAATCATAGACACAATTTTTTTCCTTTCTTGATACATAATCAAGGGTCACATTTTTTCGTTTCTTGATTAAATTAATTTACGATTATGTTGCTTTTTCGGGTGAATGTTTTTTGTAGAATAGAGAGGCTTAGAGTACGTACAAGAGCTGGTAAAATCAAAATTGGAGGTGCAATTTTATGCCTTGGAGGAGCATTGACTATTAGCCTCTACAAAGGGACAACATTGCACATAGGTCCTCATAGAAAATATGAGGGTCCCACTATGATATATCACCACAATTACAAGCGAGGCACTCTTTTTCTTGTCGCTAGCATTTTATCTTATGCTGCGCGGTTCATCATGCAGGTACACAAATTAAATCGTCTGTCTGAAATTAAGAGTTTAAAATTTTCTTAATTGAGAATATATACAACTTATTTATACTTTTGTAAAATTTAATACGTTTTTTCAAATTTAAAATACACTCATTCTAACTTAATCATGAAAATAATTTATTTTTCATGGGAAAAGTTGGTAAATTATTGTTCTCAACCATTTATTACGTTGAAAGGAGTATGTCTCATTCAGACTAGTTATGACCTATACAATAATATATTTTTTTATCATCTTTGTATATCTATCATATATTTATTTCATTTATTTTTCAGCTTTACAAGTAAGCACGTATTAATGGGATTTTTAAAAGAAGGAAAAGAAAAAAGTCATAACTTTAATTTTCTGTTTTTCCTGTGCTCTTATTTTTGTTATTGTTTGATTTGTAAATAAACAGGTTAAGCTATCTAATATATTTCCTTACAAATACTGGGCAACTACATTAATTTGTATTATGGCATCATTTCAACAAGTAATAATAGGCTTGTGCATGAAGAGAAACAAGGCTGCATGGAGTTTAGGATGGAATTTGCAACTAGTTTGGGTAATTTCTGTAAGTGTTTTGTTCACTTCACTTCATAATAATAATAATAATAATAATAATAATAATAATGTATTTATGAAAAATATTTACCGGAATTGAAACTTTTTAGTAACCTAATTGAAATTGAATTACTGGGACACGTGGCAACAAAGCATGCAATCATCGCATTTATAGGGGGCCGGGTAATTTAGTATATAAATAAAATAAAGGGTAAAACATATGAACAAGTCTTAAGTATGAATAAGTCTTAAGTTTGTGTTCACTTGCAATGTTGTTTATAATGTTCAAAAATTTACAATCCTTTCCTTAAAGTTCATATTTGGTTATAATACTACTCTAGTAGCTAATAGACGTTACGGAATGCTGAGTTGGATATTACTTGGCTGATGAGACAGCTGACGCTCTTCAAAATTTTTTTTTTTTTATTTAGAAAAGGTTAAAATATAATAACTTTTAATGCAAAATACGGATTCAAATAAAAATTATATATTTGGAATCTAGTAATCAAGACAAATAAAACGAGATCCATTGTGACCGTAAAATTATCAAAAGTTATTAAAAGTACGCATAAATTTCCTAGTACGAAATGTCAATTTAGAGCAATATAAATGATTAACACTTTAGTATAAATGTTTATTAGTATTTTAAGTATTCTAATATATCGATTTTTGTTTTATAATTTTACTGACACATCGGATCTCGTTTTATTCATCTTAATTATTAGATTCCAAATATATAATTATTATTTGAATTCGTATTTTGTATTAAAAGTTATTATATTTTAAAGGTTTTTATATTTTAAAGGTTTTTATATTTTAAAGTTTTTTTTTTCTCAAAAAAGAAGAAGAAGTTGAAGAGAGAGACGCTATGTCTGCTGCCACATCAGCAAACTAGTCTCCAACTCAGCATTCTGTAACATCGCTTAGCTACAGGGGTAGGATTGTAATCGAATGGCAATTTTAAGGGAAGCATTGCAAGTTTTTGAACATTAGGAACAACATTGCAAGTGAACACAAATTTCAGGGTTTTTCACGTTTTTTTTCCTAAAATAAATTGAGCAAAATTTAGCGGAGTGGGAAATTAAAGGAATCTATATTTAAAATCTCAATAATAAATAGCTTTTAGGTTGTGTTCATTTCACATAATTTTTAAGTTATGCAAATTAACAAATCATAAGATTTGACCATTGTGAATTTATAATCTCATGATTTTCAATTTCATTAGGTGTTCTTTATAAAATTCATAAATTCTTATGAGTATTTTTTAAAATCATCAAAATGTAATAATATAAGTTGAGTGTGATCTTATGCATTTACGTATTTTAATTTGAGAAAAAAAAACTATTGGTTATGAATAACGAAAGAGACCGAGATATAATTAAAAATAAATAAATTAAATTTAAGCACTGCAATTTAACACGGTTTTTATAAAATCACACCAGTTTGTTGAGATTTTGAAATTGATTTCATAAATCATGAGATTCTTTAAATCTCACAATTCAAATCTTGCGGAAAAAACATATCCTTAAGTAATGACTAGTTTCAAAATTAGTTGTTTCTTTTTTAAATTGGAGTTTCCGAATACACCCTTACTTAATCTATTGATAACAAAAAAAGGAAATAAAAAAATTGTACCCATATATATATGTACTTAAAAGTAATTATTTGTATCTATAGGGGGCAATGGTTTCAATCGTGACATCATGTTTAGTTTTATGGGCTGTTGTAAAAAGAGGTCCAACTTACCCCTCCATGTTCAAGCCTATCTCACTGATACTTGTAGCTGTTGCAGAAGCACTATTTTTTCATCAAGATATCACTCTCGGAAGGTATTATAATTTTTTGAGGAGCAATGTTGCACTTGTTAATTATATTAACCAAAATTTTATACTAAATGTAATAATGTGTTAGTAAGTTGTATATTTTTTCTTTGTACAACTCACTAATATATTAGGCACGATTATCATGTAAATGAAACTGGTAATCACATCTTTTTTCTAATTTTTTTTATTTCAAAATTGTAGAGCATAAGATTAGTATTGATGTTATTTTCCAAAGATTGAGGGATGGAGGCAGACATAATGTTAACAATTTTATTTTATTTTTTTTCAAAATTGAAGGGAATAAAGCAGACTAATTTATACGTATTTGTAATTCTTATAATACGAAAATATTCAGTTATAAAAATTAATAGGCCCCAAGTTATCACATATAACTGTGCCTTTTTCTTTGAACATGGGCAGTCCCTACTTGTTTAGGGAATTGTCCAAAAAGAATTGCTCCACTTCATCCAAATAAAATAGAGTAATTTTGGAAGGACTTAGTATTGTGACTTAAAAAGTTAATCAGAACATATAATATTAATGTATTAGTTAGTAAATGTGATTCAAATTTTTATTAATTTGACAACTTACTAATATACTGATACCAGATTATTTTTTTGAATCTCAGTACTGAGCTGTCTCTAACTCGTACATATTCAGGCAAACTATATTGTTTATTGTGAAATTTTCGTATTGTTTCTAATGTATACAAAACAACCAAATTTTTCTCATTTTGGAATTGCAATTTAATTGCAGCTTGCTAGGAATGTGTATTATAATAATAGGGCTCTACTTATTTCTATGGGCCAAAAACAAGGAGGTTATGGCTCCTTCTCCTCCACTTGAAGTATTAACCAGGGATCCGACAAATGAAGTTACTCAAGTTCAGGCAAACAGGGCTTTGGTGAAATGAGTACTTTTTTGACATTTTTCATTGTTTAAAGAGATAATTCGATGGTTGTCTATTACCAAGAAACAAGTCCGTGTTGAAGTTGAACTAAAGATGAGGCTATCCAACTGATGCAAGGTTTTGCTACTCCTTTTGTATGTGATTGTGACGACTCATAACTATATACATTAACAAAAAAAAAAAAGAAACATAATTTCAATTATAAATTCAAATTAAATTATTTTTCTAAAATTTATTGACTTGTAATGAAAAATGAAGAAAAAATTGAACAAAAAAAATAAAAAAAGGTTGCGGTAAAAAAAAATGCAGCATGTCATCATTTTAAGAGCATTAGACTTTAAATAAAAGTAGAGTATGTGCGTACAACTTGCCTTTCTTCGCTTGTGTGAGAATCAGGGATCTCTCCTCCGTATCCTGAGAGATTCTCTCTCTTGAATTTTGTTGTTTTGAGATTTTGTTTTGAGGGAAAACGTGTTTTTAGAGTCGCCAATTTGTTTTGTAAAAAAACAAACAAAAGATTGTATAAAAGATAATCTAAAAACCAGGATTGTCTTTTGTACATGAGAAATCAAAGATTACTTGATAATTTATTTGTTAGGGTTCGGGAACTAGTTTACGAATTGAGAAGGTGATAGGCATCCAATCCGCCCTTTCGGTTTTTTAATGGATCATGTATTTAATTCCTATTTTAGATATTTGCAAGTAGTTTGAATTGTTTTAAAAAATACTCCTCTCGAATAATTCAGTTTAAAACGGTGTTTATGAAATCAGACTCGAGCTTGTAAGCGCCTACATATTCATTTATAGAATGAAATCAGAGTCTCGTAATTCCACGTGTTTAGAAATAGTTTTTTGTGAGATTTTGTTTTAAAAATGTGTCAAAACATATTTTAATTTTTTTGTAAATCTTAGAAATGACTTGTTTGAAAGTATTGAGATTCATTGCAAATTATCTAATTTTTTGAAAGTATTGAGATTCATTGCAAATTATCTAATTTTTCGTATTAAAAACTTGTATTTAAACTTGTAATTAAAACTTGTATTTTTACAAATTCAAAAAAGTTATAGTCGCGTACCTTTAGCGCTTGAAGAGAGAGTAAATGTCTTGCCTTCTTGTTGAAGAACTCTTCCTTCTTCTCCAAGCTTACTTAATTCCTCTCCAAACTTTCTCTCTAAAAGTGACTCTTTCTCTCACTAGGATTTTCTCTTTCTAAAAATATATTTTTCTCTCACTAAAATAAATCTACTCTAAAACATGCCCTAAAGATTCTAAAAAAATATCCCTAGACACTCTAAAAAGCCTCTAGTTGAACTCCCCTTAAAAATAACTCCTTAGGGTCATGGTTCAAAGTATCGGCCAAAACCAATCCGAGATGGCCGATATCGAGTTAGAATAGGGGGTGCCAAACCGCTATTATAACCTGATATGATTAAAATCGCGGTATTTCAAAATATTACCGATATTTTACTGAAATCACACCGAGTTGTCGATATTTCATCGATATTTCACTCCGTATTGAATAATTGAATAAAGTGACTAAAGTTAAAAACAAAATAGTTACTCCATGTTGGACTTTAAAGACTTGAAGTGTAAATTGGTATTTATTGAAAAAAAAATGTTTATTTGTTCCAAAATAATTTGTTAATCTTTGTTTAATTAAATTAGTAACTATTAAAAAAAATATTGATTTGTTCAATTGTTCCAAAGTAATTTATTAATATTTGCTTAATTAAATTGGCTTAATCCTAAAAAAGAGAAGATCACAAGAAGGAAGAAAAGAAAGAAGAAAAAGAAACTGAAAATAAGCAAGAAAAAAATTAAAGCAACCTCAAAGACCTACCGTTTTCTCAAGTGACAACGACGATGACGACGGAGGGAATGATGATGATGATGATGCTAAATTGCTAATAATGATGGTGGAGGTGGGCTAGGAAGTGGTGCTATACGAGGTACTAATAGTGGTGGTAGAGGTGGTGCTTACAATCATAATACTGATATCCAATATGATGGTGGTATGTCATGGCGCAGAGATGATAATTATTATGCTACACAAGACACAGACCACAGATATCGACTGGGAATAAGTGGGCAGCGTAGGTGATAAACACCCAAAAATGACATATTTTATACCCCAAAATCTTCTTGGTAGTCCGTTATTATTGCCTAAACTGTGCTAATATCATCTTTTATTTGCCTTTTAAGTGAAAAAGTGAAAATAGACTAATTTTGTGCCAAATGTAACTAACAATGCAGCAAAAATGTGTCAAAAGCAATGGAAATTGTTTCGGTGGTTAGGCAAGCTTAAAATTGATGATTGATCATGTTCTAAGAGGTGTGGAAGTCCAAATCCAAGAAGAAGTGCATTAATATTAAAGTGCGCAAAAAATATGTTTTTGATCATTTAGGTGATAGTTCGGCATTTTGATCATAACTTTGCGTTTAGAACTCAGAATTTTGCGTGCTATATATGGTTGGAAAGAAGACTCAAAGGGATACAACTTTCATGTTTTGACGATCTTCAGATTCTAGCATCTTGATGGTAAAAAAAGGCCCTAAACCTACTGCTTGAGCGCAACCGCAGAAATGAGTGGTTGTATTTCTCTCTTACGGGCCCTCTCCCAAACCACTTATCTCATTATCCATTATGGAAGCCCATATAAATATTCTCCAGTAGCCCATGTTTTTAATCATCCTATCAACCAAGCCCATCATCTCCTTTACCTTATCAAGCACCTTCCATTCCTAAAATTAACTTTCTTGCTCTCCACTCCATCTAAATTAATTCCTTTTCTAAACCTTCCATTTTTCTCCCCTTAAACCGTAATCCTTACACCTATAAATAAAGGCCCTTAGCCCCCATTCTAGACACACAACCACAAGAAAGAAATAAACTTGTGAAGAGATAGAGAGAGAAGGAGTCGCACGCACCACCGCTGGAAGAATCATTCAACCGGAGTTTTAAATTTCAAGAAGAGTTTTGTTTATTGCAATTTTCATTATTATTTTGTAAGTTCCTCTTTGATATTGAGATTAATATTTTAATTGAGCAATGGAAATTTATTTAATGTCATTCTTGTGTTCAATATTTATGATGGAAGGCTAATATCCTTTCAAGGGGAAAGATGAAACTCCAATAATTAATTTAACTTATATTATTGCATATAGTACCCATGTGCTTAATTTAATAAAAAAAATCCTTTTGATTGACATTCAAAAGAGGTAATCCAATTTAGTGTGATTATTAATTTGAGAAACAAACTACACACCATAGAATTTTCTTGAGTTGATTTTTATCACTAAATTCTCTTCTAAACTTTAATTGTTAATATGGATGGGTGTTGAACCTTTGTGTTTTCCTTAAGTGGCAATTCATTGGAAGCTTACTTTAATCCATGTTATTATTTTTATGAAAGAAGCAAATTGGATTTTACAAAAGATTTAAGATAAAAATTGGTTTTAAGGTTATATTTTGAAATTACTAGTTTACTTGAATATTAAGATCATGCTACATACCATAGATAAAAATTGGATTGCCTTTTTTGGAGGTCAATCAAAATGATTTTTTTATTAAATTAAGTACGTGGGTACTACATGCAATAATATAAGTTAAATTAAATATTGGAGTTTCATCTCTCCCCTTAAAAGGATATTAGCCTTCCATCATAAATATTGAACACAAGAATGATATTAAATAAATTTTCATTGCTCAATTAAAATATTAATCTCAATATCAAAGAGGAACTTACAAAATAATAATGAAAATTGCAATAAATAAAACTCTCCTTGAAATTTAGAACTCCAGTTGAATGATTCTTCCGGCGGTGATGCGCGGGACTCCTTCTCTCTCTATCTCTTCACAAGTTTATTTCTCTCTTATGGTTGTGTGTCTAGAATGGGGGCTAAGAGCCTTTATTTATAGGTGTAAGGATTAGGGTTTAAGGGGAGAAAAATGGAAGGTTTAGAAAATGAATTAATTTAGATGGAGTGGAGAGCAAGAAAGTTAATTTTAGGAATGGAAGGTGCTTGATAAGGTAAATGAGATAATGGGCTTGGTTGATGGGATGATTAAAAACATGGGCTGCTGGAGAATATTTATGTGGGCTTCCTTAATGGATAATGAGATAAGTGGTTTGGGAGAGGGCCCGTAAGAGAGAAATACAACCACTCATTTTCGCGGCTGTGTGCAGGCAGTAGGTTTACGGCCTTTTTTCACCATCAAGATGTTAGAATCTGAAGATCATCAAAACACGAAAGTTGTAGCCCTTTGAGGTCATAAATGGTCCAACCTAAGGCAGACTTGTATTGTTAAAGGACGTCAACCAACTGAGCTTCTTGTTCTGATGTAAGATCAGAAGCAACAATGACATGATGGTTGGTACCTAGACCTAGATGGATATATTTTAACTCAGAAGGTAGAGGTTTCAGGTCCAAAGGATTTGGTGAGGTCTCAACATGAGGGGAGATGGACTCAGGCTCAGGTGTGGGAGACTCAAGAACATAATTACTCACAGGCACACTACTGGGCTCACTATGGACAACTAGCAGATCTTTAGGCTTAAGAGGATTGAAGCGATCGGCCCAACTATCAAGATCCATGGATGGGGTGGAGTCCAACAAAGCGTTGACTTCACTAATGGAATCAACTTGAAGTGGATGTTTTAATTACTCGCAAGTGCACGAATCGAATATTGGTATAGCTTAGGCAAGAGCGAGGTCGAACCCTAGGGACTTAACGGATGGAACGTACGTATATCTCTCACTAATTCTAATTAATTCCTAATCTAGCTTAAAAAGTGATTGGGATGATTTATCAACTAAGAATACGAATAAAATAATAAAAAATACTAATGAAATAATCAATTAATAAAATACTAGGGTGGCGGAGTCATATATTTGATATCATGTTCCTAGTATTCATGCCCAACAAACTCTACTATTGTCTCGCACTAATTTGGTCTCTCGACTCTTTTAGATGCGGAAAATAAATTAAATTAAGCCCAATTAACTTAAATTATCCAAGTGTTAATTTTTCCAAAGCCAAACAAATTTATAAAATCAAAACACTCGTTATATCCGTCAAAACACACCCTATATCCGCTCTTAACAAATCATAGGGTGAATCCAACAAAAAATAGTGAGAATCTAATTTTATTTTTATCAATTAAAATAGGCATTCAATAGGAAAAATTATTTTTAACATTAAAGCACTAAATTGGTAGAGTCAATTGGCATGAATACGTGCAAGGGAATCAATCAAATATACTCATCCTCAACCCTAGAAAATAACCTAGCCTAGCATGCTCATATTTAAAACACAAAACATAATTAAATAATGCATAATTAAATAAATTAAATACTTACTTGGTACGCGCAAATAAATTAATGAAGATGAATAAATCTGAATTTATTGTTATCACTCTGCTGCGGCTGCTCGATAAAGGAAGAAAGAAGGAGAGAAAAAAAAATAAAAACAAATAATGGCTGCTGGTTGTTTATCGAAGAAGGGAAAAAAAAAATTAAAGGTTGCTCTTGAAAATCGTGCAGAGAAGAAAAGAAAGAAAATCAATTTTGCGGCAGTGTGTTCTTTTCTCCTCTCGACAGCCCCTCCTTTTATAATTGAATGGTTGCTCCATTTAATGGGCTTGGGCTTGGGCAGCTGACTTCATGCATTGGGCTGTGCTAAGTGGGCTGGGAATAGCTGGAATAAATAAGTGGGCTTGGCCCATTCTCGCGCGTTGGAATTGAAACTGTGGTTCCCTGATCTTATTTCAATCATAACTTCTCGCTCCGAACTCCGATTGACGCAAGGTTTTCTCCCATGCGTAGCTAACTCAAAGGTCTAAAACTTTCGTTTCTGGAGATTTCTTCAAATTCCATACGGATTAGTACCAGAAATTTATTGAATTCGAGCCTTGCGCGCAGTCATTTTTTTCCTTTAATTGCAAACTTCTCGATTTAATTCCAAATACCTGAAAAGCTTCAAAAACATAACAAATGTAGTAATATATGCTCTTCAAGATATATATTAGTGCCCTAAATTGTACCAATTTCTTGACACATCAAATCATCTATATCAAAATCAAACCCAAAATAGCTCATACATTGATGTAGTGCATTGTCTGGAAACGAGTGGTCTACCATATCTTGAACTAGACTATCGATGACACAGACTTCCTCTATCATGTCAACATCAGAAGGTTGCTTCATGAGCTAAAAAATGTTGACTTCCACAGTTAGGTTCCCAAAAGTTAGGGTCATGGACCCATTTCGACAATTAATAAGCGCATTGGCAGTGGCCAAGAATAGACGATCTAGAATTAAGGGTAATGTCATCAGATGTTTGGGTATCAAGAACAATAAAATCTACAGGATAATAAAAATCTGAGACTTTAACCAAAACATCTTCAACAATCCCACGAGGAACATTAGTAGGGCCTAAGTGGTGTACTTGGTAGAGAGAGTATGGTAAAAAGTTCACACTAGCGCCTAAATAAATTTGGGTATCATATTCTTTAAACCTAACTCTTGGTAGAGAGAGTATGGTAAAAGGTTCACACTAGCGCCTAAATAAAGTAGGGCATAAGTGGTGTACTTGTCTCCTAACATCCATTAAACAGTTGGACGACCGGGGTCCTTATATTTGACCACGCCCTTCTGTTGAATGATATAAATAGCTTGCTCAGCGATGAAGGCATCACGAGGAACATTAGTCCTCCTCTTAACAGTACACAAGTCTTTCAAAAACTTGGCATAAAAGGGGATTTGCTGGATAGCGCTACGGAAGGGAATATTGATATGGACATTTTGGAACACTTCCTTAATCTCATCAAATTGCTTGGCTCTCTTGGTTAGGGCTAACCTATCAGGAAATGGTGCCTTAGGCACATAGACTGTGGTCTCCCTAGGGGTGGACTCAGGTTTCTTCTTGGAAGAATTTTTGGATTGAGTGATCAATGAACTAGGCTCAGGAGTCTTAGCTACAGTTTCCTAGTGGGTGGGTTCAAGAATGGTGGGTGGATCAGACTTGGGGGACATGCTAACATGATTGTCAACTTGTCATCCAGATCGCAAGGTAGTGATAGCCATTAATTCACCGTGATATTGAGACTGACCAGTGGATGAATTAACCTCAAAAACAAGTTCTTTATTAGTCCCTTTAGGATTAGTAACTGGTTGGCTAGGAAAATGACCCTTTTCACGCTCAGAATCAATTTGATTTAAACGTTGCTCAATTTGCTGGATAGACTGTTCATGTTTAGTCATAAACTGAAGAAACATGTCTTCAAGTGTTGGTTTTTGAGGCTGCTGAGGGGCAGTGTGTGAAGATTGTGGGACCATTTCATGACTAGCACAAAATGGCTGAGAATAGTCATTGGAAGACCCAGATATAGGAACAATTTTCTGAGACAAAAGAGGCTGGCCTCCTTGGGATGGAAAATGATATTGACCCTGTAAATTACTTTGGGTGGCAAACTGTGACTTAGGCTGCCTAGCCTATGATTGAAAACCCAGAGGACCTCTAACTTGAGTTTAAGAACGTTGCTGGATGAGAGTGTGAACACCCTAATTCACGACTTTCGTGTAAATACTGGTTTTCTTATAAAACGGGCATACTGCATTTAGTCCTAAGTCATCATGCATATAGAAGACTGATAGGAAAGACTCCAATTCCGGACGCATTGGGAGTCTGATGTAACCGTGAGGTTGGCACCTAGCCGCACGCCCCAACTGCACGCACCAACCGCATGCCCTAGCCGCACCCCCTGCAGCTAGCTTTTTTTGGAGCTTTTTTGGCGAAAATTTCCCTATAAATAGGACCCTTGGGCTCTCATTTTGGGGACATCAACACTCACTAGTGTTTTTTAGTAAGGTGAAATTCTGTCAAAATTATTAGAGTCTTTTCTTTTAGAGAATTTCTAGAGAGAGAAGTTGGTGAGAGAAAGCTTTAGAGAGAGAAAATTTTAGAGAGAAGGAAGCAACCAACACAATCAATGCAAGGTTCTCATTTCTTTTTTAAGCACATCAGGTACGTCTTTCTACAACCTTTCTGAATTTCAATACCGCACTTAAATACTAGTTTTAATACAGAAAATTAAACAACTTGCAAAGAAGTTCACTATTTTCTAAACTATTTCATTCTAAGTTTTACAAGAAATCTAAAATCCGTCTTTGATACGTTTTTAAAACAAACAAAAATACAAAAACAGTTTCCAAATAAATGGAACTACGAGACTCTGATTTCATTCTACGAATGAATACGTAGGTGCTCGCAAAGCTCGAGTCTGATTTCAAAATACAATTTTAAATTGAATTTATCCGAAAAAGACTATTCTAAAACTATTCAAACTACTTGCAAGATATCTAAATAGGAATTAAATATATGATCCGTTAAGAGACCGAAAGGGCGAATTGGGTGCCAAACACCTTCCCAATTCGTAACGTAGTTCCCGAACCATAGCAAAGTAAATTTTCAAATGAATCTCTGGTTTTAAAAGATAATTCGTTTTCGAATTGTCCTTCGTACGATCTTTTGTTTGTTTTCTCATAAAACAAACTGGTGACTCTACAAAACACATTTCCCTTTAAAACAAAGAAAACTCGAGAACATGAGGATTCGTCCTGGATTCTCACAAAGAAGTTGATCTTGCCTCCATGAGAAGTTAGGGTGATTGCGCCATTCAGGATTATAGTGCTGACTAAAGGTTGCAGGGGTGGGTCTCCTATAGTTATTGACTTCACAAGCTTGCTCTATGGTAGGTTCAGGTTCAGGAAAAAATGTAGGGCATGAGTGTGCCGTGTGGTCAAACTATAATAAATGGTGCATGGAAAGGTGTTGGGCTCATTGTGGACACTCATAACGGGTGTGGGTTAGTTAGTGTGGTGCTTTATGGAACAAGCCAAAGCCTCAACAGTTTTGGTCAAAGATGTTAACCCATGCATTAAATTCTTAAGCTCGGGGTCACTTTTGACCTCATACATTCCTCCAGACCTAGGTGATGGATCAGTCCTAAAAAATTCATTTGAGGCATCCCACTGTTGAGAATCCTCTCTTAGTTCCATAAGAAAGTTATAGGCCTCAGTAGGGGTCAGACTCATGAACTTCCCTCTATGCATAGACTCAATCATGTTACGTGAACTAGGGTTCAGGCCATTGTAAAAGCTTTGAACTAGACGGCTTTTTTCAAGACCATGGTGAAGGCATTTGATTATGAAATCTCAGAAGCGATCCCATGCTTCATAGAATTGCTCATTTGGTTTTTGATGAAAATCTTGAATTGCTTAGCTCATTTCATTGGTTTTACTCATGGGGTAAAACTTAGACATGAACTTCCTCACAAGTTGATCCCAAGATGTGATGGGATTTGGAGGCAAAGAGTTAATCCATAAAGATGCCTTATCTTGAAGGGAGAAAGGGAACAACCTCAAACGCACATTTTCCTCATCTAGATTTTGATTTCTAAAGGTGGCACATACATTGAGGAATCTGCTTAAATGAGTGTACTGACTTTCACGATCCAAGCCATGGAAGCTTGGGAGCATAGAAATTGTGACAGGCCATTTATCTCATTATCTCATTTTGTTGCACGTCTCTAGTCGTATCAAGACTGCAAACAAAAACCCTTATCTGCAAAAATCTAATTAGGCGTAGTAAAGTGGAAAAATAAGGGGTCAATCCAAATCTTGGGGGAAGGAATTGAAAATTATAGAAAAAAACTTAAGATTGCCAAATTAAAACCAATTTTGATTTTGGAAAGTATTTTTCTTTTCTTTTTATTATTAAAATTAAAATTAAAGAATAACTAATTAGCAATTCACAAGAGAGATTAATCAAATATTGAGAGAAATCAAGGGTTAAGAATCTACCACCAATTACTTTAATTTAACTATTTCATTACCACGTGTATGTACCCAAGATAAAATAGAAATTCTAATTTACTTAAACACTTAGGAGTCACCTATGGTATGTAGCATGATCTTAATATTCAAGTAAACTAGTAATTTCAAGATATAACCTTAAAATCAATTTTTATCTTAAATCTTTTGTAAAATCCAATTTACTTCTTTCATAAAAATAATAACATAGATTAAAGTACACTTCCAATGAATCGCCATTTAAGAAAAACAAAAAGGTTTAACACCCATCCATATTAACAATTAAAGTTTAGAAGAGAATTTAGTGATCAAAATCAACTCAAGAAAATTCTATGGTGTGTAGTTTGTTTCTCAAATCAATAATCACACTAAATTGGATTGCCTCTTTTGGAGGTCAATCAAAATGATTTTTTTATTAAATTAAGTACGTGGGTACTACATGCAATAATATAAGTTAAATTAAATATTGGGGTTTCATCTCCCCCCTTGAAAGGAGATTAGCCTTCTATCATAAATATTGAACACAAGAATGATATTAAATAAATTTTCATTGCTCAATTAAAATATTAATCTCAATATCAAAGAGAAACTTACAAAATAATAATGAAAATTGCAATAAATAAAACTCTCCTTGAAATTTAGAACTCCAGTTGAATGATTCTTCCGGCGGTGATGCGCGCGACTCCTTCTCTCTCTATCTCTTCACAAGTTTATTTCTCTCTTGTGGTTATGTGTCTAGAATGGGGGCTAAGGGCCTTTATTTATAGGTGTAAGGATTAGGGTTTAAGGGGAGAAAAATGGAAGGTTTAGAAAAGGAATTAATTTAGATGGAGTGGAGAGCAAGAAAGTTAATTTTAGGAATGGAAGGTGCTTGATAAGGTAAAGGAGATAATGGGCTTGGTTGATGGGATGATTAAAAACATGGGCTGCTGGAGAATATTTATGTGGGCTTTCATAATGGATAATGAGATAAGCGGTTTAGGAGAGGGCCCGTAAGAGAGAAATACAACCACTCATTTCCGCGGTTGTGCGCAGGCAGTAGGTTTAGGGCCTTTTTTCACCATCAAGATGCTAGAATCTGAAGATCATCAAAACACGAAAGTTGTATCCCTTTGAGTATTCTTTCCAACCATATATAGCACGAAAATTCTGAGTTTTGAGCGCAAAGTTATGATCAAAATGCCGAACTATCACCTAAATGATCAAAAGCATATTTTTCGCGCACTTAAATATTAATGCACTTCTTCTTGGATTTAGACTTCCACACCTCTTAGAACATGATTAATCATCAATTTTAAGCTTGCCTAACCACCGAAACAATTTTTATTACTTTTTGACACATCTTTGCTGCATTGTTAGTTAAATTTGGCACAAAATTGGACTATTTTCACTTTTCACTTATAACGCAAACAAAAGATGATATTAGCACAGTTTAAGTAATAATAACGGACTACCAAGAAGATTTTGGGGTATAAAATATGGCATTTTTGGGTATTTATCACACTACCCCCAAATAACCTTTTGCTAGTCCTCGAGCAAATATGGAGAGATCAATAATGGTTTACAGTGAAGATACCCATAAACTTCATTTTTTTTTATTTTTTTTCAAAAAGCGGCTTTAGGAATGCTTCCCTTATTTTATCTCAGAGAACACTACACAACATATATGCAAGCTAATCAAAGTATATAAGTCTAACAATACCAAGGCACAATCCTTCTATGACTCAGCGTGTGTGTGTGAAAAGCTTGCATCGTGATAACCATTGTATCCAAGTGAGCCTCCTAGATCACCTTATAGAAAGTAAGCTTTGACTTCAAATCTCTCAGGATATAACTCTCTGAAATGAATAACTCTGAGACTGGGCTAACAATTCACTCTTGTATGTGAGGAAAAAGAGTAGGTGTAATCAAGTTCAAACATCTCACATACACATATAAAAGGCGAGAATGAAAGAAAATAGATCTCATAAAAGAAATGCCAACCACTAAGTGAGAATGTCGAGTGTATTTACCACAGCACCTTCTCATCTGTCCTACACCAAAGGTCAAATGGGTCTTTTACGGATGAAGTGGGATACATAATGATGGAGGTGATAAATGGATGAAAGGTTTTCTGAGAAGATGGTCATAACTATATAATATTCGCCTCTTGTGCTGCAAATATATATATATATTTTTCTTTCTTTCTTTTCACTTCTCTTCTTTTTCTTTTTCTTCTTCTTTCTTTTTTCTTCTTCTTTTTTTTTTCAAAATAGCACAATTAATGTAGAGGTCTTTTATCTTTAACATTTTAACCATTTTCTTCTCAGAAATAAGTGTGTATGGAAATGGGTGGATGGATTGATTGATGAAAAATGATATCCCTAAGGTTTATTATGCAGGACAAACTTCAAGGCTTATGTCTCATTATTCTTCATTTTGGTCAACCACTGAGAATGACAGATCTAACTAGGTTCCCTAGTTATGATGAGTATTCTAGTGGCTCTGATCCTCATTCACAAAGTTATCGGCGTAATGATGATCAACTGCAAAACTTAAACTTAGGCCAACACTATTACAGTGGACATGGATACGACTATGATTATGATAGTCGTAGACATAACATCTCCGAAAGCGGAATATCTAGTTATGATTTTGGCACTGGTTATGGAGGTTTTGCACAAGATTATGCTAGTAGTGGGGGGTCAAATAATAATATTGCTGCTTGTGATGATTAACAAGTGCAACAGATGATTGTATTTTGATGTATAATATGTAATTTATACTTGATAATGTTATTATGCTTATCTAATTGATCCATCTTATTAATTTCATACTTTAGAATTTTTTTCATATTTTTTTTGTAATTTTTTGGGCCTTTTAAATAATAAACCGGTCCATATCGCTAAAACCGAAACCGATACCAATGTTCGAGTTGAAAATTGAGTGGCCGAGTTGGCCTCCGAAACCGCTACTTTCAACCATGCTTAAGGTCCTATTTATAGATTCAAAATCGCACTACAAGAACTATGAGACAGGAAGGTGCAAATGCAACATAGGCGTGCAGTAAACAAAATAAAAAAAAATAGAAAAAGGGCCTGGGGTGCCGTGCGCACGACACTCCCACTGACGCACGACAGTGGTGGTACCGTAGGCTCCAAATCTTCAAAATTTCATTGCCGCATGCTATTGGCTGCTCATGTGTGTGTATGCGTGATTTAATGGATTTTCATGTTTGTGTTTGCATGTGAGGTATCTATGTATGTGTGGTAGACACACATTGAAATGCTTTAAATGCACGCCACTTCTTTCCTTGTTTCTATTATCTAAAAATGTTTTCCCTTTATTTATTTATTAATTATATTTTCAAGTTCTAAAAAATATATTTTTTAATTATTTGAAAATACATATAAAATTTAGATTTTTGCTAAAGTCGCGGATTGAGGTGTTCACAGCTTGTTATTGTTTTCCATCCAATGCAAGCCTCAGTTTTAGAATAACATATATGCGATGAGGTGGATACCTTGTCTTTTGTTTGTAATTATTGTTTGAGAAAAATCTTTTCATAAATAAAAAACTCAAAACACCAAAACAAATCATAAGCGATCATCATAATGTACCTCCATAATCATTATTTTGCATGCACACACTATTTATCATGCATTATCGTGAACCTAGGTATATCGAGTAACGTGAATACTCATATACTCGGAATGTATATCAAAAGGTCCTTATACATACTCGCCTTTGGGGTATATATCAAGACCTGCCAAATATGAGGGAACCTTTAACACTACCCCTTTTAACCACACTTGCATATAAGATGTGTCAACCTAATACACATAATTTTCTGTATGTTTTCTTGATCTTCAGTCGTGAGAATAGTAGACAAAAGGCTTTGTCATGCACTCCAACTCCTTATTTGACAAGTACGGCCGGAGGTTGTCCAAACCTGCTCGTAGAAACCCCTCGTTAAGCCTCTTTAGTAAAAAAATTCCTATCACTATTTTTATGAAAAATAACTCCAAGGGGAGAGTACTTCCTTATGGGAAAAGTATTGATTTTCTCCTCATCTTTAAATGTTACCCATTCATAGCCACTTTAGATTATCGAAACACATTGGATGCTTGGGCTGGTAAAGATCACACGGGGCGCCTTACATAACAATAATCACTTCCTATTATGCCTCATCGCCATAAGAACAAACTGTCACTCTTCATACCTGAAGGACCCAACGCGGAGCGTCCTATACCACAGAACTACCACAAGGGCCCGTCTTACCTCAAAACAATAATGGTCATCCAACCTCTTAACAGTTATAAGCCATGCTCCAAGACATAACCCGATCATTAGCCGTCATGAACAATCACCACAGGGCCACACAAGCTCACCTCGATATCTTGGCCACCAACTAAGCTCCCACTAGTCAAAATCCACCTCCGCTTAACAGTTAAGCTCCACCCATACCTTCGATCAATCAAAAGCCACTACCACTTATTGCTCCAGTCGACAACCAACCTCCACCATATGCTGCCTTTTCCTAAGACCCATTAACCGCTTAGTTGCACCATGAAAATAATCTACTTCGCTAATATCACAATCTTTTGTACATCCCCGATCTTTCGCATGCCAGATACAACGCACACATCATGAGTCAGTATGTCGAGTCAGTTGTAAAGTCGGCCAAGGAGAATGAGGCCATTATCATGCTTAAGGAGCAGATAAAGGCCTTGAACTAAAAAATGGCTGAGAAGCCGATGATATTTTCAACCTATAGAACTTATCCTTATTTCCCGAAGCACAATTACCAATTAAGTTCAAGCTGCCACACTTAGAGAAACTTTTTGAGTACACATGATTACTCATTCATCTCAAAGAATATGTTCGAATCATGCAGCTATATGGGTTGAATGAGGCTCACATGGTCCAAGCCCCTTCCATCAAACTCTCACTACATTGGCACACAACTAGTTTCTAGGGTTAGAAAAACACAATATGGCTAACTAGAAAAGCATAGTGAAAGAGTTCATGGACCACTATAAGTCTAATGAGGAGCTTAAGATCACTCGAAAAGCTCCTCGAAATAACCAAGGAGAGATATATTAAGAGCATCAATGATTTAATCACCCAGTGAAGAGAGTTTGCTTTTTAAATGGTAGGCAGTATCCCCGAAGAAAAACAACTAAGCTTGATTGCTAAGAACTTCAAGCCGGAGATTAGGGCCAGTATGGGTAGATAGTACTTCGAGCGCCATAAGCTTTTAATGCATGTGGAGAACGAAACTAAAAAAGAGCTAGTAAAAGCCACTGAACTTAAAAAAAGTCCTCACAATATAAGAAAACCATGCTTGCTGTTAATCAAGTGTGGTCTTATCAGAATTCGAGTTTTTGTTATCCTTAAGAGCAAGGGTCAAATCAGATAGCCACGTCAAGTCAATCAAAATCGACAACATGGGACCATCTGTTTACACGACTACTAGCACCACTGAGCAAGATTCTAGTAACCCTACATGCTGAGGGTATTCTATAGTCGTTAGACCACAGCCGCCTCCAAACCCGCTCCCTGCAGTTAAAATGCCAATGAACACTTTGGATATGATCAAGGTCTCGACCATCCTACATACAACTAATTTTCTTTAAAGCATGCAATTTAGGATATAATAGATTATGGCAAGATCCCTACTCCTGAAGTTCTAAATGTTATAAACAATCCACTCCCAAATCATGGGGCATGGAAAAATGCTTTGTTCCTGAATAAAAGTGGGCCTGACCTAGTCTATTTGATTAAGAACCTAGAGGAAGGAAATTGGGCCACCGAGGCCTATCAGATAGAGAACTGTTGGCATCAAAATTCCCAGAAGAAGAAAAAAGAAGATCTTGAGAGGTGGTTCCGATAATTACTAATATAAGCTCCAGATCAATCCATTCAAACTGTAGATAAACCAGTGGATGCGAGAAATGCAAATGAAGCCTAGTTATGGGTTAAAAAAGAGGAACCAAGGCATCATAGAACTGATTGCATCCAAACCAGACTTCACATAAGGGTGTAAGGTATTAGGAAAAGAATATGAAGTTTGGTTAGGACATGCCAACAAAGAAGTGGTCCGTTTCTATGAAAATCACCTAAGCTCACGTTAACACGATTAACTTTGACTAGTTAAAGCTGACAACTGATGAGCCAGAGACCGACACTACCAAAGACAAGAATGTTGCAAGTGGGTCCAATAACTCACCAAATCGGGAAGAACCTACCAGTTCCAAGAGAAGAGGGATGAAGAACTAAACAAGCCTAAGTACAGCTTGAAAATAGTCGGGTAGGAGAACAACTGATGAAGACACTGCACAGATCTCCATTTGGGGTTTACTAGCCTCATTCAAGCCTCACTGGACCACCTTCCTCAAGCACCTAGATGAAGCCATAATCCTAACATAATCCACTCTCGAAGAGCTTACTGCAATGGTAAGTACACTAGGTATACAAAATTGCCTATCATTTTTCAATGATGATTTATCACTCTTCGACAAAGATCATGACAGGCCCTGCACATAATAGTCGAAACCCGGGTAATGGTGGTTCCTAATGTCCTAACTGATAATGGAGCTACAATAAATTTTTGACCCCTCAAGGCTTTCAGGGCACTGGGGTTAGATGTGTTTAGAAAAATCTCCGATAACTGTAAGGGCCTATGACAAAACAAAGAGAGCCATGTTGGGATTTGTCAAGCTCGAACTCTTAATTGGACCTGTCGAATATTTGGTTCCTTTTCAAGTCATTAATATCCCATCCAGCTTTAACCTAGTCTTAGGCCGCATATGGAGACATCAATAGGGGCCTTACCATCTTCCTTCCATCAGAAGATCAAGATCCCAGTTGGGGATGATGTCATAGTTGTTAGTGGAGATGTCGAGAAAGTGATTATAACCAAAGATACACATGTATTAAGGATCAAAAGCAAAGACATACAGCTCGGAGGTTTCTCTTTTGAATCGAGGGTGCAAACCTTGACAACTCAGAACCTTAGCTACCTACTGCGGGACATTGTCCCCTATCTCAATGACCAAGTTGTTGTTATGATACACTTTATGAAGTATTTTCTAAGTCGAGGGTTAAGAAGTAATAAATTTGGCATTCCAAAATTGATCGAGCTATATATATAAAAAAATAGTCACGTCAGTTTAAGGTCGAAAGCAAAAGACAACAGACCTTCCATAATAGTAACACCAGATATCTCGCTCAATATGTTTTTTATGAAATAATGTGAAGATTTCCCATCCTGTAAATTTCAAAAGCCCTAGGTAAATGTGAAAGGTCAATGGATCCCTAGTTTATAAATCTTTTATGAATAAGGCTTAATCCTGAACCAAGCTCTAATCCATTGCACCCCCACTCAAAGCCAGTTCCTAACTGAGGGTGATAACCAAGACTCTGAGGGTGAAGATTACACAAAGCTGATCCGAAAGCTATTTGTTGAAGACCTTGTCTAGCTTATTCAGCCCTGTGCAAAGGCATATATTATGGTCCTAACTAAAGGAAGCCAACTTATAGATCCAGTGCACCTGATTCGTCTAGCTACGGGAGAGTTGAGTGTGAAAGGGGGTGACTATGTAAGGGTTAAAAATATATGTAGAATAAGCGATAAGCTCTTAGGAGAATTTCTTAAAATGTACCGACCAAAGCTTTTAATAATGAGATATATGTGATATTCCATTATCCTAATACGTTACCACAATTGCCTCCGTTGAAATTGAATCCATGAATGATATCCCTGAAAAAGATGGACAGAGAATCCAAATCTAGGTGGGTGAAACTATCATAGTTAACCTAGGGACCGATGAGGATAATAAAGACCTCAAAATCAGGGCTGAATTGAACAACGATGAAAGAGAAAAACTGCACGAGTTACTAAAGGAATATGTCATTGTATTCGCATGGTCTTATGCAGACATGCTAAGCCTGAACACGAATATAGTCATGCATGAAATTAATACCAAATCAAAATGCAATCCAATTAAATAGAAGCTTTGCAAGTTCATACCGGAATGGTCCTTCAGAGTTAATGAAGAAGTTAAAAAGCAGTTAAAGGTAAAGTTCGTAAGAGTCGTTGACTATTCGACATGGCTAGCCAACATAGTACCAGCATCAAAACCGAATAGGAAGGTGAGGGTATGTGTTGACTCGGAGATCTCAATGAGGCCTATCTAAAATACGACTTCCCCTTGCTACATCGACTTGATCATTGACAATATATCCAACAATGCCTTTAAATCGTTCGTTGATGGATTCGTCGGGTATAACTAAATCAAGATGTACCTAAGCATCAAAAGGAAACCACTTTCATCTCACCGTAGAGAACTTATTACTATATCATCATACCATTTGGACTGAAAAATGCTTGAGCTACCTATCAAAGGGCCGCAACTACATTCTTTTATAACATGATCCACAAAAAAGTCGAAGTCTACATAAATAATATGATCATAAAGTCCAAGGAATGAGAGGTGCATCTCCTCGCAGTAAAAGCCTTTTTCAATCAATTGAGGAAATTTAACATGAAGTTGAATCCCCAAAAATGCATATTTGGGGTAAACAAAGGCAAGTTATAAAGGTACATAGTCAAAAAGAAAATGATAGAAATAGACCTTGTCAAAATCAAAGCCATATAAGAAATTCCATTACCACGTATAAAGAAAGAAATCAGAGAGTTCTTGGGCAAACTACAGTACATTAGTCGGTTTATATCACAGCTAACGCAGACCTGCGAGCCAATTTTTAAGCTTATCTAGAAAAATTCTAATGGCCAATGGAATGAATAATGTCAAGCTGCTTTTGACAATATCTGGGATTACTTATCTAACACACCCGAACTTGTTTTGCCTCAACAAAAAATTATGTTATTGCTATACCTTATTGTCAATAAGATGGCAGCCAGAGCCATGCTCGTCTAACATCTAGTGCAAACTAGGAAATAATAGGCCATCTACTAACTTAATAAAAAGTTATTTCCATGCGACACTACTCCCCGCTAGAGAGATCTTGGGTTGCATGATTGTGGGATACCCAGAAACTGCGTCATTACATGCTCGTATATTCGATAATCTTTATAACCTGGATGTACTCGTTGAAATATTTGTTCGAGAAGTTTATCCTAAACAACTGCATGGCTAAATATGTTTTCTTAGTATCAGAATTCAACATCTTTTACGTTACCTTAATATAATCGCCCAAATGTCAGATCCGCTCATGGTCAAAATGTTGGTAAACTTGAACAATAGCATCCTTTATTGGCTCCTCACATCCAAATGGAGACCATGTCGTTTGACATGGATCACCCAAAACCAAGTCAAGATCTCAGACCCAGTTAATCTGCACTTTCGTAAGAATACGTAAGTCGCTCTTGCCACATTGTGACTAGTCGAAGGGTGAAGCGGACGTTGGCCTCAATGGATTCGGCAGAGAAATCCCGAAAAAGCGGGGCAATAGTCTGCAAAACATTGAACTGATTGAGCAACCTTAAGGAATGTAAAACAAGGTCCGGTGAAAATCTTGAATCCTCACTTAATTCTACCCTCGAGTAAATAGCACCGCCAACCTTAGCTGCCACCATGGTATATGCCACCTAATGTACCAGTGGTCTCCGAAAAACTCGAGTCCAACCTGAAGAAGACTGGGTGAAAGCGTGAGTAATGGGACGTTGAAAGAACAAGCTCGGGTTGTGCAGAACACCTACAGAGAGATCTGGTTTTCTGAAAGAAAGCAAAACCCCTCTAGCAGCCACATGTACAAAAGTATAAGGGCACCTTGGCAGAACTCCCCGTTATTAGTAGAAACCATGTCTAGGTCTTTCAGAATCTCAACCAGGACAATGGGAATGATTGTACACCCACCTAGCCACGGCAGACAACAAAAATAATACTAACGTCCATTTTTAAATCAAAAGTAACGAAAATAAGTGTGGCAAAACAACAAACCATCGCCCCCATAGTACGAGCATCTGGGCCAACCTGAGGCCCCCTCAAGAAATAAACCAACCGCCTCAGATCCAGCCCACCCGGGACAGACATGTAACTGACGGCCCATACGTCCACCTTAAATAATTTCACTAAAACCTAACGAGAGTCTTTATTTAAGTGCAAAACAGACAACGGTAAACCCTGACCCTGCCCCAATAACTAGGAGTGTTGACCTAAAGGTCTTAATCTTATTTTGATAATAATAATAAATTAATCATGTGTAATTTTACATGTTTATTGAATTAAGTTTGTAGTTCATTATCTTATAAATTCAAGAAAAGCATGGATTTAATGAAGAAAGCATGGCACGTGATAAGGATCATTCAATCCATATCTAATCAAGTCAACAAAGCATTGGACAAGTCAAGGAAGATCAATCTCATCACAATGCAATTCATAAAGATCAAGATCTAAGAAATATGTAAAAATCTTCAATGCAAAAGCTTTAAGTGAATATCAAATTAAAGAAGCAAATCGAAGCATTCGAAGACTCGTTAATTCGCTAATTGAGTGAGTGCTTAGGATGTATGTAAATTTTCTTGTTTAATTATTTATATAGCTCATACATATTGATATAGCTTTCATAGATTGATCAAAATCAAGTTTGAATCAAAATTCCTTTAAAAACATCATTTTTTACAAAAATCGATTTTCAAATAAATTCATATTCATTTCAAATGATCATATTTTGAGTTTTTTTCGAAAATAGGTGTCTTAGGAACATATTTTTTAGGTCCCCAAAGCATTCGAATTAATTTTAGTGCTTATATGCAAAAGCCCAAAAATTAGGATTTTGGCCTGATGGACAGAGCCCATCAGTCAATTAAGCAGCTTTGCTCAGTCGACTAAGGGTCTTTCAGTCGATTGATGCCTAAGAATATAACCGTTGAAAATCTGACTTTTTACCATTTTTGGTACCAAACATCTAAAATGTAGTGGGTATAGCTACATTGTGAGTGTTATGTGTGTAACAATATTTGTATTGCGGTTTGATTTTCACCGAGAAGAAAATTAGAATTAGTAGAAATTCTTAGGAGACTATCCGAGTGCAGACGTATGGTTTAGAAAATTGAACCGCGTAAACAAAACGTCTTGGGTTTCAATTGGTTTAATCTTTCTAACTCAAGCTATTTATTTTCTTGTTATATCGTTGCTTAATCTTGGGTTTGTTTGTTTGTTTTGCTTGTTTTCCTTTATATATTTGTTTAGCATAGTTGCATTGCTTAAACATTTTTAGAAAACTATTTAATTCCGCATTTAAGTTTTATAAACCCAATTCACCCCCCTCTAGGGTTGAGTTCCGACCAACAAAGAGAACTCCTCGTATATTAGGCATAGCTAGTCCAGACCGAAGTTGAAAACGTGATTGGTAGGATCCCAAAAGTGCATAGGGCCTCTTAAGAAGTCAAATTCGATCTCCACACACCTCCAGCGAAAGTACCTCCCCCGATCCCTAGTTAAGGGATAGATCAGCACCCATCAGCGAGTCAAGAGACTGAAAGGGAAAGGCTAGGCCAAAATAATAAGTAGACATAATTGCAAAGTAGAGGAAGAATTTTCAAGGCTATATAATTTATACTAAACATGACCAACTTACGAATATCATATCTAATAGAGTTTTTATTTATATGCCAATAGATGATTAATCCTAGTTAAAATTTGTAGATGTAATCATAGAACTGAGGTTTCCCAATAATCTTATAAGTATTAGGCCATCTCCATATGTATAGTATTAACCTAAATTTAGTAATATGAAAGTTGCACTAGTCTGTGTAACTTATTAAAAATGGATGATAAATGGTAAGTGTAAGCTAAATATGGAATCCAATAAACATATCCTTGAGCTGATATAATATAAGTTGTCCCCCCCCTCCCCCTTTTATTTTTTTTTATTTTTTTTCCCGTTAAAGCTCAACAAACAAACAATATACACAATATTATTTATGGCTTCCTTTTTTAACCGACAAAAAGAAGATCGTTGTAGGCCATATTCACCATTTTTTCCATTTTTCCTATTATTTTTAGTTCAAATTCATAACAAAATGGTAGGTTAAATTTGAGAATAACATACTTATTTTTATCCTAGATTGAGTGTAGATTCTTATCATGCTACGTCGTTTTTGAACTTTTGGAGTGTGGAGGGTCTGTATTGTTGAGAATCAGGGTGGAATGTGGGAAGGCCCGGCTAGGTTGTAACCCATCTGGTAAAAAAAATAGCACTAGTACCCATATTATTCGAAAACATAGCCCAGCCCATCAAAATAATTATATTTTATACGTTTATTAGACCATTACGCAATACATATTGTTCCTTGTTTATGGGCATTAAAAATATTTAATCCGTTCTCTTTACTTATAGATCATTGAAAAATAAGTAATTTTATTTTTTGGGCTAAAAAATATCTAGTAAGTATACATATATACATATTTATATAGAGACTCA